>OU426979.1:64099596-64699596 GCA_911387785.2 Aelia acuminata
ATCTCCTACTTGAGTTCTAAGAACTTGATTCCCTTTAGCCATGTTGAAGGGTAATAATAATTTTTGCTTTTATTTAAATAAGACAATAAAAATTGAAAATGCATATAATTCTCGAATTAGTTGTTGTTTAACCAGTTATTAGAATGACTTAAAATGCCTAAGGATGAGATGGGATCGGCAACAAATTATAATATGAGGGGGAGGGGGGGCTATGTCCAATAGTGAGAAAGAGGGGGCAGTCCTCTCTTGTTCCCCTTGTGTTCTAAGATTTAAGATCTAGGGACTTTGTTTTTTTGTAGTTGACATTTATATCTTAAAATGGAATGATAAAATATTAAGGATATCAATTTTTATACACGAATAATTAAGGAAAATGAAATATTGTTATCATTAATTGATTTTAAGCAAACAATATGGCTTAAATGAAGACCTTTCACTAAAACCGCTATTAAAAATTAATTTCTGGATTATAATTGTTAAATTAAGAGTGTATTTGTGATAAAATAAATTTCGGACATTCAAATGTCTCTAAATAATGCATCTGTGCAGGTTTATTTTGAAAGTTCTACAGAATTTACACCTTTTATTTTTTAAAGAAAACCGAGTAGAGTAACTGCATATAATTAACTTCCAACTACCAAAAGAAATAATTTTTTTAGATTAAATACTTAAGGAACTGCAAAAATGTTTTTTATAACAATGTTGGGGGGTCGAAAATATCGATGATTAGGATAACATTAAAATAGTCAAATAGATAACTTTTAATTATGAGAAAAAAATAATATGTTAAAATATTTTGCAGGAAATGCTGAATCAATATAAAATTGAAAATGAAATTGATTTTGATGAAATAAATAGCATTTCCAGCACTTTTGAGGAAGAAACTGTGATTGATACCTCTTGGGAGAGAGAATCATTGCCCAGTTGCTACAGGGAAAAAATAATCAATAATGTTTTATTTACTAACACAAATGCCTATAACTTTAAATCATGTTTTAAAGATAGAGCATCACTGACAGCAGCCTTTGATCGCCATTCGGGACAAGTATCAAATGAAACTTATCCATATGATATACATGAAACACCAGAAGCTGAAAAAGTAAAAAGATTTTACAGGAAAAATATTACTGATCCTAGCCTACATTCTTGGTATCAATACAATGTGGCAACAAGTAAAAGATTTTCAAAACAAGAAACCGAAGAATTTGTCCCCTCCAAACCATACATAGAGAGATTTTTATTGCTCTAAATATTTAGTGGCAATATAAATAGTAAAGAAGATTATTATTCTAATTAACATCAGATATTGTTTTATGAATATATAAGAAAACTTGTTCCTTTAAGTTATAATTTGACGTTTGTTTAAATATATTTATTTTCAGTCATTCTGTTGATTTATTATTGTAAAATTAATAATCTAAAAATCATAGGAAGTTCAATTAATCCAATTGCAATGAAGTCTTTAATTAAGTGAGAATGATGAATTTATCTTTCTAATATAAACCTCCATAACTTTCTCTGTTGCTTCCATAAAACCACCTTATTTATCAATTAATAAATAATCAAACAATGATAAAAGTAAAATATAAATGCATATAAAATACAGGGTGTGTCTGAATGAGCAGACCATAGACAAGGATAATTCTAAACCGCACCTACCCCTCTATTTTTGGTTTTTCAATTTTCATCATTAAAAGCGTGAATCTCCGAGCTGAAATTATACTAAAATTTAATTGTCTTTTTTTGTTTTATTATACTACTCCCTAGTCCATTAGTTAAATAACGTATTATTTATTCGAGGTGTGATAACTGATACCTATACTTCTTTCCTGTGAATAAGGAGGTGGGTTAGCTCCAGTCACACCTATTTTTTAACATGGAATTCTTATTCACTTTGGATTATCATCTCGACTAATTTCTTTTACATTTTGATTTTATAAGCATTTTAGCGTGGTTATTTTGGACCATGGTGTCCATGGAGAGTCACCACAGAAATTTGTTTTAGAATTATACAATATTGAGATATTATAAATAATTCTAAAACAATTTTTTTTATCAGTCTGAGCTCACTTAGTATTCTTCCCAGCATGAGATATGATGACAAATAACCTTTTATAAATTAAAATGGACTTAGTGAAAGTTTAAAAAGAGATGCTTTACTACAGTGGAGGAGTTAATCTTTATTTTATCAGTTTTTATGAGAGAACAAGCTCTGATTCCAAGCTTGTATTTTAATTTCCAAGCTCTTTAATTTTTTCGCTATCTTCTTTGAGTTTGATGGGCCATGATGGCCAAGCGTGTTAAAGTGTAGCATCTTTTAGCATTGTTAAGTCTAGTGCTAATCCAGTGCTGGCAGATTGACTTTGATGTTACTATGGATTAACTCAATATATCGATCTTACCACCCTTCTTAGAACACGTAGAGTTAAAAGTTATGCCTCTAATATAAATCCCCTTAGTTTTTTACTTTATTTTAGTCAAATCAGAAATATTGTCTTTAAATGAAAGTAGAATTTATCTTTTGGCTATAAAATCATGATTTTTTTGTTATCAGCCTACTCAACAAACTATTTTCCACTTTAACATTAATTTCTTGAGTAATAATTCCAGTTAACTGGAGGAAAAAGTGACTTTCAAGATGGAAAACATAATATATAATCAGGAAATAACTAAACCATTAGGTAGAGGTTATTGCAAAACGATATTTCTTGTCAGCAGCGTTTTCTTTCTTAATACAGCTCTTTTCAATCCTGGATTTACAAAAGTAAAATTCCTTTGCTTGATTGTTCTATGGTCATATCTTGTAATGATTTTTCAAATAAAAGACTGATAATGACATATATCTCCATTTTCACTTGGTATTAACAGATAGACAAAGCTTCCTAAAAATATAGGTAGGATTTTAATTTTGTTATTTCTTCATAAATTATTAGTATTATTGAATGATTAGTGTGATATATTTATTTCAATAAGAAGAAATGAATTAAATAATACTTTATGTTTACTGATGATCTAAACATATTCCATCTCCGAATCTCAATGCTTATTATATTTCTAGTTGGCCAGAATAATAACACAAGTGAAAATTGCCAACAGGTTTAAATTTTCATTATTGCAATATTCATTTATAGAAAGTAAACTGGAAAAAGGTATGAAAAATATTACCTATATAATTATAGAACTTTCCTTACTTAAAATATATGGCATTTCAGTTATATTGGCACATAAATTGCAAAAAAAACTGGACCATAAAAAAGATTGACTACAAAAAAGATAGGGTTGAGAGATGAGTTTCAGAAATTAGAGATAAAATGTATGTAGGGATATTTATATCATTTTCCTATTCTTTTAATATTTAATAAATAATTAGGTTTAGAACATTGATTACTTACTTACATAGTACAATTTTATTAATGTTTATCGAAAAAACCCAAAGATGGAAGCAGTTTCCGAAACATTAGTAGAAAATGTAATGTTATGATTGTTTTTAATAAACAGATAAAAAAGAAAAAAATAGAGGATTTTGATATCTCACCAATCAATTATTTGAATGGAAAAAAAATAAAATTTTGAGTTGCCTACAGCCCTATTAATTACATTTTTATTGATTTTGTCTGTGATAGTATTTGATCTGTATTTAAGCATATTTAATATAAAATCAAAGATAAATATTTTAAAAACAATTTTCATATATTAAAACAATGCCATGTATGGGAATAGGAGCCAGATAAATTAGTTAAAATACCTCACATTATAAAAATTGTTTTTATTTAAATTACGGTTATGGCAGTCAGAACTTTGCCAAAACAATTTACCATAATTATATTTTGGGAGCGCAAATAAAACAATCATACGATAAAAATACAAATGTAAATCACATACCTGATTTAACAGCACTTATATTCTATATTCCTATAAAGTAATGCAAACTAAACAAATTGAATAAACTTAGGATTATAATAAGGTCTTCAAAGTTTCTTTTTTAATTCTACTATTTTTTTGTTTAAAGTTACCAAAATCGCATTTTGGTAACTTTAAATATGAAAAATATGAGTTTTTTTTATATGTTTTGAAATAGTTCCTCATTAATGTTTCCTTTCTGCTGGCAGCATTATAATTGTCTGCCTCTAATAAATAAATGTATTTATCTGGAATATTTTTTTTTATCTTTTAATTTGTAAATAAAGCGAGAAGAATAGAAGTATCAAGTAAATAAAATCGAAGCGTATACTTCTTTAAGTTAGCCAAGCTATAAGGACTGAAGTATTAATATCCTGAATGTTTAGAGGTAGGCTACAATAAAGAGGGAAAATCTGTAGACTTTTCAATTGCTTTCCTTTTTTATCTCTTAAGAATGAGTGAATAGATTTTCACGGTTCAAACTCGCTCACTGTTTTGAGAATATTTAATGAAAGAGCATGTTAATATTTTCCAACTTTTCCTCTTAAGACCATAGGAATGAAATAAATCGAATTTTAGTACCAGATTTTGTGGATAGTAGCAGAGACCACCAAAAGTAGCAAAACTACCTCACTAAAGAGAATGGCTATTGGGCAGGAAAATAAAATTAAATATAAAGTTTTTACTTTCACTTACCTATATATGAAATATATAGTAAGGGAAAGTATTGTGTTTGTGAAAAATTTTGCCTTCTGGTTTTCAATGGAAATACAAATTTTTGGGCTCCCTGAGTCCAAATTACCAAGTCCTGCGAAATGGTCTGTTTGTGTGTGTGAATAGACTAACTCAAAAACTTGTCCAAGAGTACCCAGCTCTCAGCACCATATAGCAGGACCGGGAGAAATACAGATTTAAAGATGCGGAGCTTCGCCTCTTTGCTCACCTCTTGCTTGCCAACCAGTGTTCTGGAGATTTGGAAGAAGACCTGGTTAGCTTTACGCACTCGATGCATAACTTCCTGGTCTAGCTTCCCATCTCGACTGAAGAGAGTCCCCAGATATTCATAAATATCAACTTGCTCCAGTTGGTGTCCTTCACACACAATCCTGAGCTCCACCTCGTTTCGTCCTACCTGCATAACCTTGCTTTTACCAGGATTTATGGCGAGTCCTCTTCTCTTAAGCTCCTCAGACCACTCCTCCACTCCAACTTGGAGAGAATTCACATTGTCTGCTATTACCACAATGTCGTCTGCATAAACGAAGCATTGGGCCTGGACAGGCAGCATATTCCAATACCCAACGATTGCTCTGGGTGTTCTTCGCTTGCATACCTTCAACACCTCGTCCATGACAATGTTAAACAGAAGTGGACTGAGGCTATCTCCTTGCTTAACCCCTTTGCAAAATCTGAACGGAGCAGACTTTCTTCCATTCAATCTAACCACGCCTTTCGGGTCCTGATAAGCCGATTTTATAGCTCTAATGAGGTTCGGTGGTATCCGCTTCTCCTGTAAGGCAGTCCAGATCTCCTGTCTGGGAACCGAATCGAAGGCTGCTTCAAGGTCCAAAATAGAATTCTAAAATAGAAAATAATTCACTAGTTGAAAAACAATATTTCATACATACCTTAATGATAAAATATCATTTTGAGTAACAAAAGAATGTTTTTATAATCAACGAGCAGACCTGACCACGCATTGTAGTGGCTCAGTAGCTATAATGCGCTGAATTTATTATATCATATTCTATTTAACCCTTTAGCGTCTGAGCAGTGGGAGTGTATTGGAGCCTTGTAGCCTGAGACCTTAGACTGGCTGCCGTGCCCGTTGGCCTGAATACTTTTTAAAGCCAGATAATAGACCAAAGAATTTGCCCTTCTTGACTAAGGAATAAGGTGCAGGTAAAATTAATTTGGGAAAAACCAAAAAGAACGCCATGTCAATTAATTTATAACCTTCGGAAATTTTTGAGGAAACCATAAACCTCGTCACTGAGAAATACCGGACCGACTGGAAACAGGGTTGGAGAAACGGGAATGCCAATTATGTAAAAATAATTTTCACATGTCCTGCACTCGTCCTAAATATGAATAAGAAAATGATGACTATTTTGTCTGCTCGACATGCTCCTCTAATATTCATGAAATTAAAAAAATATGTGTAGGAACGTAACTAAGTAGACATACTTACATATAATTTTTAGAACTGTTATATTAATGTTGTATATATCTGTTTATTTTATAACATTTTTAAATAATATACTATAATTTTTTTTACGAGTTGTTACCTACAATTTATGAATGTTGCATTCCTAAATAATGATACGATAAATCCGAAAGCGAAGAGTAATAATTCAATTTTTGTTTTAAAAGAAGCCACAAAAACATCTCTTAAGGTACTGACTACGGTGGGTTTCATCCTAGTGCAATAGTAAAATAGAAAGAGTTAAGAAATCAATTAAAGTAGGGCCCACAGTTTCAGTCTTCTAACACTGAAGCGGGCAGAACTGATATATCAGTCTAAAGGCCACAGGGACTGCAGCCCTCGAACTGATATCAGTCTACAGGCGTTAAAGGGTTAATACAGTCAAATCAAAATTCACTGATAAAGAAAAAAATGTTTCAGCTAATCTAAAAACCAACAGGATTTAAAATAGAGCTTTAGGCCAAATTTAAAATTGTTTGGTAAAGAATTTAGAAGGTTTTATGATAATACCTTACATTTTTTTATATTATTAGAATTCACAATGTCTATTTATTGAAGTGCTAATAGGTACAAAATGATTTTGGTTGACCTGTCTTTTGCTGAAACAAATAGTTTCAATGTTTTCCCCACTGGTGTAAAGGCGACGACATATATATATATAATATAATTACACATGGGAAAAACACAGATTTTCCTAGTACAAGCCGGGAAAAATATATTTGGCTACTGGATGCCTACCCACCCTAAATATCGAAAGAAAACGAAGTATTCTGTCAATAAATCAACTTACACTGCCATCTGTCGGAAATTTATAGAACTTACAAATAGTCAAACTCAATTGTAGTATAATAAGCATTTAATTTGCAATAAAAGAAATATTGAGGCCAATATTTAAGATAAATTATCCTCTCTTTTAAGTTGGACAAAACTACACATCATGATCCAAATTAGTTTCTGATTTTACCCCCGACAAACAATTGACAATGAGATTCTTATATATATACAGATTAGGTTAAAATATAAAGCAAAAAAGTTTAAACAAAATAATACATTTATTAAAAATATCTGTAACAAAAATAAATACAAGTTATACAGGTAATGGTATTGATCTCTTAAAATTATAATTAATAATTAAATTAATTATTGGTATATTTCAAGCACAATAAGCTGTCAACAAGAGGGCAAAATTATGCGGCTTGATTTGAAAGTAATGCTTTTTTTAATACTCTCACATTATTTACAAATTCCTTGAAATTACAAATGTACATAATAAGATATTATAATCTTGTCATATTTATTAATATATTGTAAAATATTGAAGGGTATGGGAAAATGAAAAAGGAATATTTTGACTCCCACATTAGTTCGACCATGGGCTGCCATCTAATGTGGTCGAGCAATAGATATTAAAAACAGTAATGCCACTATTGAATCACATTGCATTCCTCAATAGAACTGAATCAGTAGACGAATCTTCAGTTTCTGTTTAATGAATCATGAATAAACATCCATTATTTTTTCTTAATTTTGCAGAAAATTATACAACAACAGAGCCAATTATCTCAGATACTTTAGAATGTTTTTCATTCATATCAACTATAAATTATTACTATATTCAACCAATAGGGTTATTAGCACCACGAAGGGTTAAGTATCCAGCTATTATATCACTTGGAAGAGTACGAACTGTTGCAAACTCATCTGCATTTGAGTAGAAAAGCTTGGTTTGTGGATCTGTATATTTTGCCTGGAAATAAAAAATAAAAAATAATTCTATAAGAATATAATTATTTTGAATAGTTAACAATGATTTATAAATTCATAAGAAGATAAGATTGCTGAGGGTAAGAGCAAGAAAAATACCCACATTATTACTTTCACTTACCTATACATCAAATATATAGTAAGGGAAAGTATTGCGATCGTGAAAAATTTCGATTCCGGTTTTCAACCAAAATACACGTTTTGGGGTCCCCTCCAATTAACCAAGTTCTGTGAAATGGTCTGTGTGTGTGTGTGAACAGACAAGCTCAAAAACTTTAAACCGTACAAACCTGGAATGGGGTATTTGGTGTATGCATATTCTCGCGATATGACAGCAAAAATTTCATCAAATTTGGTCAAATGAAGGGGGTACTTTTTTAAAAAAAATTTATCTTATGTTTACATTTTCTTTTTTCTTCCAAAAACGCTCTAAAGATATTAATCAAACTGGGTATTCGATGTACACATATGCCCGCGATGTGTTAGCCAAAATTTCATCCAACTTGGTAGAACAGGGGGGGGGCAGTTTATTTAATAAATGTCTCATTTTCACATGTTTCTTTTATTTACTCAAAAACAGAAGGAACGATTTTGATCAAACTGGGTATTTGATATATTTATATGGCCACGATGTGACAGCCAAAATTTCATTTCCCATATTATCACTGGTGAACATAAAAACTTTTATTTAACAATATTTGATTTTAGAGAGTACTTACTTTAGAGAGTAAGTACGTGATGCTCAAATTAGTTAAAGGATTAAAGGTGAGAAAAAATATGGTATAAGATAATTTTTCATTAATTATATTTTAGTTTAGAACCTTTAGTTCCATAATAGATTTCTGAAGGCAATATGAAAGCGATTTTAGAGGAACAGTAATCGTTGTCGATTTCCATAATACACCATAAATACACCTTCTATCGATTCACTGTCACGATGTATTTACAAAAAGCAACTTGCAGTAAAAAAACAAGCAAGCGGTAAACAAAAACTCGACTTTTGATGACATTAGGTCCCTTAAATAAAGAAATAGCAATAATGAATCGAAAAGTACTGAGAACTTTCAAGTTTTGCAATACAGATACTCTATAATTTATGTAGATATACAAATTACACATATAAATGTGGAAAAATGTGTGAAGTTGAGGAATGGATTTTACATATTATCGAAACACCTCAATTTATAGTCTACCTACCTTAAATATGTATTTTTTCTTTCAATAGAACAATCGTTTTTGAGCTACTCTGTTCAGAAACACTAACACACACACAGACCATTTTGCGAAACTTGGTAGTTTGGACTCGGGGGACTTCTAAAAGTCTATTTTTTGTTGAAAACCAGTAATCCAAATTTTTCAAAATCACAATAAAAAAACAGTGAACATATCGCCGCTACCACATCAAACTATTCGATGTGAAAATAAGTAATTGTCAGGAGAGAAAAAAAAAAAAACTGTACTAGTGAACTCAAAATTAACCTGTTTCCATTGAAAAAGGGAAACTTTCAATTTTTTCTATTTTCAACCTTCTTCTAGATAGTATAACCTTTATCAGTTTTGAGTCTTGCACTATACAAAATATCAAAGTATTGAATAAAAGTATCGAAAGAAAACAAACAATTTTTCAAATTCAACAGTTTGATATGGTAGCGATTATATCTCAACATTAAAATTTAAGTAAAATTGTTTATAATAATTAGTATCATAAAATATAAATAACTCACTTCCAATCCTGATATATCTGAATACTTTTTAGGAGGTTTAAAGGATGGTGGAGCAGTGATATTTGAATCTAAAAAAAAAAAAAGAAAGAAGAAATGTTTCAGTAAATAAAAAACAGAGAAGTTGGGCAAAATGTGACAAGACAATGAGTGAAATCAGAAATTAGTAGCAGATTAACAAGGAGTCCTCAACAAGGTTTTGTAAATATAAGATAATAGCAAAAATATTAATATTATTAACTATAAGTTTTTGATGACAGAAAAACATGTAGAACTTCAAATATAGTATTAAGGATAATTACAGGAAAAGTGGTATGTCATAAATGTATGAGGCTGTTAATTTAACAAGGCTTAAAAGTCTGCAGTTATATTTTATAAATACCTATTATAAAATAAGTAATTATAAATACCTTTAAACAGATCTCCAATATTATTTAATATTAATTATAAAGGTAGTTTCCTAACATGTTAAGAATTTCAACGAAACTAATGATAAATCTGCTGTATGTTAGGCTAAGTACACACTTGTATACAAAGTCGAGCGATTGTCTATAGACATGTATAGCAACTGTCTATAGACATGTATAAAGACAATGTATATAGACAGTCTAGAGACTTTGTCGCGTGTACACACTTGAATGCTTTGTTCCTCGTTTGTTGCTGAATATGACTGACCTTGTTGGGATCGCTGCTTGCGCAGTTGTAATCATGGACGATGAAAATAAGCGAAAGAAGAAGCGTTGGTGGAGACGTGAAATTTTTGCGGAGGGACCTCGTTTCGGTTGCAACTTACTTTCTACACTGAAATTAGAAGATAGTATGGGTTTCCGAAACTTCACCCGTTTGACCCCAAGAGACTTTGAAGTATTGCTTCAGCTTTTAGGCAGAAAGATACAGAAAAAACAAAATAGATTTAGAGAAACCATTCCACCATCTTTGAGATTGGCAGTGACACTGCGTTTTCTGGCAAGTGGAGAATCGTTCACCAGCCTAATGTACACTTTTAGAATATCGAAGCAAGCTATATCACAGATTGTGCCTGAAGTGTGTGAAGCCATTATACAATCTCTGAAAGGATTTGTAAAGGTATGTATAAATAATTATAAGCTAATTACCGATAAACAATCATATATATTTAGGAATTATGACATAAATGGAGTATGAAAAACATAGAAAAAGGAAGATGACTTTTAATGTACCAAAATTTTTAATTAAGTAAAATTTAAAAAAATTTTTGCTACAAAATGTTTAAAAAAATTTATAAATCATTCAGAGTGTTTAGATAAGTATAAATATTCTCAGAGACACCATGTTCTGTGTATTCCTGGTTTTGTTGAGATCGTGGTGAGGAAACACAACTGCTCGAACTTTCTGAAGGGTTGGACTGGATAGTCATAGACGATGACGACGTTGCTGTAGGCTGTCCGCTTGGAACTTGGCCAGCATACATGCCCATTTCCAAACGAAGTATAACGCTGTGTATATTGTGCTGAGCAATAGATTTTTCCAATTTTGATCGGTCGCAGTTCCTCAGCTTCTCTGCGATAAGCTCACCAAACACTGTGTATTCATCTCTGGATGAGGCAAGTGACTTCATACAGCTTACTGCTTCCTGGATAGGTGAGACAGTATTTACTTTTTTTGGCTTATTTGAGTGGTTTGGTTTTTTGAACAGGGGTGGGTCGCTCTCAACTACTTTTGGATCCTCGTTTCTATGGTTTTCATACTCTGAGATAAAACTGTCCTGAAATAGAAATGGTTATCATTACTATCATCGTTCAATGTGATCAGCAAATACATACACACTGACCAGACAATACATACTACACAATATATATAACATATATATGATGAGTTAAATAATTCTTGAAAAACAACAACCATTTTTTTCTTGGAACTAAGTACTTTTAAATTGACCTTCACCATAACCTAATTATAATAACCTGAGCCATGTATGCAATTACTAAATATTAAAATTAAAATATGTTATCAGAAATAAATCTTATCTAAACAATATACTAACTAAGGAAACTTGGTTTTGTTACAGTTGCCAAAAACAGAAACTGCGTGGAGAGCTATTGCTGACCAATTTAATACTAGATGGAACTTTCCTCATTGCTTAGGCAGTATCGATGGCAAACACGTACAAATAGTGGCTCCAGAACATAGTGGTAGTTTGTTTTTTAATTACAAAGGCACATTCAGCATTGTGCTGCTTGGAGTTGCAGATGGTAACTACAACTTCGTGTATGCTGATGTTGGGTGCCAAGGACGGATTTCCGATGGTGGTGTATTTAAGTACACCTCACTCTACCAAAAACTAGAAGAACATTCCCTAAATGTGCCAGGTTATGAAGCGTTACCTGGAAGAACACGTCCAGTCCCATTCGTTTTTGTGGCAGATGACGCATTCGCATTATCTACTTATATGATGAAGCCATACCCAGGTCACAAGCCAGGATCATCGACACCAGAGAGAATCTACAACTACAGACTAAGTAGGGCACGAAGGATAATCGAAAATGTTTTTGGCATCATGTCATCAAAATTTAGAGTGCTACTAAAACCGATACTTCTCGCTCCAGATAAGACAGAGTTCATTGTTTTAGCTTGCATTTACCTTCACAATTTTTTGCGCAGAAACAGTGTATCCAGAAGCAGCTACACTCCAGCTGGTATTTTTGATTCATATGATCCAGATGGAAACTTGATTGAGGGGTCATGGAGGAAGGAACTGGATGAAAATAATACTTTGGTCAATCTCCAAAACATACCCAGAAAGTCAACAACAAACTTACACGAAATTCGGAATGAATTCAGAGATTATTTCCTTTCCCCTCAAGGAGAGGTTCCATGGCAATATGACGTTTACTAATTTTGAGTCCAGATAACTCACAATGTTTAAAACAATCAAACATTTTAAAACGTTTTTAGTAACACCCTATGATAATCTTTTCTGTTAATAAGTTGTTATTATTAATACATTTATATACCTTATTATAATAAAATATTTCTGTTCTATATCCATGCATAAAAATAAAACAAAAAGATATTTTCAGATTACTTACGTCTTCTATAATTCCTGATTCACTGTTTTCTTCTTCATTGCAGTCAGTGCTTCTGCTACCCCTTGATTCTGAACCTTGTAGTAAAAATAACAAATGTTCATATGCAAACCAAGCATTCTTTACAGGAGACACCCCGCTTTTCTTAGCCTGATTAATTTTTTTATGCTCCCGATGAAAAGCTGTTTTCAAATTGTGAATTTTTTTTTCTACGTCACCTACGGACACTTCATATTTTTTGGCTAGCTCTTCGATAACTATTTTCTTCTTGGTACGATTTTTATAATCGGGATTAGTCACATCCCACAAACAAGATGCCGAGTGAAAATCTTCTATTAATAATAACACTTTCTCCGTAGGCCACATATTGATAATAAAAACAAAAACAGAAAAAAAAAATCAACCAAGCGTTCTCCAGTGCTGACAGAGAATAACTGGAGACAATGTCTACCAAAACGTCCAGACTACGAAATGTTGCGCAACATTGTCTAGCGATTGTCTCATGTCTCCCATTTCAAGCGGGAGACAAAAGTTCTGCGATTTTGTTCTAAATGCGTGTCTATAGACATGTATTTGTCTCTCGATTGTCTATATACAATCGCTCGATTGTATCTATACATTGTCTAGATACAAAAATCGCTCGACTTTGTATACAAGTGTGTACAAGGCATTAGAGAGCATTATTTGATCATGAATTTATTTATATATTGTCACCAGTGACTAATTACTTAAAAACACATGTTTTATTTTTATATATAAATCTGGTTAATTTTTTAAGTTGTATGTTAATTAAATAAAATTACTTTTCCTTCTCTTAATTTACTAAAGTCTTCTTAGTATTGTACCTGAACAGGTTATGGGCCCAGAACGCTCATAGAAAAGATATAAAAAAAAGAAAGAAATACAAGAAGATTGCAAGAAGAATAGGAGATAAAATATCCAGAAGATGGAATCGCAGTCAAAGTCATTCACAGTTCCACAGATCACACTGCTTCAATGGAAATCTAACTGGGAAAACTGGAAAGTAAAAATAAGAATGGACCATACCAGAAGCAATAGAAATAATAGATGGGAGCACAGAGTGTCCACCAGAACCAGTAGATCAAAGTCCACAGTCAACTAAAAGCTTTCAGAAGAATTTAAGATACTTTAAAAAGATTGAGAATCAAGCAATCCTGGTAATGTCTAACAATATGACGGAAGAAATGTTTGAAAAAGTAAGAAGACATGAATCAGCTCGATCAATGTGGCTAGGTCTTTGTCAACTTTTTGATACTTTTTCTGAAGACAGGATTTTTGATCTATATAACAATTTTTTTAAGCAAAATGGTTGCCAGAAGACGACACTGTTAATTACATAGCATGATTATCAAATTTTTGGACCCAGGTAAAGAACGAAATTGAGAAACAACCTAATGGAGACCAAGAAATTCTGTTGATTAGCAAAATATTAAAAACGTTGCCAGAAAAATTTAAACCGTTTACTGCAGGATGAAGATTAATTAATGAAGAGCACAGAAATTTAGATAATTTAACACGGAAGTTATGTACGTTCGGAAGTAATATCGCGGAATCAGAAAAATCAGAAGAAGTTCTTGCAGTTAACAGAGGAACTAGGTCACCCATATCATATTCAAATAAAACTAACAATTATAGAAAATATCAACTGAAGTATGCATACTGTGACAAAATAGGGCATTATATTCAAAATTGTAGGTTTTGGATCACAGATGGAAGACCGCCCAAACCAGCTAAAGCGAAATTTGCACATACTGAAGTAATCGAAGGAACTGGAACAACGCTTTTAACAGTTACCTCAGATGCTTTAGTGGTAGAATCAACGAATGAAGATTGGTTTGTTGTTAATGGTGCAACTCATCACATAAGTAACAGAAGAGACTGGTTCAAGACATATGAAGAACTTAGTGAAAATCACTTTATCATTACTGCTAATGGAACTCAAGTAAAAGCTCTTGGTGAAGGTTCAATCATGATTGAAGCGGCTGTAGATGGCAAATGGAAAACTATTGAACTGACTAATGTCTGGTATGTACCTTCAATATCCAAAAATCTATTTTCACTCTTAGCAGCTCAAGACCACAAAGTAAATTTGAATCAACCAATCAAAAATGTAGACTTTATGAAGGCAAAGAAACTTTTTTTATTGGGAATCGTGAAAAACATGGTGGTTTATATCGATTAGATATTAGACTGAAACAAGTATCCAGTGAAAATGTTAATAATACAATATCGAGTTCATCCAAGGAAACTAATATGCTTCAACTATTTCATGAAAGAATGGCCATCAAAATAAGCGTCATGTAAAAGAATTTATTAAACAGGAATTAAATTTAAATGTTCCATTGGATGGATAACTCTGTGAAGGTTGTATAAATGGGAAGGCTCATAGGCTAAAATTTGGTAGAAGGAAAAGAGCAGAAAAACCCGCTGAATTAATTCATACCGATGTTTGTGGACCATTTATTCCGTCAACCAGTGGATTTAAATATTTTCTATTATTTAAAGATGATTTTTCCCGATTTAGAAGAGTTTATTTTATTAAAACCAAAGATGAGGTTGTAAACAAACTGAAGGAGTTTATAGCTGAAACCAAGGTAACGGGTCACGTGATTAAAAGTTTACTCAGTGATAACGATGGTGAATTTAACAATGAAAAAGTGCATAATATTTTAAGGTCTCATGCTATCCAGATGAATTACACAATGCCATATACTCCTCAGCAAAACGGATGTGCAGAGAGGGAAAACAGGACCATAGTGGAGGCTGCTAGGGCCCTTATGTATCCCCCAAAGGAATCATTACCTAAAGAGCTCTGGGCTGAACTGATTAACTCTGCAGCATATATATTAAATCGAACGGGTGTCTCGTCCATAAAAGGAAAGTCTCCACATGAATTATGGACAGGAAAAAAACCAGGAATTGATCACATACGTGTAATTGGATGGAAGTGTTGGGTGCATATTCCAAAGGTTTACAGAAAAAATTTCGATAGAAAAGCCCAAGAAGGTACACTTATTGGATATGAATGAGATAATGGTTACAGAATTTTATGTGGTAATAAACTTATAAAATCACGAGATGTGATATTTCAAGAAACTCTCAAGTTACCAATATCTCATGCTTCATCTACACCAACAAGAGAAAGAACTTTGACATTCGAATATGAATCCGGAGATGAATATTCTTAATTTCTTGGAAGAGAATATTAGAGACAGGAAAGAAAAGGAATCCACGGAAGAGAATATTCAAGAAGGAAAAGAAGAAAGTGATAATGATTCTGAAAATGAAGAGACTAATGAAAATTCAATGTGGAAAAGAGGTGTGAATATTAGAGACTCAAGAAAATTAAATAAACCAGATTATTTTAAGGATTATGTAAATATTATCAACTCTAATGAACAAATTCCTACTACGTACAAAGAAGCAATCGAAAGTGACGAGTCAAGAGAATGGCAAAAAGCAATGGAAAGTGAAATGAATTACTTAAAAGAAGCTAATACATGGACAATGACGAAATTGCCACCAAACAGGAAGGCTATTCCGCCAAAATGGGTATTTACTAAGAAATATAATGGGGATGGAACCCTTGAGCGCTACAAAGTCCGTTTGGTTGTGAAGGGCTTCAAACAGAAAAAGGGAGAAGACTTTGAAGAAACACTTAGTCCAGTTGCCAGGGGAACCACACTAAGAACAGTTCTTAGCGTAGCAGCTAATGAAAGTATGAATTTATATCAATTTGATGTATCTTCTGCATTCCTTAATGGTGATTTGAGAGAGTTAATTTATGTTAGTCAACCGGAAGGATTCTACGACAATACTGATGATGTATGTAAGTTAAATAAAAGCTTGTATGGCCTCAAGCAAGCTCCACGTTGTTGGAATGAAAAATTAAAGAAGTTCTCATCAACGGAGGTTATAACGTGAGTTCAGCTGACCCTTGTTTATTTATTAAGAATCAAAATGGAAAGAAAACATTATTGGTTCTTTATGTTGATGATGGGCTAATAGCTTCGACAAGTGAAGAAGAAGCGATGGATTTAATCCAGACGTTGAAAAAGAATTTTAAAATTATGACTAAGCCAGCGGAATATTATCTTGGCTTTCAAATAAAAAAAACATAAGAAGGAATAAAAATAACTCAAACTTCATACCTAAAGAAACTTCTTAAGAAGTTTCAAATGGATCAGAGCAGAGCAGTTAAAGACTCCTATAATAAAAGATGGAGATTTCGAATCAAGGAAGGATAGTATGAGTGTCTACGAAACCAATTTTTCCTGCCGTGAGGCAGTGGGATCGTTAATGTATTTGATGACCGGAACTAGACCCGATATTTCTTATGCAGTGAGTGTTGCATCAAGGACTCTCGAACGTCCAACAATGGGGGACATATTAAAAGTCAAAAGAATTTTTCGATATTTGAAAGGAACGGAAGACCTTGGAATACTCTTTAGGAAGGATCACGAAAAGGGTATTTTAACTTGTTACTCAGATCCAGACCACGGTGGAGACATGGAGACAGGGAGGTCAACTACTGGTGTTTTCTGTCTCTACTCTGGAGGTGCCATCTCATGGTTCAGCAAGAGGCAAGTGTCTGTCGCCATTTCGACAACTGAAGCAGAGGTCATAGCACCGAGTGAAGCTACAAGAGAAGTTGTTTGGTTGAAGCGATTACTAAATGAAATTAATGAAGTCAAGGAAGGCATCTTGCTTGTGGACAACAATGCAGTTATAAAATTAGCGGGAAACCCTATTTGGCATAAACGGACCAAACACATCCTCATCCGACATTTTTTTCCTCCGAGAAAAGGTTCAAGAAGGCGAACTAAAAATCAGAAGAGTCGATACTCAAGACCAGCTAGCTGATGGATTGACAAAACCCCAACCGAATCCAACTATAAAAACACATTTCAAAAAATTAGGAATTTCCTTATAATTTGATATCCATATGTTATTTTGTTTTGTTTTGTTTGCGTTTCCCCTAATCATAATCAAATAATGAAGGAAGGTGTTAGAGAGCATTATTTGATCATGAATTTATTTATATATTGTCACCAGTGACTAATTACTTAAAAACACATGTTTTATTTTTATATATAAATCTGGTTAATTTTTGAAGTTGTATGTTAATTAAATAAAATTACTTTTTCTTCTCTTAATTTACTAAAGTCTTCTTAGTATTGTACCTGAACACTGTGGTTCCAAGAAAAAAGTCCATAGACTTAATATGTCATGTTTAGAGAATTAGCTTATGGGATTCCATTTTATATGCTATTCATTTGACTCCTTATACATCCATGTAACATCCATTATATGGTAATCATGACGAATATTATTTTACTTATGTACTTATTTCTTTGAACCATAAAACTATACATTGACGAAAACCTTTCCTGAAGAACAATATCAATATTTTAAGATTAATACAGCCATTCCATAAATTAAAGTAAAAGAGAAGCTTAGTAAATAGATTTCCATAACATGAGCCTGTCAAGCATTATTGTACAAAGAGTAGAATTGCTATTTCCTGGTATGGGTACATACGTTTTAAAACACTAAATGGAATAAAAATCAAACATACATAACTACTCACATAAAGGAGTATCTTTTGGCCAAGGTAAACTTTTTTCATGAGCTAAAATCTGTTTCAATGACCTCCAGGTTTTTTTCTTACCTGCTGTAGTGGAATGCTGTGCAAAAAAAAAAATTGTTAATTTAATAAAAAAAATTTGCACATCATAAATGTAGCCTTAAGAAATAATTAAACAAGCAGCTTAACACCATCATGATGTTTAGTTTAATAAGGTGAACATTTGTTTACCATTGCCCAAACACCATAATTAAATTGATTTTTTTTTTAAATTAATAGAACTTTTAAATTGTTTTCTCAAGTATTGTGTATTTTAAATTTAGAATTTTTGTTCATATAAATAAAGGGGGTGGGAATTTTTTAAAAACCCTTCACCTTCACACTGTCATTCTCTCTAATAATAGCACTAATATATCGAATGAGAGAGTAAAGAAATTGTTTATCAGAGATAAACAAAAATATATTGATAGAGAGTTATGAATAAAGTTTCAGGTTATGAAGAAAAAAAGAACAAAGTAGTAGAGGAGGGAGTAACAGAAATTGGAAGGGAATTCAACTCTTCCTTTCTATCACTATATCAGATTGGGAGTTATTACACTTAATACGATAATTTTTATACCATCCAACATAGGAGTAGTAAGTTTGCTTTCTCGAAACTACGTGTCATATCAAAATATGAATGTATATACTATAACTTTCGAGCTTGTTTTCATCCATAAATGGCAAGCAGATTACTAGAGAGGAAGGTTTAAGGATTTAACCTCTGTCATTTTGAATCCCTCTGATTTTAGATGCTATATAATTTTCAAAATCAAATGTGAACTTATTAACTGGCGTCCTTTAAGGAATCATCTTACTAAAAATAAATAATGGAGGAATAGTAATAACAGATAACTTTACTAACAATTAAAATAAGATGTATAAATTATGGAGGATCCTATACTCATCAACAAAATTAAAACCACTTTAAACTTAACAACCTGAAATGTAGCATTCCTAAACACTGGTCTCCTTTCATCTTTATTTTCTTCAGTATTTTCTGGCATAGGATTACCTTCTTCTAATGTTGCATTATCTGAATCAAAAACCTTAAACTCAATTAGGATAGACAACTTTTAATTATACAAAAGAAAAAATACAGATATAAGTAATACTTACAGGCGCCTTCTTTTTAACCATTTTATAACTTTGACAAACTAACACTTAACACATTTCTACGATATAATCCTATGATATACTATTGGTGTTTACAAATAGTTGCTTGTTTATAACCTTCTTACTAACTGTTATAATCTGTAAAATAGGGTAGGCATAGGCGCCACCAAGGATATAAGAGGCATAGGACGTGATAAATTTTTTTTTCAGAGCACTCTATCAATATGATTTGAATTTATATCATTGGATCAGAATTAAATCAAATTCTTATTTTTATCTTCTAATTCTCTAACATATATGGTTATATGTAAAAAGTAAAATTATGGATAAGGGCTCTTAAGATAATTTTTTTTCACTGAGCCTCATTTGTTATTTTAAGAAATATAAAAATATCTGATTCAGGTGCCTATGAAATACAAATATAATGTATACAAATATGTAGCTGATGGTGGACACCTTGATATATAATGCATATTACTTAATAATAATTATATTCTAGATTATTGTATTTCGGAAGATCATTATATTTGCTAATTTGATTAAGAAAGTATGGCCCATTGATGCAATTGTTCTATTACAAAGATATGTGATTCAGGTGCCTATTAAATACAAATATTATGTAGCTGACAGTAGTCCCCTATTATGTAGCCCCCTTAGTTTATTAGGGTATGTTAATTCACCCTAGAATATATTCAATTTATTCTAATCCTTAGGAATGCATGTTCAATAAAATAAATGCAATAATAAAAAAAAATATATTTTTTCTCTGCTCTAAATTTTGCATAAGAAATTTTTCTCCTTGAGAGTTACAATTCATTGGCGCTCCCTACCAACTAAAGTTGTTTAAGCTTCCACCACAAATCTAGATATGACAACTATGTCTAGGAAAATAATTAGCATCTTTGAAATTTAATTTAGATTATTTTTGTGTACATACCTTTCCTCTTCATATATTTTTCTTCCTATCTTTATACTGTTTGTGCATATTATTAGTTATGATGCTCTATGTTCTATGTTGAAATTTTTTTTTTCTATTCTTACAGTGTGTATGTTCCAATATTATTAGAGTGTTAACCGGCTTTTGCTTTTTGTCCTTTTTAAATAAATAAATAAATATTTGTTATTTTAACATGTGCATTCAAAGAATTTGGAGATCAGTTATATTAATGTTTCCTTGGTTTGCTTGAAGTCCCTAAATAATCAATTTTAAATTTAAATTACTAATGATTGAAATAGATGTAATCGCCACCATTAAGCTATTAGTTCATAAATTTCATTTAGACAAAGCCCTACTTTATTTTTTACTATAAAAAAAAAACAGTACACTATGTAGTCTATATCACAGATTCGATGGACACTAGTAGTTTGTATAAATGTAAAAATATTTAAAGAAGTTTAAAGGAGTGGGCGGGAATATATCTATAGCAAGGTGCTAAAAGGACCAACAGTGATTGTTACAAGTTTTTTCCATCACAACTAAGTCAATTTACATAAGTACTTTGTTTTTCTGGTTTTACTAACTTTTTTTTTTTTAATATTATACAATATCCTCTAAACTGTCATTGCATTGGCCCTTTTAGCACCAGGCAATAGATATTTGATTAAATGTAAATCTGAAATTAACATATAGTTATAAACATTTAATTGCAATATATAAAACAAAACGGGTTGTAAATGGTAGGTAGCGATTTATATAAAAACGAGCAGACCCTGCCACGCATTGCTGTTGCTCAGTAGCTGCAATGCGTAGAATTAGTTATGTCCTATTCTTTTTTATAGTCAAATCTAAATTCACTGCTGATGATAAAAACGTTTCAGCTAATCTAAAGACCAACAGGATTTAAAATAGAACTTATCGCCAAATTTAAAATTGTTTAGTAAAGAATTTAGATGTGTTAAAGTTTTTATTTTTTACATCTTATATTTGATCATAGTGTGTTAATGAATGACACATGTTAAAGGAACTAATAAAGAATATAATTGGAACAGGGTTTAGTACAATTACAATAGACAGCAAAAATTTACCAAATTAATCTTTTGCCAAAATACATATTAATTAAATTCAGAATATAACACATGATGATATGAGATATCATACCAGGAGGTTATACTAATAGGTGCATAATGACTTTGGTTAACCTGTCTTTTGCTAAAAAAAATACATTCAATGTTTTCCCCACACGTGAAAAGGGGACACATCATTTGCCATGGGAAAGACACGGATTTTCCTAGTCCAAGCCAAAAAAAATAAATTTATGCTTACCCTCCCTAAATATTGAAAGAAAATAAATTGTCGTGTCAGTAAATCAACTAACACCGCCAATTGCTGGAAACTTATAGAACTTACAAATAATCACACTCAATCATAGTATGGTAAGCATTTAATTTGCAATAAAAGAAATATTGAGGCCAATAATCGAGATAAAAACTATCCTATCTTTTAATTTCAAAATCGGTTGTGTAGTTTCTGATTTTTCCTCCGACAAACATTGGGACACGAGATTTTTTATATATATATATATATATATATATATATATATATATATATATATTTTTTTTTTTTTTTTTTTTTTTTTTTGTTAAAATATAAATGATGTAACATCCTATTGCAATTTCCTCATAACCTTTTTTAATTTATTGTATTATATTATAAAAATATTATATTATATTATAATAATATTATATTATAATATGATAATACTGTATTATAATATATTAATTCAAATTTTCAAGGTCGAAAGAATGCAAATGAAAAATTAGTAATAATTACTAAAGGATGATTTTTCATTTCATTATCTACTTCTGTTTTGCCTATAACAGAAAAGAAGTAAATGGTGGAATGTAAATAACTGAGCATTCATATTTTTATAAATATAAAAAAGGAAAAAACAACTTAAAAGTTGTTCATACGTTTATAAAAATCTATTAATGATGTATGAATGCACTGCTCTGTTTAGCTTTTATAGCCTTATATTTTATAATAAAATTAAAGTTCAATAATGAAGTTCAGTCATTAATAAATGACTATAATATTTAAAATTTTAAAGTAATTTATACCACCCTGCAGAGGTGTTGGGATGTAAAACAACTCATCCCAGCTGATGTGTTAGCTAACAGGAGCAATATAATAAGTTTTTAGATGTTTGCATTAATATACGCTAACATATCATGGTTCACACACTATTGAAGCCCAGGTGGTTGAGTGTGCTAAGACATCACATTAAGGAACTCAATTGGGGAGTTATTTTTTTCAAATGAAGTTCTTAACCTTTATATTGTCACCCCTATTCTTAAAATCCACCAGTCCAATGTGACACAGGGATCTTTGGGCAAGGGTTGTGAGGTAATTAAGCAACTACGTATAATTTGCACTATTTATTATTTATTTATACGACAACCCATCTCAGACCCAGGCTCTGCTCCAGACTGCTCCTCCCAGACTGCCTGTCCCAGTCTCTCCCAGACTGCCTGACTGTCTAACTGCCCCTCACAGACTGACTCTTCTACTCACCTGGGCTAGCTTCTTCTAGGATTTCCCCCTCTCTCAGGGTCTCCTAGGTTCAATGGCCATCTTAGCTTCTCCACGTGACAATATAATTTGATAATTAATGCGATTTTGAATTAAATAAATTGCATTTTGGGATAGCTGAACTAATTTTAAAACTTAATATTTATGTCATTAATTATAGGACTGGTATGGGATACTTTATGGTAGGAACATCCTTTACCATTATTTGTTCTTATGAATATTAATGGAATGGATATTTACCATTACTGTTCTTATGAAGGTTAATAATCTTTAAAATATGGAATGATTAGAAAATAATCACCGTAAGAATGATTGTGCTATGACAAGTGGACTTTGAAAATACACTTGTTTCTTTTCTTTATTTAGAATATCAGCTTGTTAAGACTAAAAAAATTTGGGTTATAGGCGTTGTGCTATGACCAGTAAGTTTTACAAAACCCATTATTGAACTTCAGTCTAAAAGGAGAGGTAAATAAGAAATTATCTAGACATTTTAAAAGAATATACAACAGTGTAATAGTTTTTATTTAAATCATTTATAATCTATTCATTATTCAATATTAATAATTTAAGTACAGCTCAGTAATAGCTCATATACATAATTAAAAAAATAATACTTCTAATTCATACTATATAATTTTTTGGATTTCAATTGCTGAATTAAAAACCTTTGCTTTTAAAATAGGAACTTAAACATTTTATTACATGTAGTATGAAGTGCATAAGTTGATCTTATGATTAAATATTAGAGAAATAAAATTGAGAAGGACATATTTGTTTGTCATTATATAAAAACATTTGAAATCCATTTTTTAATCTTTGTTTTCTTAATTTCTTTGTACCTTGAAGTCACTTGAATTTATAACTTATAATACATAGTAGGTATTTTATCACAGATGAGTCAAATTCTTTTCTTTTCTTTTTAGAGTCACAGTCTCACATGGATTTCGGGCTCCAATGACAAACCTTGATTCAAAATACCTTCTTTAGAACTTGATTTTGATTTAGGGTTTTTTTCCTGAAAAATATTTAATTTAAATATGTATTAGCTTTTTATTTAAACATCATTAAAATTAGTAAATAATAATAATTACTAACATTGAGAGATATGTTCAGTTTTTCTTTATATTTATTTGGCAATCGATCAAGAAGATAATTCACTGGGGGAGAAATAAGTTCAGAATCCACATGGAATGGTTTGGTTGGACCAGTTAAGATGCTCACTACAGCTCCAATAATGAATGTTAATAAACAACCGATTGCAGAATACCAAAGATAACTGATGCGATAGAGCCAAAATGGTAGCCTGAAAGAATAATGAAAATATAAGTAATGTTCATACAAGTAACAAAAAAATGTTTCTATCAATAAAAATATTGATTTTTGAAATGTCCAGTAAAAGAAATGGATCCCGTTTGTGGTCAAATCTTTTACTTCTAGTTAAATAGTTTAAAAATAGATAAGGATATCTTTTATTACTCTGGAGTTTATTTTAACCCTTCAACTGCGGTGGTAGCGGGGCATAAGTTGGGGACCAGCACACGGCTGGCTAGAGTATTAGCCACAAGCAGTTAAAGGGTTAACAAGTCTAATCCTAAGGAATTTCATATTGGATGCTTCCAATAGCCAATTTAAATAGATATATGATAAAATAGTAAATTTAAAATATATGAGTCCAAATAAATTAAATATAAAATGATCAACTATTAAAATAATAAGTATAACTACGAATTTCATATAAATATACATTTATGAATAAACAAAAAAATACATTGGATAAATTTTTTTCTCCTAAGCAAACAGAAGGAAATAAAAGGCTTAAAAGAGCTCGTAGTTCTCCGGAATTGAGTCCACCTGAAAAACGTATCCAAGGTAAATTAACTAAACAAAATATGAATCAAGAAGTTGGGAAATTAACTTTAGGTGAGCTAATGGATAATTTTAGAAGTTTGCTGGACACTATGAAAGTAGCGACTAAACCGGATTTACAAATTTTATCAAAGGAAATAAATGAAATTAGAAAAGAAAATGATAAACTAAAAGTAAGAGTAACTGAATTGCAAGAGCTGACGGAGGACCAGGGAAGAAGAATCGATTTTCTCGAAAATGCAACAAAGAAAAAGAATTTAATATTCAAAGGAATTCCTACCTCAAGCGATAATGAGTGTAAGGACATAGAGGAGTTATGCGCTAAAGTCCTGCAAGTGGAAAACTGTAAAGTGGAGAGTGTGAGAAAACTGAATAATAGGAGAAACAACAGTACAATGTTGGTGGCGTCCTTTTCAAGTGATAAGGAAGTAAATGATATATTAAGACAAACGAAGAAATTGAAAGGTACGTCAATATCTGTTGATAGAGATCTGGCAATAGGAACTAGACAAGCAAGAAATAAGCTGTTGCAAGTTCGTAAAGAAATTTTGAGAAATAATAAGGATATAAAAGTTATGATACGAAACGATGTGATGTACTGTGAGAGAGAAAAATTATATTGGAAGAAAGGCAAAGGACTCATAACTTCAGAGGGTGTAAGTGGCATAGACTTTCTAAAAAGATTGAGTGGTGTGGATATGACTTCACTGCTGAACAGATTGGAGAGGGATACGCCAACACAGCAAGAAGGTTCACGGTTCACACAACCAGGCTACAACACGAATAGTGGCTTAAACGCAGGAAAATAGCAAATAAAAGTCTGCCAGGTAAAAAATAATAGTTTTAATGTAGTAGAGGATGAGATTAGGATATTAGGATATAATGTCACTGGACTAAAAAATAAACTAAGGGATGGAGATTTTTTATTTTTGTTGAAACAATATCATATTTTCTGTTTATTTGAAACGTTTGTGGTAGAAGATAGTATTAAATTTTTTGAAGATTATTACTCTGATTATACTTTGGTTTGGAAAAATGCTATAAAGAGCGCGAGGTATGGTAGGGGAAGTGGGGGAGAGGTACTGGCCTGCAGATCGGATTTGATTGGCAAGGGTTTACTTAGTTTTACGGTGATTAATGGAAAAAATATTATTTGTATAAATTCTAAGAATGGGTCAATTCACTTAGTACCAACTTATCTAAATTGTAACCATTGGTCTGAGCAATTCCAGGAACTTGAGGATTTGTGTGAAAACAATAGCAATTTAAAATGCATAATTTTGGGTGATTGGAACGCGAGATTAGGGAAATGCCAGTTAGGAATTGATATAGATGAGAATATTGGCTATTATAATATATATTCAAATAGAAAAACTAAAGATGTAAAGAGAAACGCAGAAGGAAATAAAGTAATTGATTTTTGTAATAACAATGGATTTATAATATTAAACGGCTTATCGGAAGGTGATAAAGAAGGAGAGTTCACCTATATTTCGGGCAAGGGTAGTTCAGTTATTGATTTATGCGCGGTAAATATTCAATTATTGGCATTCGTAAAGGACTTTAGAGTAGTGCCGCAACCATTTTCACAACACATGCCTATAGAATTGGTTATAGTTACGGGCTACACTGTGAAACCGGAAGAAACGCTCCCCTTAATTCCTAAGCTAGTTTGGAATAGGCGAGATACAAAATTTTTCCAAATAAAATTACAAGATGTAGCTAATAATTTAATTCTCCAAAATTCCGATGTTAATATCAAAGATTTAGTAGACTTAATTAAACTCTGCAGTGACTGTAGTGGTAATAGTGGGCCGAATAGCACCAAATTAAATAAAAAGCAACCCTGGTTTGATTGGGAATGTGAAAATTATAGAAAACTCACATTTAAACTTTTGAATGTTTTTAGAAAAAGTAATGCAACTGTGATCAAGAACAAATATTTAAAAATTAATGCAAAATATAAAGAAATTTGTTCAAAAAAGAAAGTTGAGTTCTTAAATAGCCTAACTGCAAAATTTAATAAATGTAAAGATTCTCGTGAATTTTGGGAATTGGTAAATACTTTGAAGGGTAAAAAACGATTGATGAGCCCCTCTATAACTGCTGAGAAATGGACCCAGTATTTTAAAAACTTATACGGTAATGTACCGACCGCGGAAATGAACATCGACACGCCGATAGTCATTAATGCATACTTAGATGACGAATTTAGCCTTACGGAATTCCGATTTGTTTTAAATAAACTAAAAGCAAATAAAGCACCGGGTATCGATAGAGTCCCGAATGAATTTTATAAAGAAGCCCCAGAAAATTTTTTAAGCATACTTTTGAAAATCTTTAATGTCTATTATCAAACCGGAAAACGAATAAAGGATTTCGGGACCTCTATTTTGTACCCACTGTTTAAGAAGGGCTGTACATCGGATCCAGGCAATTATAGGGCCATATCATTTATAAACGCGGTAGAGAAGCTGTACACAGGACTCCTGACTGAGAGGCTGAATAATTGGGTAGAGGAAAATAAGGTATTAGATGAAAGTCAGGCAGGCTTTAGGAGAGGTTATGGAACTTGCGATAATATATTTGTTTTAATGAATTTAGTGCAGCAATCCGTATACGCTAGGAATAAAAAAGTTTATACAATGTTTGTCGACCTTAAATCAGCTTTCGACACTATCAATCGTTCAGCATTAATGTACAAGCTTGAGAGAATGGGCGTTTCTTCGAAGTTCCTAACGGCTTTAAAAAATATATATACTGACACAAACGCGGTTATTTGGACACAAAAAGGAATAACTAAACCCTTTTCGACCACTATAGGCCTAAGACAAGGTTGCACACTGAGCCCAATTCTGTTTTCACTATTCATAAATGATATAGGAAAAGAAATAGGAGGGGGAATAAAAGTTGGCCACACTATAGTAAACGTGTTAATGTTTGTGGATGATATAGTTATGATCTCAGACACACCAACCAGGCTTGCAGATATGATAGCGAAACTGGAAGAGTATCTAGTTAAATGGGGTTTGATATTAAACATAAACAAAACAAAAATAATGATATTTAAAAAGGCAAAAGGAAAGGCAGATAGGTCTAAATACAAATGGAAATATCAAGGGGAGGAGATTGAGGTGGTGAAGCAATATAAATATTTAGGTATCACACTTACTAACAATCTCTCACTGCAAGATCACTTAAAAGAGAAAGTGCAATCCGCCAAGCTAGCCATCAATAGTGTTTGGTCAGATGCATTTTGCAACAATAAGGTGCCCATTACTGCAAAGTATAATCTATTTAACTCAGTCGTTCGTTCGGTGTTGTTATATGGGGCGCAAGTCTGGGGGTATCATAACTATCAGGAGCTCGAGGGTCTTCATAGATTTTTTTTAAAAAAGCTATTTCGACTACCACCTAACACACCTAATTATATGTTGTACTTAGAGACTGGTAGAAATTTACTGTACCACAATTACTTGAAGTTGCATGTAAATTACATTTGTAAAATACTGAGTTATAGCTGTACACGTCTCCCGTATATAATGGCTCTGGAATGTATAAAATCAGATTATAATTTTTGGTTTAAGGAATGGCAAACCCTAGCAAATATGTTGGAATGCAATTTAGATATTGTATTTGTATCAGGGGAACGTTGGCGCAACCAAATGTATAATATAATAGGTAAAGCCCAAGATTTTTTTAGAAAAGAGTTAATGGTATCCGTCTCAGCCGCTGAATATCATTCGCTGTACAAAGAATTAGACTTTAAAGTTAATTACATTAATAATGAGCTTAGTATGGACTTAATCCAAACAATATTTAAAACTAGAGGTGAACTGTATAACTTCAATAGTAAACCTTGGTTGGAGGGCATTGTTTATACATGCTCCATGTGTAATTTAAATGAGGATGAAGATACATATCACATAGTAGCCATCTGCCCTATCTTCAATTCTTACAGAAATAAATATTTTGGCTCTATTCAGCTAAGTAAGCATCAAATTATAGATTTTTTAAATGGGAAGGATTGGCACAGGCTATATGGATTTATGAAAGGTGTTTTAAGGTACAGAAAATTTTTAATTGCAGAATTTAATTTTAATTAAAATTTAGATTCATAATAGACTAACAGATGTGTAAATAGTATTAAGTATCTTTTTTATGTTTATTGAAGGCCTTTATTTTTTATTTAGAGTTTTTTTAAGTTTGTTTTATTCTTTTATTATTTAATTCTAACCTAAGATATTTAGAGGCAACTCCTGGCAGACGGTATTAACCATTGTCATAGTGTGTTTTTATTGTATTATATTACTTTGTATAGCTTTACTATATAATAAAACATGATTATCTATCTATCTATCTATTTATCTATTGGATGCTTCCATTAAAAGTTAATAGTAATTATCAGTTTTTATGAAAATCATTGCATACACATTAAACCAGTAAATCAACCAGTAACTCAGGCCCGTAAACAAGAGCCATCAGAAGATATAGATATATAGATATTTGCATTATTTGGTCAGATATTCTTCTACTCAACCAAAGTAATACCACTTAGCTCTAAAGTTGGCTTGATCAAACAATCACCATTTTTATCACTGAAATATTCCTTCTCTAGGGAGAGATTTTTTTTTAGTTTTACAGCTCCACCTTAAGTAAATAATAATTTACGTTCTGATCATAATTGCTTTTTTAGACTTTCACGCCGGCGTGTACCACCGGTGGCCCGCACTAAACTGCCACATTGGACACTTAATTCAATCACAAAAGTTTCCACGACTGTTGGGTATTAGTCAGGATTCTATTGTTTATTTTATTATTGTTTGATTGTCAATACTGCAGAATGCACTGGAATAGCTCCATAGCGCGAACCTGCGACCTTTAGGATTGTAGGTTGCCATGCTAACCACTATACCACAGGTGACCCCTCAATCACCTATTTTTTTATTATACGCTTCTGTTTATTTATTATATTTACTTATCTCTAACTCATTTGTACATTTTCTATTTATTTACATCCAAGTTATTACATTTGAAATATTTTAGGGCCAACTATAATGTGTTTGCATTTTTTTTTTTTTTTTTTTTTTTTTTTTTTTTTTTTTTTTTTTTTTTTTAAATAATGTTAGAATGTTTTACAATATTTACATTTCAGTGGTGGTTTTTTAGTGATTAAGAAAACGTGGGGTAATATGGTGGGTCCTATCTTGTCAATACGACCTCTATATAATACTTGTCGCAGCTTGTTTAGGTAGCTATATTTTAGCAACTACAATAAAGTTCTCAGTGCTATTTTTATTACTCTTAATTAAATTTTGGGTTTTTAATAATTTACTAGAATTAAATCAAATTGGATTTTTAGGTTGGAACCTGGCAGCAATCAACATGCTAAACTACAAGTACTAAATATGCAAAGTGATCTTAAAAATCGTGTGTCTCTTTTGTAAAAATAGAAAAAATGTTTCTCCCCAAAAACTTGACTTGAATTGACTTTTTTTTTTTTTTTTATTATAGTTTTAAATCTACTAGATAAGTTAAAAGCTTGAACTCAATAACTCGACCCCTTCGTCTGATTTGCAGATATTTTTATTTTTAGTGATGAATTTTTATATTTTTATTTTTAATTATGATTAATTTTTTTTTTTAATTCATAACTGAAAAATTGCTTATTGATAAACCATTTTCTGAGAAAATGTGCATGTTAATAGACATTTTAATACTCCATGTTAATAGTGCATGTTAGGGTTAAGTGGATGTTGAAGGCATTTCAATATGATGGACGACACACTACCAGTTTTGATTGAATCCAAGTTAATAAGATTTCCAAAAATAATCACTGCTAAGAATGTTAACATGATTTTTGAATATACAACTTGTTATTCTTATAACTTACTCATCTGGCATGTCTTCAAGAGGTATGTTTGTTGAATTGCAAGAACAACCATCAGTGGAAATAATCTTTTGATCTGAAAAATTTTGCCCCAAAGCTGTGTTTATCTGAGCTCCTATGCCAATCCAGCTAACAAGTAAGAGACTGACTAACCCTCCAATCAATGCACCCTAAAAAGTTAAAAATAATGCATTTAATCAAATCAAAGTTTCATAAACATTTAATAAATATTCAAATATTAATTAAATTAAATTCTAAAATAATTATTTAAATTTATTAAAAAATTAAAAATCTTGACAAGTACACCCTAATACAGGACACCCCGCTCTCATAAATGGTCGGTATAGAACCATAGTGAACTTAGCGGCAAAAAATTTTAATAAATTTATGTTTTTTTTTGTTTTGTTTTTTTGTCATGGCTCTACAACCTGGGGTTAAGAGTCTCGGTCTCCTCCAATCGCTTTCTCCAAACGTCAAGGTCTTGTGCCGACACTATCCAGTTTTGGATATCCCAACCACCTCAATTTCATTGTTCTCAGGTCATCTGCCTCTCCCAAAGCGTCGTACGGCTCCTTTTTTTTAATTACCTAATGTTATTTTTTCTCTCTTCTTTACATCTGAATAATACTAAAGTCAAACTTAAATATATCGTACTTCAAAAGCGATATAACTTTAGTTTTCTCAAAATGAGGTGCTTGGCGCTTAGTTCACTTTGACTTTAAACCGACCAAATAGTGAAGCACAAAATACAGAAAACTATTACTAAAGTGCTTTATTCAGTAATAATTCATTTCTTTAGTTTAGGGGTGGGGGGGGGCTAGTGAAATTTAATCCAATAAATTAGTGTTTGAATAAGTATTGTCCCTGTAAGTATACCCCAAATGATATCTTTAAGATTGGGAATAGTTTTCCTGGCACCAGGGGGCTCTTAATATCATGGCATATGGAATCATGGCATTGATTCCATGCTTACACCCCTGTCCCAAAAAAAAACCCTGTTTAGTCAGGAAGGGGAGGAGAAAAAAATGTTCTTGATTGGAAAAACAGATTATATAAAAACATTTAATTGCGATTTAAACATTTACTCATAATTTAAATAAACTCTCTTTATTTAAATTATAAGTAAATGTGATTTAAGATGATGGTTCATCTTCCGTTTACACTACATTGTTGATAACCAAACAAGAGTTATTGTAGTGCATTATTCGTACAGTTAGATATCATATAACCATTCTTTCTTAGAATAAACAATTTTTTAATAAATATTTGTTCAATAAAGGTTTCAAGCTTTCCAAGGATAGGAATCGGTTGGCTAAAAAAGGAAAACAAAATTACATCCCTCCCAGAAAATTTATAGATCCACCATGGTTAAGTGAATCATATGTAAAACATAAAAAAATAAATTAAATGAAGGTTAAAAAGATTTTAAAAAATAAAATAAAAACAGTTATAATATTAATAACTGAATTGTATAATAACTAAAATTTATTCAATAAAAATGCTTAAGTTATTATATTGCAAAACAGCTACTTTTTAAATGTTATATTTAATTTAATTTAAAAGTTAAGAACTTTTTTGGTAAAAATTTCTTTATAATCTATATTCCAATGAAAGAAACTTTATATAGAAGAATGTCTAAAAATTCAAATGGGGTCAAATTTATTTCTTTGAACTCAAATAAATAAGCTTACTTTAGAATTAGCCCATGGAAATAACATTCCTAGAGAGAAAAGACCAAGTGTTATGCCACCAGTTATACCATTAAAACTTAGAGCAACCTGCAACATGTAGTTTATATTAATATATTTAACATTTTAATATTTATATGCAATGATTATTCTTATATAAAATAACTGCCTAAGTACCTCAAGCACACTTCCCAATTGTTCGACAACAAATACTAATGCAAAACTCAAAATACCAAAACATAATGAGAGCCATTTTGAAACTACTGCTCCTTTTTCATCAGGGACTATTACCCCACAGAGTGAATCTAGAATGTCTTTCATAAAGACAGCAGCGAGAGAATTCATAGCTGAGGCAACAGTGCTGAAAAATTTACAAATTAGATGAAGATCATGCATAAACTATCTCACTAGTTTTAGGAATCATAATTATCTTTTGCTTATGTTTTTTATTTCAGTTTATAAATGATATTTCTATTGGTTTTTTGCTTTTTAAATTGAGTGTTCTGAAATGTCATAAAAAAATAAAAAAAATCACAAAATCTTATGTAATAATTATAAGAATGTATAATTACCCGAGCGATGCAGCAAAAATACCAGAGACAAACAATCCAGGAATACCCTTTAAATGCCCTTGAATATTCATTACATATAATGGTAAAAGTTCATCAGATGAAGATATTTCCTGAAATAAAAAAATTTATGGTTAAAGTAATTCTGATTTAATCATTTTACTTTCACTTACCTATATATGAAATATATAATAAGTGGAAGTATTGCGATCGTGAAAATTTTCGACTTCCGGTTTTCAACGGAAATACACGTTTTGGGGTCCCCTGAGTCCAATTAACCAAGTCCCGCGAAATGCTCTGTGTGTGTGTGTGTGTGTGTGTGTGTGTGTGTGTGTGTGTGTGTGTGTGTGTGTGTGTGAACAGACTAGCTCAAAAACTATACACCGTGCGAACCTGAAATTGGGTATTTAGTGCATGTATATGCCCGCGATGTGACAGCAAAAATTTCATCGAAATTGCTCAAAGGGAGGGGGTACTTTATTTAATAACTTTTTAAGTATTTTTCGATTTTCTCAAAAACGGCTCTAACGATTTTGATTAAACTGAGTATTTGATCTATTTATATGCCCGAGATACGACTGTAAAAATTTCATCAAAATTGATCAACCGGAGGGGGTAGTTTACTTAATAATTGTGTCCCACTTTTATGTGTTTTTTTTCATTTACCCAAAAACGGCTTTAATGATTTCGATCAAACTTGGTATTTAGTATATGTATGTGCCCGCGATGTGACAGTAAAAATTTCATCAAAATTGATCAATTTGAGGGGGCACTTTACTGAATAAATGATGTCTCATTTTCACGTGTTTTTTTTATTTACTCAAAAACGGTTTTCACGATTTTGATCAAACTGAGTATTTGATGTATTAATATGCCCGAGATATGACTGTAAAAAGATCATCAACATTGATCAAATGGAGGGGGTACTTTACTTAATAAATTTTGTATCATTTTCACGTGTGTTTTAAATTACTCATAAAAGGAAAAAATAAGAAATGAATGTGGAAAGATTTGTGACTTTGTGAAGTGGCAATTAACAAAACACGTCAATTTCTAATCTAAATAAGTTGGTAAGTGAAAGTTGTGTGTTGCGCGCACGCACCAGATTTTTTTAATTATGATTTATTATCAAAGCCCGGGTTTTGAAGCAGTAAAAAGGATCAAAATATGCCATATACTATGCAGTAAAAAACTATAAAATATTTAGCATAAATTCTAAAAATTTGCTATTAAAAAATTGTAATATTCAAAGATACTAATGTGTATAAAATATTTCACAGGAAAGATAGTGGAGGAGAAAATTTAGAAATGAAACCAAAATGATTTTAAATTTTGTAGAATCATAAACAAACAAATATTGTTGATAACATTAAACGCAATTAAAACTAAAATATGAAAATAATTCAAACTAGTTAACAAGAAAAATACAAGAATGACAGCAATAAAGATAACTAAATTGTCAATCAATTAAAAAACATATAAAACAAGTGAATCAATCAATAAAATTATCTGAATTAAAACTAATGTATTTCTTTTTATTAAATGTATTTCTAAATTTATTTCTGTAGATACTAACTTTCTATTGTTTAAAATGTTTTTATAATTCGAAAATGATCTTTTGACATGAACTTGTGATTGAAGCAAATTTATAAGCACCTAAAATTATTGGGCTACTGTCATTGTCTCTAAGAACAATTGAATTATCCCCGTTCAAAATTTTATTTATATTTTTCAGGGTAGTAAGCCCTGAATCGTTCATAGAAACGTCTTCCATTATTTCTTTCAAAGTTTCTCCAACATAGCCTGGGATGCAATTTATATTTTTATTTACTAAACATGGAGATGGAAAGTCGGGAATCCCAGTAATTATTAATTCGAAGAAGAAAAACTTATTTACGGCAAATAACCACGTTTGAAAATGGGAATATTAACTTTCACATTGGATTTTACTTTTATATTTATAAATGTATGGTTTACTTTATTAGATCATCAAAATATGCAAATGACAGATTTGCCACTTTTGTAGAGCAGTTTGAAAAATTAGAAAGGAGGCTCGGAGAAAAAGCTCAGGCAGTCAAGAGAAAGCAGCTCGCCCAACAGCCGTTGATAGAAGGGGAAGAACGAGAACCCGCTATTATAGAGAGCCGAGCCAGAATAAAACCACCAACTTTTGATGATAAATCGTCATAGAGATGCGATTTGGCCATGCCCACCTTGAGAAAGTGTACCAGTACCAGCTGAAGAAAAGGAAACAGAAGGAAGAAGAATATATGCAGTTATCATCAAATATGCAAAATCAAACTTGGCCTATTAGATCTGCGTACGCTAGTTCGTAATCATATCTGGTCAGCTATTTTGAGGAAGCAAGCAAACAAAATATGCACTTCCATAAAAATCCGGGCCCTGTTTATTACATATTATTTATATATATACAGAAGAGATTGAAAGAATGATAAGAGTAAATTAGGAATTTGATTATAGCTCTCATAAATAAATTCTATTTTACAAATTATATTAAAAATAGAAGGATTTATATTTGAAGAAGAAAGCTGAGAAATTTGATGATTTAGCAATCCACTTAGAACTCTCAATTGAGAATGAATAATTGGAATTACAGTCTTAGTTTATGGCACTATTACCATTCTTTAATATTAATTATTTAACAAAAATAAATATAATCCATGTTCACATAATATTCTTGAAAAATATTTTTAATATTGATCTTCTTGGCATCTCTAACTATTAATTTCATAAGAATACATATTTATAAATTAGTATACATGATATTTTGAGGGTAGCAGAATAAAAAAAAAAAAGAATAAACAATAAACTCATTCAAGTCTGATTTTTAGGATCCTTTTTCATGAATGACACAAATGGGTCCTTTTAAGATCTTAAACAAGATCCTTCCTATTTTTTGAAATTCCAATTGTCAAAAACTTCGACACCTATTATGATCATTTATTTTCTGCACAATATTCTATTTAAGGCCTAGCAGCTTGAGTGGGACGAGGATTTACCTCTGTAACCACAAGTTCAGATAAGCCTGATCGGAAATGTCCCGAGCCATGGTAAATTTATTTTGTTACAGGACTACATAGTGATTCTTGACCTTCCTATTCTGGTTTCAATAGTTTTGGTAACCCTGGACATAAGAAGCAGCCTTGGACATTCCAGAAAAATTTATACAATTTTTTGTAATTTAAGAGAGTGTTTGTAATTGAAGACTAGGATGTTAGATTATATTTTATTAACATAGAATGACATGGCACATAATGAATATTAATTTGTAAAATCAACAGGTTCAACTTATTAATATTAAACTTGATAAATAGTTTGGATTAATCAATCATGGAATAATTACTTAAATGATTTACCTGGTTATGAAGTGGATCACAATTTTGGTATTGATCATACAATATCATGCCAGTGTAGAAGTTTATAGAAAATACAATAATAAGTCCTAAACAACTTGTCCAAATGGCCCTGTAGTAGAAAGTATTGTAAATCAGCAATAAAAACTTGTTGGGATACATAGCTAAAAATATTGTTATTTAATATATTGTAATTCCTTTTTTATTCAGATTACTTTATATTACATGAACCCATCTCTGCGTAAAATATCAGGTTTTATTATTTAAAACTTGATATGTTATCTAAATCTTGATATATTATTTAGATGGTTATATTGATTAATTAAAAATGCTATTATATTTATTCAGCATATATGTTTTTGTACGTATATTAAAAAAATAATAGGGGTTCCGACATTTTTTGGAACTGGGCATTTTTCACCACTTTTCTTTGAACCACTCTCATATTTAATGTAATAATTGCTTTACGTTTTGAATGTTTAATGCAGAGTATTTTTATTAATAAGATTTCTTTTGTTTTTTAACTTGGCTCAGATTATATTTAATTTATGACATACCTTCTTGCTTGTCCAATAGTTTCAACAGACATATATTTTTGAATCGAGGCCTGATTAGCACAAAACATTGTAGCCCAATAAAATGTACCTCCAATAACAACAGACCAAAAACTAAGCCTTACAGTTGGATCGGGATCCATACTAAAAAATAAAATTTAAATTTAAATTAAAAATGAGCATTGGTATATTATGTAACTAGTGCATATATATCCTTATAAATGTATATATATATATATATATATATATATATATATATATATATATATATATATATATATATATATATATATATATATATATATATATATATATATATATATATAAAATATATATAATTATACAATATATAATTATATATATATATATATAAACACATAAAGAAAAGAAAAAATCATAATTATTCTGATTCTGGTTTATGAAAAAAAAAAGTATTTGGAATCAATAATTAAATATGATATAATTACAGAAAACATTTTAAGACAGACCAGTATTTATTATTTTTTCAAAGCAAATTAATAAATTAAGGCTTAAAAATGGGGTAAGTTGCTATATATTTTAAAATTATTTCAGTCAAGAGAAGATGACTTTCTTTATTTTTTAACTTAAATTCTTTACTTAGTTTTTAAATCAAATTTGCCCTGCATGAATATGGCCTCACTTGATAAGTGTACAACTTGACAATTGTCCCACTTGTGATCTATAATTGCTGATGATGCTCATTGGCTGTTCAAAATGTGGATATCGGAGATGCCTTTGAAAACAGAGGCAATTAAAATCCATTGTACTGCATATCATAATTCATTGTAAGGATTTCTGAAGAGTTAGGAAAATTTCAGTAATAAGAATTTTAGTATAATAATGAGAAACTAGTTTGCTCCATTTTCTTTTTCTTTTTTTATTTCATTAATTCTTGTAATAATTATTGTCTTTCATTACATTGCTGGTAAGGATGTAAAGGCTTATGTCCAGCAAGAGGGCCTCTTTGGAATTTTTTGCATTACTTTTAAATGAAAAATATATTTAAATGTATGCTTACATAAACAATTCAATTCTATTTGAGTTCATATTGGCCTCAAAAATGTGTGTGAATCCTCCAAGATAGTGATTTCCGATCAGCATAACAGTTATAATTGAAGCAACCAAGACGAGAGCTTGAAAAGTATCAGTCATTATTACAGCTTTCATTCCACCCTTTCAAAAACAAATAAATAGGAATGCAATCAAAAATATTGAATCATAGGGGTTTTATGCCCTTAAAAAAAAAAAAAAAAATCTAGTCATATTAAACACTTCAGTGACACGATATTTCTTAAATTTATTATTTATTATTTAAAACTAGAAATAAATTATTTACTTAATCATTGAATTTCTAATGTAATAAATAAAGGAGTTTATGGTGTTAGGACAATCCTTGACAATACTGCTATAAATATTTAATCCATATTGAAAACATATACAAAAATAAGATATTGCTCGCTGGGAAAAACACTGGTATATATATTTGTATATCTATCTCTAATGTTTGCACCAGCTAGAGGTATAATAATTCTAAAACATATTTATTCACACTTCTACCAGTGTTCTCCCCAATTTGCAATATGATGGAATGAAAATCATGGAACAATGAAATCATGGAAATTATAATTGATAAATATCTAGCTAGCATTTATACCTGTGAAGCATAAAATATGCAGATAACGTAGACAACTGTAACAGCTAGATAAGTGTTCAATCCTGTTACTGGAAAGTAAAAAATAATATTAAAACAAGTTTAAAAAAAAAAGTAATTTATATTGAATATAAACAAGTGACAAAATATAAAATTATTTCATAACTTGCAACGATGCAATATCTAATTCATTCACTATCTTCAAAAAGTACTAATGGAGAAGCTAATACTGATTATTTGAATAAAAAAAAAAAAAAAAAAAATACGATTTCTTACCATTAAATATTTTCATAAATAAATATTTAGTTTAATTCATTAAATTAAATATTTAGTTTTCAATGTAATCAGGGTTAACAAAGAGTATGAAAATATAATAAAATTAATTTTTCCACTAAACAAGATAAAAATTAATTCTATTGGTTAAATATTTATCAGGTAGAATTTTTTTTATTTATTTTTGTTATTTATATTTCCTTTATCTGGTAGTTTTTTACCAACATTTAGAATATAAAAACTAAATCGTAATAGGTCCATTCATTATTATGTTTATATTTTAGGATAAATGGATATAATATTGTCATTACCTTGTCAAATTATTGAATGTGAAAATTTGTTCTTTTTAAATGTGATACTTTGTGACATGTGGCACAACACAAAATTTATATATGTTCATACGATCTGAAAGAAGATTAAACATAGGTAAATGGAGTATAAAGCTTGCCCTTTTGGAAATTGATTACAGTTCATCAGCATAGTTTTTTTTTTTTTGTTCTCCTGGAAAGTATCGATTATCAAATTCAATAGTTTGACATAGTAGCGACGATATGTTCAAGGCATTAAATCAGCTCAGTCACAAAAAATAAAAATTATGAAATATTATTTATATTGTTAAAAATCAGGATCAATTCAGATGCTTACCATGGCCCAGAGCCAAAGCAGGAGCATAAACTGCAACTGATGTATACAAAATCTGAAAAAAAAAAATCTCAAATAGAAAATTTGACAATATCAGTTACACCAATACAAAATAAGTAAATTTTGTCCAATAGTATTCCTCATTCATCAGAATTAACACTTCAGAAGGCTTCCACCCCCCTCCACTGTCGATTTAATTCGATGTGCCTCAAGATTTCGGCTACCATAAAAATATGAGTTCAGGCAAGTATTTAACATGCCAATTTAAATTAGTTCTTTCCTTTTTCTTTTCTCTTGTGTCCCTGGTGAGGTGTCAAACTGATCGGTGTTAGTTATGCAACTGTATTAGTTTGTGTATAAAATGGAAGAAATAAATTAATAAAATGGTCCTACATTACATTAATATATAATGATGTAATGATCTATATATTAAAAGAAAACCTGGAGAAATATAAAACTTACATATTTGTATACTTATTTATATTTTCTTTAAATACCGATAAATGTTAAACATATCGTTGTCACCATGCTAAAATAACGAATATGCATAGGTTTTTAGTTGCACATTCATTACTTTAGCATGGTGACGACGATATATTAAACAGCAAAAGCCTATAATAAGTGTACATTCCTGTACAGACTCGATTGAAAAATAGAAACACCTCTTTCCAGCCCCTCTTAGTCAGATTAAAACCATGTAGTAACTTCCTATTCATACAAGTTATCTTGTAAAAGAAATATTTATCATATCTTTATCAACATTAGACTGATTGACTAACAAAGGCTATTGGTTCTTAGTAAAAAAAAAATAGCCGATGAGGGTCAATTGGTCTAATGTTGAAATCATGCATGATTAATATTTTCTTTTAATCATAAAAATATCATAATTTTTCTATCAAAAATAGTTATTACTATTATTTGATTACCAATCATCTGAATTTAAATCATTATTAATATTAATTTTTAAATTAAAAAATAAATCAAAAGATTGATGTGCCAGAAGATTTACATATGGTGATCTAACATTTAAAGACTAAAATAATAAGAAATAATATTTAATAGTTAACATAAAAATAAAACAACTCAGAAACTTACCATTTGTAATAAATACATTGTAGCTGCTAATACTCTCGAATGTCTGTTGAACCTCTTTTCTAAGTACTGGAACAAAAGATTTAATACTGAAAAAACAAAAGTTTAAAAAATAGAAATTTAAAAATGAAAATGGTTGATAGTCTTGTGTTTGTAATCAATTCTTCTATGAAAATATAGTTAACGAAAATTATTTTAAGTTTTTTTTTACCATTGTAATATATTATTGTATATTACTCTTAGCTTGTTTATTATTTTATTCCTGGTGCATAAACTATTAAACTATTGAATATTTAAATTATTCAATTAAACTATTAAATTAAACACAACAATAAAGTTTTTTTTTTCGTTGAAGAAATGATTTCATACTGAGAGGGCAAAAATAATGTTGTTAGGAGAATAGTTTCAAATTTTGACATTTAATTTTGATTTATATATATGCCAAAATTAAATGTAACTTACTTCATACGAAGATGTTAGCTTGAGATTAACAAAAACTGGTAAGTAGAAATAGGAAGTAATAGGAACAACAAGGATGAAAGAGACGCATATCATCCAGAATTGGCTTCCATGTGTATACATTTCAGAAGGATTTCCAAGTAGCTCAATAGCAGTTATGTAACTGGAAATAATTTTAGTTAGAATCAGATCTATGTTAAAGATCAGAATAATAACACTTTTGTTTCTATTCATCACTGCATTCCAAAATTATATTGAAGTTTTTACTTTTTATCTTTACAGCCTTCATAATAATGTTTATTTTAATAGACCCTTATCTGATTAAAATCACATGTATAGTTTTAATTCTTGAAGTTGAAGATATCCTTAAATGTTCCCATCTTATTCATTAAGTTTTAGGCATTGAAAAAGAAAATCACACAACTTAATTCCCTTTTAAAAATAACTACCGTAAAAAAAAAAAAAATATATATATATTGTTTTACCCTGCAGCCAGAGACAATGCAGTGGGAATTGTTCCCATAGATGACCCTCCAAGAAGGAAGTCTGCTGAAGTTGTTTGCTTGGGCCCTGTACAAGCATAGAACATTCCGATTAAGCAGGAACCAATAAGAACCGCTGCTAAAACAAGGTAATCAATCCAGCTGAACAGCCCTCCTTCTCTAATGCACAATTCCTCCATCTGAAAAGTAAATTGAAATAGCAAAATTACCTTGACATAAAACAAAATGTATGTACATTGTATAATGAACAAGAAGAACTGATATTTTTTTACAGTAGTACATTATATTCACAACAAATAAATTCCAGTGTATATCCTACAGAATTCCTAGAGTAGTATATTGGCCATTCCTAGAGTGTAGGAGCCAAAATTTTGAAATAAACCGAGAGATATATTGAAATAGAGGATTTATAAGTTCAGTAATTTGTGTATTTTTAATGTGTAATTTTTAGATTTTATTATTCTAATTAGATTTTATCAGTTTAATTATATTTTATTAAGCTAATTAGATTTCATTAGTGTAATTAGATTTTATTTGTGTAATTTCAAGATTTCGGTAGTGTAATTAGATTTTTACATTATAACAATCATTAACTTCATTAATAAATTAAAAATCTTTTTAAATATTAATGTTAATATACACCAATTCCATTTATAAAATGTGGTGGCTAACTGTTTTAGGATAATTAGACTATGTTATTCTATCAAAATATAAATCTGATGATCTCAAAAGTTTTTATTAAAAAATAAAATACAAATAAAATTAAGTAATAAAGGTAAAAGTAATATTCGTTTGATATATAATAGAAGTAAGTTTAAAGAATTTACAAAATATTGAAGTAAAAGAATACTCGTTTAATATGCAACAGAAGTAAAATTTAATGAATTTACGAATCTATTTTTCCTAATGCAAACTTTATTAATAAATTACAGGATTATTAACAACTAAAGTTAAATGGAGTATCATAATTCGTTTCTACGATCTCTATTTACAGGCTCTAGAGCCAAAATAATAATATCAGAATACAAAAATTACGAACATTCAGAATACATTGTTTCTAATGAATGTTTTGGGAAATATCTTCCATAGTAGAAATGTGTGCAGTCAAAGTATTGGATAAACTATATTAATGAATTTTTTAAATATTATATTGTTTTGAATAAATATTTAGATTTTTATCCTCAGATTAGATATTTAGATTGCTATCCTCAGAAACAAGAAATAAAACATAGTAAAATATAAAACAAGAAAAAAACAACATTATAAACTAAGGTACAGGGGCGGATCCACCACGAAATTGGGGCTGTCTCATAATCACCTGGCTGACAGCACTGGTTTTTAATGAGATTATTACCTTGTATTAAGAAGGACGGCGATCTAAACAATCTAAAGTGTTATGTTTAGGGCATAGTAACTACCTAATTGCATTATTTGCTTAAATAGAAAAAAATTGAAAAGCAAAAATATTTGGGGATGGGTCATAACTTCTGTGACCCCACTCCCCTTGAATCCGCCCTTGGTAAGGTATGAGATCAGTTTGCATAAGAAATTAACCGTCTATGGCTCGGAATCACAAGGGGTGGTCACAGAAAAATATTTAAGGGGAGAGTTGGACGGTATAAAAAAGAAAAAATAACATAAACAAAGTGAACACATAGCACACATATTTATTTACAAAAATAATAGGAACTTTAATTCATATGCAAAAATAATTCAGAGTCAGAAACATTCCTATAAATTAGATGCATAAAGTTATTTCACTAATAATTTTTTTCTCTACGACTTTTGGGGAGTAGATCGATCTTCATTGATTCCCCTCGGGACTGCCCTTACTACATACTGCCCTTACCTTAATACTTTGAGTTATTTTGAAGACATTTTAAGGGAGTCAGAAGTGCAGTTTCTTTAAGAATATTATATGTATACATGAAAGAATGGTCCCAGAAAAAAATTTCATGGGGAAATTATAGAAAAAAAATAGCTTACGTAAAGTGTAAAAAGAGCACATCCGTTTATTTACAAAATAATAGGTACCTTCTGACGTTAATATGCATATATAGGGTAAACCATACAGTTATTGGCACTCAGTACAGTTATTGGCACCCCAACTTTAACTCAAAGAAATAAGTAAACAAGTCCTAATTTTATTACAAGATATACATGAGCCTAATGCTTGAAGGGTCCTCTAAGTCATCTATGAAGTAAGACTTTAACAAACTAACCATAGGGAAGATTTCACAATTAAATCCACAGGGTGCCAATAACTAGATTTGGCACTTTTAACAATAAATATTACCATATTGTAAAACTATTGAACTTTTGACCCAAAAAAACCTCTTGAGTCTTTATGGGGATAGATAATGAGGAGCTATAGAAAGTTTCTATTTGATCCCTTAATAAAAAGTATTTTTTTAAATTTAACCACAGAAATGTAGTCTTAAGGGTTGCCTATAACTGTAAGTAATACCCTACTACTACACTAGATAAAAATTATACATTTTTTAAAAATGATGTAAAAGCTAAGTTTTATCATCATAGGAACGATCTGACAGGGATTAATTGGTTAAGGAATAAATTACTTTTTAATTTGGTTTAAAAGGAGTAAATATCAGTCAGTACCTTACTATATTCCTAGTAACAAGAAATGGATAAAATATGAATGATTTAATAATCAAATAAAAAAGAAAGAATGTATGATTTCTTAAAATATGAGAGGTAATATAAATACTATAACATTGGAAAGCTTAGAATTTAAGAAATAATACTGCCACATTCCTCTATCCCCAGCTTTTATATCATAGTTATATTAACAATCACCTTTTCAATTTTATGAATACTGGCAGAAAAGTGGAAGATCCGTTTGGCTTTTGAAAATCCCGGCAACTTTTATAGAATCATATATTTAAATTTCTATCGATTAAATAAAGATCGATCAAACCCTCAAGATCGATAAAAATTGACTTGAGGCAGTTGGGCTATTTGTTATAATCATCTACTACATTTCAGTTAATACATAGGAAACGATTAAAGCACAAAATTGAGGCAAGTAAATGGAAAAGTGCAAAAAAAAAAGAAAAAAAAAGGAAATTGGAAAATAAATGAAAATAATTCCTAATAAGATTTTTATATTTAGAATCTTCTGCCTAGACAACAGCATGAAATTATTTAGCAGGACGTATTACATATCAACGTAATTTCATGACTGGACATGTCCCTAATATAGGACTACATTTAAGCTTAGATAATTTTTTTTTTTTTGTGAAAATCAATAATTTGGCAGTTACAGCATTTTTGATTCATACACCTCATTAATAATAAATAATAATAATAATAATTAAGGCTTAACGAACCCGAAGGTTCGATGCCGACACCACCAATCGCTCCCTGCACACCTCCATCCATCGACCGTCTTCCAGACCTAACTTCGATAGATCCGCCCTAACGCAATCCTCCCACCTCCGTCTCGGCCTGCCCCTCGGACGTTTCCCACTCGGCACCGCGCTTATTAATCTTTTCGGAATACGTTCACAGCCAAGTTTTGCAATTTTACACGCCCATTTTATTCGTCTTGCTGCAATCACGTCAATTATATTTACTGGGTAAAGTTCACTCAGTTCGGCGTTGTGTAAGCGTCTAAATTCACCGGTTATTTCATCCCTCTTCGGTCCAAATATTTTACGCAGTACTTTATTTTCAAAAACTCTAAGCCGTTGCTCATCCCTCAATGTCAGCGGCCAAGTTTCGCATCCGTAAACGACCGTTGGAAGAATAATAGTTTTGTAAATCCTAATTTTTAAGTTTTGGGACAGAAGGCGGGAGCTAAGCAATCATACACCTCATTAGTTGTAGAAAAAAACAACACACTAAAAACCGATAATAGTAATCCGGATAACATAACAGAGATACGGCAGAATGAAGAATCGGCACAAGATTTTATGATTATGTAGTAAATATTGTTTGTTTGTTTAACGTCCATTTTTATGCTACTTAGGCTAATCGGACGATGCTACAGTGGGAGTCCTAAATTTTGCCTATCCAGGTATAATTAGGATAGGGATCTTTAACGAGTACCTGACATCGTACAGGCTCGGGACCTCCATTTTACGTCCTATCCGAGGGACGGCATAGCTAAGGATTTTTTACTCCCATTAAAAAATCCTAGGGCCACCGCTGGAATTGAACCCGCGATCTTTAGTATATGTAGTAAATATCCGACGGACAGTGTAGATGGAATCCGGAAGGAGACGGAGGTGCCTCAATCCTATGTTAAGGGCCCTAAAGCAAGTAGTTATCAACGTGTTTTAATAGCTTATTGGAGCATACCTTATGTTATATATGCCATATGTTTTTACAATAAGTAAACATTTTGAGCTATAAGAAATCATTATTTTCATGTTCTTTGCCAATAACTTCGTAAATAAATTACGAACCCAAAAAAGATTTTAATGGGACCACCTCGGAAAAATACTGTACAATAATAAAAAGGTTTCGTTCCAATTGGTCCATCCATCTCAGAGTAATCAGTGAACATATATTAAAAAACCAAGAAAAACAACATACGTATCGAAGTAAGTAACCTCCTCTTTCTAAATTGGTTAAAAAGCACACAGAACCACTCGTCTGAGTGCCAGCAGATCAGACCCATCGACGAAAGAAGTTATATGAAAATATTTTGAGATGTTAACATTAAATTACGACGTGCAATATTTTAAATAGTTGCAGACTGTAAGGATTCTAAACATGAACGTTGCCAGAAGTAGCATAAATAATTATATAATAATTGAAGTTCACGCCTAATGTCAATCACACTCAATGACGTAAACAAGGCCGTTCTTCGCAATTATTTGACACAATTAAATGATAGCGTGAGTAACGTGAGCGTGGGATAAAATGAATTAGTAATTGGTTTACTTCGCTAATTTAAATGGTCTATTTTTGTTTCAGGTTAACTTATCAAGATATATTCTCTGTAACATCCGGACACTGAGCTCTCATACACTTCAGGGCCCTGTTTCATTCAAGTACTAGATAACGAAAATAACAACTCTTGTAGTTTTTATTTGGTACTATTTTGTATCAGTCTTGTTATTCTTACTGGGGGTACTTTTTCGTTTCAAATCCTCGAGTTACGAGTTGCGAAATGGAAAGTAAAGCCTATCGTTAATATTTTTTCTTATCGTTCAAAGTGATTGATTGTTTGAACTAATTACATTAGCTTTATTAAGGAATAGGGCCCTGTGTTAATTACTAAGTTATTTGTGTTTCTGTCTTACAACTTCCTCCAAGTATCAGACTTCTCTTTAATAGTGAATACTTTACACTAATATTGGAAACATTTACTATTAAATATTATACATCGGAAACATTATTCATATTAAAGGCAACTAATTTGGTTATATTCTATTCTTGTTTCAAAAGCCAAGGAAGTTCGGAACAGGCCGAAATGGAAAAACTTTATTTAATCGGAACTTTTCTTGAAACCGATAGACATGATCGCTGTTTAGAATTAGGCATATTATGAGTCAGTCTAGGTAGTCTAAGTGTATTTATAATCAGTAAAAAAACGATCCAGTTTTAATCGATCAAGCCTTCAATTTAATGGACGTTATAATTAGAACTCTTTCATCTTTTAACCTCGAGGGATCATCAACGTCTCTGGTTGACGGACTGAATGAGGACATTGGAGTTAACAGAATATTCGAATCTAAGTTCCATAAAGGTATATATTCATTTCACGTTTCTATATCAACATGAAGTATTAACTTTTTTCTAATGTAAAAAATGATTATCAAGTAGTGACGTACCGGATCGTTAGAAATATATATTCACGGATACGGATCGTTTGCTTCTCAAGATCCGCGGATACGGGCATGCGGCACATCACAAGTTTTTATTAGACAGTGTCGGTGCGCACATTTGACCACATTAGAAATAAAATTTAACTAATACTTTATAACTTTCTGGATTAAGTGTTAAAATATCCCAATAAGCATATCACAAACCATGGGCGGATCCAGCCGGTTGTAAAGGGGAGCTGCAGCCCGACAGCCGATGGGTATACCAATCAGCTTTTTTACCTTTAAGTTCCTTTGCTACAATTAAAATCCTAGTTGTTCTGCATATTATTCGTTCTTTACCTTGTTTCCTTACTTTTATTAAGAAGATTATTGCGTTAGTGAAAAATTTCGACTACCGGTTTTCAACGGAAATACACGTATTGGGGTCCCTTAAGTCCCGCGAAATGGTCTGTGTGTGTGAACAGACGAACTCAGAAACTATTTGTCGTACGAAACTGACATTAGATATCTGAGGTAAGTATGTGTCCTCGACGTGACAGCAAAGATTTCGTCTAACTCGAGTAAATATAGAGGACACTTTATCCCAACGTCTTTACGATTTCTCCAAAACGGCACTAATAAAATAATGTTCATTGAGGAAGAAAGTTTAGTGTTGCCTCTCCGGTAGCACTTAAAATAAGCTAAATTGTCTATTTTGAGATGGGTGATAAGTGAAAGTTGTGAAAAAGCGCACCGCACCAGATTTTTTATTTTGTTAGTTTTAAACTGTGAAATGATCCGCTATACGGAGTCCACGGTATACATTAGCGTTCCTATCTCCATCGAGAAAAAAGTAAGAGGACGCAGCTCTTCTAATGATGGAATGATGTAACTTGTTAACGGCATTTACCAAATGTTGATTGTTCAAGTTGCGGCTACCAGCTGGGCAAGTTCCCCTATCCCTGTTGTTGATATATATTTAGTGAAGGGTGATTCTTTCGTTAATAGTGTAATCCCCCCCCCCTTTTTTTTTTTTTTAAACAATGAATCAGAAAATGTCAAAAAAAAAATATATTCTTTGGAAAATATATATTCTTATATACCTAATTATATGGAAAATATAAATGTATCTATCAAACGAGATATTAAATATACTTTCAGTAGCAATACCTTTCCGAATAGAAAACATTTCATTATATTTACATTACCAATTAACTTTTTTTTCGTGGCTCTTATATATATATATATATATATATATACATAGCAGCCCAGGTCACGCGTCAGCTCAGTAGCTATGATGCGTTGAATTAATTATATCCTATTCACCAAACCAAAATTCACTGATAAAGGTAAAAACTTTTCAGCTAGTCTAAAAACCAAAGGGATTCAAAGTAGGACTTTACGCCAAATTTAAAATTGTTTGGTAAAGCATTTAGAAGGGTTAATGTTTTTATTTTTTACATCTCATATTTGAGTAAGTATTAATGATCCATTTATTTAGCACATATTGGATTACTTCAGCAGAGGCATGATTAAATATAAATAACACACCCATAAAAGAATATCACGCTCGTAGAATAATAAGAATCTCACACAGAATAACACACTCATAAAATTCAAGAACCAGTAGAAGATTTTTGATATCTTATTCCTTATTTTTAGCAATTAGATCCCTTTTCTACAGACTTTGTTTCTACTTCCTAGTGAACTTTGAATACATTACCTACTTACTTAATTACTAGAGTTAATTTAAACAAAAAAATATTATACTGTAAATTATGTGATAAATCACAAAGTCTGTCAAAGAGATATAATTAATTAAAAAATGATTAAGTTTCAGAAATTTAATTCAGACTACTGCACAGTCATTTATAATATAATAACCACTGTTAAGTAGATAACAAGTAAAGCCTATTACTCAAAATTTTAATATATATATTTTTTATTTAAAATGATGTAGAAGAATTATTTTAGAACTGGATGGTATAATAAAAAATTACTATGCCTTTATAATTTTTTTTTTCCATTTTTAAAACATGTAAAAATGGAAATATGTCGTTCTATGTTTAACATACCAATTGTTTTTGAATCTGGTCTTGAGATAATTAATTAAAAAAAAGAAAGAAAAAGTATTACTAAAAAATACCATATTTAAAATGAGGGAAAATAGTGGATGCTTGTCCGACTAAATTGTATTGAAGGTAGCCAAAATAAAAATTTACATGTTGGTTCATGTTAATTTATGTTATTAATATGGTTTTCTAATTAGCCATAAGGTAATAATCGGTGAAAAAAAATAGTAACAGTACTTGCGCAAGCCAGTTTGTGCAAATAGCTTGAGCGTGTAACGCACCTTAACGGTATAAGAGACACTCTGGAAAATGATAAAATTATTTAGTCACTAATTTATTAAATTGTAATAAGTATTAATCTTCAAATAGAAGAAAATTAAAAGACCACTATAATGAATCTAGATTATGATTCTTCCTATATATATATATAAATTATTGTACTAAATGACACAATTTTTTAACTTGTCAATAGTTCATGAATGTGCTTTGAAAATGCTCAAACAGGAGCGAAACGTCAGCTTTTAGAACTGTGACTATGACTGTATAAAGGTCAATAAAGAAAAAAAATTTCGAGACCCTAATAGCTTACAATTTGTGAACCTTCTTTCATTAAATTGTAAGTTGATATTGCTTAAATTGACCTTCAGAGGAATTAAAAATATCTTTGTTTTTTTATTTTTATTTTTTACGACTTCCACAAAAAAAAAAAAACACATCTTTTCTGTCCTGTTTGTAAAAATTATAAATAAAATTGATTGAAGGAATATTCCAAAATAATTTAAACTGATCTGACCGCCATTTCTTTGTTCGTGTGCGTATGCTTGCAGCGTAAAGTGTTTTCAGTACAAAAAAAAAAAATATATATATATATATATTTATACATTTTACTTTCACTTATCTGTATATTAAAGACGCATTCCCCGTCGCGGCTTTGCCCGCGAGCTTTTAAAATCAATTCTGTGATCATCATCTTGGTATTGATTTAATATATGTTATTGTTAGATGTGAACCGTACAAATGTTGGAAACGAAGTAAGCGAAGGGGGAATGCGATCGGAGCTTCCGGTAGGTGGAATGTTGGAGGGGGAAGCTGCCGGCTCGGTAGAAGAGAGGGAGACGCGCAATGGAGAGAGTTCACTAAAACTGCCGAAACAAAAAATTGCTTACTCGTCGTGAACGCTGCATTTTTCGGCTTTAAAACATGGGGCGTTCGAGTTACACTCGTCGTATCAAGATCTTTAAAATAAGTCCAAATTAGATATTTGAGCAAAATTAGGTGTCCGTTAGAGTTAAACGACAATTTCGCCATTTAAACCCCTTAGGGGTTACATTTTTGAAATTCCTTTCTTAGTGGTTTACCTAAATCGCGTTTAAAATCTAAATTCCGAACTTCAAGTTTCTATCATTAGTTGTTTTTGCTCTGCGTTGATTCTGTCAGTCAGGACAAAGCCTCTTATATTTAGAGAGAAGAGATATAGTAAGGGAAAGTACTGTTATCGCGAAAAATTTTGACTTACGGTTTTCAACGTTTTGGGGTCCTTAACTCCAAATAACCTAGTCCCGCGAAATGGCCAGTGTATGTAAAAGTACTAGCTAAAAAACTATCAATCGCAGGAACTTGAAATTGGTGATTGGATGCATGTATACCTATGCCCGCCACGTGAAAGCAAAAATTTCAACAAAATTGATCAAAGGGAGGGGGGACTATATTTCATAAATTTTATCATGTTTTTACGTTTATTGCGATTTTCTCAAAAACGGCTCACACGATTTTGATTAAACCCGTCACGTTTTATGAGAATCAAGTATTCTTTAATAGCAGGTAGGTTCATGGGCGAACCCAGCGTGGGGCAGGGGGGGCAGCCACCCCCTAGAAGGCTGGAAGAAATAATGGAATAATTTTTTTTAAGCAAATAATTGTTTGTTTGTTTGATTTAACGTCACTTAATGCCACTAAAGCTAATCGGACGAGCTACAGTGGGAATCCTAAATTTTGCCTATCCAGGTATAATTAGGATAGGGATCTTTAACGAGTACCAGACATCGTACAGGCTCGGGACCTCCATTTTACGTCCTATCCGAGGGACGGTGTAGACAAGGAAGTAAATAATTGTAATAACTTAGTTGATAAAGCACTGCTATAATTATACATAATTTTCGTTAAATTTTGTATTGTTATTTACTTCTGAATTTAGTTGGAAGATATATATACATATATTAATTGATAAAAGTAGCAAAAAAAATGGACAAGTATGAGCTAACATATTTAAAATGTAAAATAGTTTTTAAGCATATGACAGTGATGTATATGTTGTAATATTTATTTAAAGACATTCAATCATACGATTGATAAATTATTTTATGTTTTGAGAATGGGGAAACAGCCCCGAAACGTTAACAACATATGCTATAAATAAATATTTATGGTAAAGGAAGGAAGATTTTTTGCTACTTTTATCAATTTAAATTTTGGTTTCATTCCCCTTTACCGCGGCCAGATGTTACAACCTGAACGACCATAGCTTGCCCCCCCCCCCCTAGTTTTGATCCTGGGTACGCCCGTGGGTAGGTTTATTCATCGTAGAATTGATCTAATGGGGTTATAATGGCGGAGGAAAAAAAATTGTTTTTCCTAAAAAGTACCTTTGATTTTATTTGTATGATAATATTTATATTAACTGTCTATGATTATGCCTAAAACTGAAAAATAAATAAATAGGAAATATGCAAAAAAAAATCGAGAAAAAAATAAAGGAGAATAAAAAGACAAATATTAAAACGGACAACTTTGAAAACAAGTTGAGTACACGCATGCGCAGGATGCCTTTAATGACAGACCACTATTTATATGTAAAGACGTTCTGTTGGTGGGGAAGAGTTAAACATACATATTTAATGGAAATTATGTATTATGAATTACAAATTATAAAATCCTTAAAGGATCCTCAAGTCCAAGAACAGGGAAATATCAATGAGTTAAAATTAGGAACCTAATTCTCTCAAAGCCTGGACGTTTAGAAGCTGTACTTTATGCCGGCAGAATTTATTCAAATTATTAAAATACACAATAATCGAAAAAATATCTAGAAAAAATTGATTTGCAAATACTTTTTCCTTGGAATTTTTGTGAATCACTATTGCGATATCAGTTCTGAGAGTGGCCTACTTTGACCGTGATTTAAGCGAACTTCCATCGCGTACTTTTCAGTTACAAAGGTCTCTGTTCAGCTTTACTACATTCCAGCTTTTGACTTCCACTCACTCACGAAGAATAAATAACGCCCGAACGGGTCATTATCAATTAAGTACGGGGCCACAATAAGCGGTTCCAAATACGAATAAAATATCCTATGTACCTATAAAACTTCCTATAAGAAATAGAATGATATTTCTTCTTAAGGTTATAATAGGGCAATTATATCCTAATAATCTCTGTTAAAAAAGGAAAAATAAAATCTGTCTCTATTATCTTTAATTTTGCATAGAACGAGTTTTATTTTTAATCAATCGCCTAATTACTATAAAGTAAACTATAGCTTAATTTTCATTAACCTTTGGAATGACGAGGAAAAAAAGTTTTATTAGACTTGATATCATTAATAATAATAATATTTGACAATATTACACATTATTGTAGTTCAGATACAAAGTTTATATGGGTCATTTTCCCAGAAAGGACAAATCGCTGTCCCCGATGGATTCCGAAGCCCCCTCACCATTTTTGTTTAAATGGTGTGTAATTGTAACATTAAAAATTAAAGGTTGAATTTTGATATGAACAGTGGAAATCTCCTTCCCTCGTCATGTCACAGCTCCAGTTTCCAAACTTTACGTTCGTCTACAAATTGACCATTGACGCTTTTTGAATTTTTTACAACTGTGGTGCTATTCAAAACATCTCAAGATTAGAATGTGAGGTATGCGGTATTTTTAAGAATGATAGAATAGTACACAGAGGAGGTAAAAGACTTGTCCCCGGTGTTTGGGTTTTTCCCCGCTTACGTAGTATTTTCGTGTTTTGGCAGTTTTAACCTTTACAGATGAATAAAGCCTACTAGAAATACTAACCTTTACTGTATGACGGCGGGAGCGGCATACAACCCGTGTCATTGTCCCGCCTGTAGCTACTTAGAAGGCAATTGTACCGAATCTTTTTCATTGCTTTCATCTTTTAGAGCAAGTTGATACGTTTCTAACGGTCTATCGTTGATTGAAAAAAATGGCTGTATTTAAGTGTTGAACAGAAAAAAATGGATGGTCATACAATACAATATCGGGTGTTTTCTCCCGCTCGAGTGTACTTGGAGATAAATTGTATCTAAATGTTTTCGTTGTTTTCTACTTCTAAAGCTCATTGAAACGTTTCGAACGGTCTATCATTTTGTCAAAAATCTGCTAAATTTAAGTAGTAAACGAGAAAAAACTAGATAGCCTCTTAAATTCTGATGTCATTATCCCGCCTCTAAGGAATTGGAAAGTACATAATTGTATCTAAAATTTTTAGCTGCTTATTACTTATAGAACTCGTTGGCGCGTTTCCAACGGTCTATCGTTTTGTCGAAAAGCAGCAGTATTTAAGTAGTAAACGAGAAAAAACTGGATGGTCATTAACATCAGGAGTCATTGTCCCGTCTGTCTCTATCCAAAAACTAATTGCATCTATATTTTCTCGTTGCTTTAAACATTTAGAGGTCGTTGAAACGTTTCCGACGGTCTATCATTTATTTCAAAAGCATCTTTATTTAAGTAGTAAACGAGAAAAAACTGGATAGTCATAAAAACTTGTTTAATGGCTTATAGATGGCTTAGGATTTTTGTCAGCAAAAAAAAAAAATAAAAGGAAAAAAAAAAAAATAAATAAAAACAAAAAACTCAAGAAAAAATATATTTAAACGAACCCAAGCACATTTCTTTTCCCGTCTTCCGATTTTTTTTTTTTTTAAATAAATAAATAAATCATTGGAGTTCAACCAGTGCTATGTAAAGAGCATCCCTAAATATTTTCCAGATGTTAATTCGACATAGTTTTCGATTTCAAGAATTCCAAGTTCAGATTCGCCCTTTTTGGGAAAATGACCCATATGGACTTCGTTAGATTCTTATTTAGTTATTTCGTCGTCACCATGCTAAAATAACGAATATACTTAGGTTTTTAGTTGCACATTCGTTACTTTAGTCAGGTGACGACGATTTATTCTATTTATAATTACTAATTAAGTAAAATAAAAATCATATATAAATATATATATATATATATATATATATATTTTTTTTTTTTTTTTTTTTTTTTTTTTTTTTTGAGAATGTTGACACAGCCCCGAAGCGTTAACAATGTTTTGATAAAAGAAAATAAATTGTTGTTGTGGCAAAAAGGAAGATATATTGCTCATTAATCATTACATATATCTTTTATTTTCATCTTTTGTGAACGTAACAAACGTAATCTTGTGGCAAATTTTATTTTTCATCGATATTTATTAATGCTAAAAAAGTTTTTGTTAGCATGAAATGGTACCATAAAAAAAAAAAAATTATGTGTTTTATAGGGTAAACCAGACAGTTATTGACACTCCATCTTTAACTTAAAGAAATGAGTAAGCAAGTCCTAATTTTATTTCAAGATATACTTGAATCTAATTTTTAAAGGGTCCTCTGAGTCATCTATGAAGTAAGACTTTAACAAACTAACCATAGGCAAGATTTCACAATTAAATCCACTGGGTGTAAATAACTAGTTTTTGCACTTTTAACAATAAATATTGCCATATGGTAAAACTATTGAACTTTTGACCCAAAAAAACCTCTTGGTCTTTATAAGGATAGATTAAGAGGAGATATGGGAAGTTTCAATTTGATTCCTTAATCAAAGGATATTTTTAATTTCACCACAGAAGTGTAGTCTTAAAGGTGCCAATAACTGTACGGTTTACCCTAGTCTCCGTTGGATTCCCGAAAACGAGGCATATGCCAGAGTACTTTTTTCTTTGTTGTTCGATCCTCTATCGATCCCCGAAGTTTGGTTTGGGGACATCCTGTATAGTTATTTCGTCGTCACCATGCTAAAGTAACGAATATGCATAGGTTTTTAATTGCACATTCGTTACTTTAGCCTGTTGACGACGATTTATTCTATTTAGAATTACTAATTAAGTAAAATAAAAATCATATATATATATATATATATATATATTTTTTTTTTTTTTTTTTTTTTTTTTTGAGAATGATGACACAGCTCCGAAGCGTTAACAATATGTTTTGCGTGTAACAATTAATATGTTTTGATAAAAGAAAATAAATAGTTGTGGCAAAAAGGAAGAAATATTGCTAATTAATCGTTACATATATCTTTTATTTTTATTTTTTGCGAACATAACAAAAGTAATCTTGTGACAAATTTTATTTTTCATCGATATTTATTAATGTTAAACAAGTTTTTGGTGGCATGAAATGGTACCATAAAAAAATTATGTGTTGTATAATTAATTTTTTATTAACATTAAATTCTGTTGTTTTATTAAATTTAACGCTAAAAAGATAAGCATAATAATTACCTTTGCCGAAGTCCCAGAGACCTTCCAAAACAATTAGAACAGCAGAGGAAATGCTTTTTTTCTGAAAAAAAAAGAAGGTAAAAACGATATTATAGCAAAAAAAATTATATTCATTGATACAAATTATCTATCATAAATGAAGAAAAAATATATCATTTTTAATTTTGTCAAAACCAAAACTTAGCGTAACAAATTTAATTAATGGTTCAGCTCTGAGAAATTTGGGATCTTATTTCTTATTCTTACGGTAAAATAAACATTGTATTTTAATCTTAAAAAAAAATAAAAATAAATTAAAGTAAGAATGTATATTGTTCTCTATATATATTCAATAATAAGAGAAAAGTCCCTGGTCCCAGTCAACTCAAAGCCGAACTACTGATACGAAAATCCGCGTTCCAATCCCAACCTTTTCTATTCTTATTAAAAATTACAATAATAATTTTCAACATCTTTTTTTTTAGCGTTACTAACGAGCACCATTTCACTTTTATTACATCGATAAAATAAAAGAGAATATCTGAGATGGTTCTACGGTAATTGCTTTATTAATAACTTTATTAATTATTGATAAAAATAAATAAATTATACCTTCAAAAAAATATAAACTATAAACATTCTGGCATTGAACTGAAAACCTGAGATATTCAGGTGATAAATTGTAACATTGAACACAATTACTTTTTCCTATAACTTTCATATTTCCTGTATAAGCTTTAAGAAATCGTATCAAAATATGATATTCAGACTGAATGACTTAATTATAAATGATGATTGAATAATATTACAATATCAATCAAATGATTGATATAAAATTGTACATACTTAATAAGAAATAAAAATTCTCCAAATTGTCAGCTTCTGCATCTTCCTTATCACAATACTACCCAATCAATTTTAAACTTATAAAAAGGATAACTTTATTCGACAATTAGAAGAGATAATTCATAATTCTTTTTTAATGATTTCTTTAATTATTGAAACATAAACAAACTTTTATATAGTAATTTTATAATGATTATATGAATCTTTCAGTTGATGGAATGACTTAGTCCGATTTCAACATGTTCCAAGAAAGCACTTTTAATAATATTTCTCATAGGAAAATTCACATCTTTTTATTTTGTAATAGTATGAGATAAGTATTGAAACATCAATGCTCACTATAATATACAAAAATGTCAAAAGGTACGAATTTTCTAAAAAGAAATGTTATTTAAAGTGTTCCACTACGAATTGTTGAAATTTGAATTGGTCATTCTGTCAACTGTAAGGCTCATATTATTAGCACATTTTGAAAAAGAATCAGATATTTATCAATTTTCTCAAAAATGAGCAAATATATTTTTGAACAACATACCTTGCCTGAACTTTGCAACTTTTTCATGTAATAGACGCATTAAAGTATTTCGTTTCACCGTGACTAACTTATTTAATAACTAACTTAAGTCTGAGAAAAGATTTAGTGAGGTTATGGACATGAAAACATTATAAGTTTCGGTTCGATTTGGTTGCAGCTGGTTATTAAGACGTTCTAAGATCACTGACTTATTTGTGTTCATTCTTAAGGGCACTGTTGGTAAATAAGGGATTCGGAGTTGGTTTTGTGGTTTGAATAGATCCAATAAAAATAAAGAATTATGAACGCTCATTATAGTTTTATTTAACAATGTATTTCCGATGGAATCTCAACATCTTCTACCAAGATTCTAAAATTTTGGATTTGTAATTCTAAAAAAATTGTATTGGAAGAAGAACTAGAAATTCCAAATTTTAAACTATTTTTGCTTCATTTGGTCGCTTATTTGGTAAAAAGCACCTCCAAATTAAGTTTCCCACATTCATTAGAATGTGACATTAAAATTTTTGTTGGAACTTAAACTTTTATATATTATAGGTAAAATATGCCTAAATATGTATTTTTTTTCACTAATTTTCAAATAGTTTAACTTATGAACTAATCTTGGAGAAAATGATTCATAGTTCTCTTAGTCGCATTTAATACATACTGACAGAAAAAAAAAAAAATGAATGCTACCAAACCTTATATATTTAAATGGTAGAATAAAAAAATAAATAAGAAAAAGAAAAATGAAAGGTTTTATTATTATTCTACTTTTTAAATTTAAGTTAAAGATAGGCTTAAAAAATAAATATAAAAAAAGACCTCATGTTTAATAAAAAAATATGAAACTCGTATAGCACGTTTTTTTACTCTTTTCTTAGCCTACCTGAAGAAGTTTTTATCTCAATAAGGATCTACACTGAAATATTTCTGACAAATAGTAAGATTGTCATTAGCTAACAGAAATATTAAGTAGTATATTTTTGGCTTGAATGTACCCAATACCTCATAAGCAAATTTAAAAAAAAATGCTATATTGATCTACTAGGACTGCGTATATCACTTCATATAGTATTTGTATTAGTTCTACTTTTGTTGTGCATACCGTCACACTAGATCGATAAGGATTTAAAAAAAAAAAATAAAAAAAAATAATTTTAATAAAAAAGTCTTGTTTAGTCAGAGGATTTGTAACACACACATATTTATCGTGCACAAAACTGTTTTATATTTTCAATACTTATATGAGTTTAAATAATATTTATCTTTGGGAAATTCCTACCTTTCGACATTGTATCTTTATTATAGTAAACTGTGATGTTTTCGTATTTCACTTTTAATATTATAAAGTAAAGAGGTAGGTACCAATTTTTCAAAGAAAAATATTATTAAAACTGCTTTCATGAAAAATGTTGAAAATGGAGCCATTCCTTCTGTCAGCTAAAAGGCTAATATAACAGTCAATATTTATCACAAAATAATTTTCATTTAATATTCTAAATTTGCTCTTAATTAATAATGCCTATTTAAATCTTTATGAAAATCTGCCTAAAGTAAAGGATTTGCGCACAAAGTTACGATTTCTTTCATAAAAATGCTAAAAAATCTTATTGTTTAAAATTGTAAAGGAGGTGAAATCGCGTATACGGAATTGTAAAGTATCTATCTATCTTACCGCTTGCTCAACAAACAAACAAAAACAAAAGCCATTAGTACAAAATAAAGTTAAAGTTTTCAATTTTTATTAAAAAGGATTTTTTTCTGTTATATAAAAAATAAATAAAAGTGGAGAGGTATAATTTGAGACGTAAAATAGGATTAACTCAAGAAGCAGATTTGAATACCTTAATATTTAAGCTACAACTTAAACAAAATCATAGTTTTATTTTGTTTGTTTAACGTCCCTTTATGCTACTGAGGCTAATCGGACGATGCTACAGTGGGAGTCCTAAAGTTTGCCTATCCAGGTATAATTATAGAGATATTTAACGAGTACCTGATATCGTACAGGATAAAGGACGTCCATTTTACGTCCAATCCGAGGGAAGTCTTACTCCCTTTAAAAAATCCTAGGGGCACCATGGTACGCGAACCCGCGACCTTTAGTATTGTAGGTTGCCGTGATAACAACTCTACCACAGATGACCCCTTAAATATATTTAAATATCGCTCATTTAAAAGAAGAGTGCCACAATACGCTAATTTTCATTTTTGAGTTTTTTAACTAAAATACTTCGAATGAAAAAGGTCCTTTGGGAAAAATTCCATACTTTTAAATCCAATATTTATCGCTGGATAAGAGTCAAGGCAATCTTGCTTAGAGTTAAGAGATAGCAATAATGAACACAACATACACTTCTTTTGAACATCTTCGTTTTTTTTTTTATTGTGGCATTCTTCTTCTGAACGAGCGATGTTTAATCTGACTTTTTTCATTAAGAATTTAAATAGAAAAGAAAGTTCAGGCTAACTGCTTGTAAAATAGCTAATTACAAACAAATTTAATAAAATTAAATAAATAGGTACTTTAGTATGTCGTTTAAGTACGCTGAATTAAATAATTATTGGTTAAATATTTATTCAAGTATTTAGTATTAATTAAACTTTATTTATAGACGAAACATTAAAAAATAAATCTTTAAAAATATAACACAATTTTAAGTCAAATCAATCTTACCGCTTACCCCACTATGGTTATAAGGTCTGGCAAAACAAAAGCCATTAGTGCAAAATAAATATTGTACTTTCATTTAATACACAATTTTCAATCTCTAGCCCAACGCTAATTTCTATAATTACTTAAAAACATTCGATCGATTTACGAAATATCAAAAAAGAAATCTTAAAAAAGACATACAATTTTAAGTCAAATCTATCTTACCGCTTACCCTACTATGGTTATGAGGTCAGTCAAAACAAGAGACATGGTGCGAAATAAATTTTTGTATATATTTTTACGGTTGCAATATAATCTATTTAAATAGAAGGCTTTATTTATAATACGATTTATATTATATGATTTTATAATAGACCTTATTTATTGACCAAATGTAATTATTCCTAAGACCCATCGGCGGCAACTGGAGTCAATATCCCTATGATATCATGGCCATGATCTTGCCGTGAACTGCTGATTTTTGGTGTCAATGGAATAATCTTTCAATTCAACAGCGTTCTCGGCAGGAACTAAATCATGTCATACGACTGGAGGAATATTCCAACAGATAATAAATAGACAAAACAAAAGCCATTAGTGCATTACTAATCAATTTAAGATAATTAATTATATTTACTCAATGCAAAAATTGAATATTCATATTGTGATTTTTAATTGAAAATTTTCATTACAAGAATAATGTTTCTATGGCAGCCAATAAAAAAAATCTGATGCGATGCGCGCAACACACAACTTTCACTTACCAACTTACTTAAATTAGAAATTGACGTGTTTTTTTAATTGCCATTTCTCATAGTCACATATTTTTCCACCCTCGTTTCTTATTTTCGTTTTTATTTGCTCTCTAAAGTACATTATTAATTTTTTTTTAAATTATTAAATAAAAGTTCTTACTTGCGATAATTCGGCAATCCAACCATAATACTCCAAGTCGTCCGATTGTATAATTCTCTATGTAATTGTTGAAAATTTCATTTAGTTACCATAAAGCAAACCATTTCCATTAAATGAACAGAACGGCTTTAATTATAAACACTGGTCTGTCCTTAAAAGGCGTACTACGCATGCGTGGGCTCAACGTGTTTTAAGAGTTGACGGAATATTTTTCTTTTTTTCTCATTGTATATGTTTACTTGATTTTTTTCATATTTCATATTTAGACCTTTCTTATTTTTAGGCGAAACGAGAGACAGATAATTTCTCCATATAAACAAATACAAAGGTACTTCATAGGAAAAAAAAAAAAAGGCCCCTACCCCATTTAAGCCCCCTCAGAATATTTTAATAAAGCTTACCTTAAATTAAAGAAGAATTGATTTTCATTAAACATGACTAATTTAATCCAAATCATTAAAGCCGTTTTTGAGATAATCGAAAAAAAGGTAAACTTTGGAAAAAAAGTGCCCCTTAGCGTTTGATCAATTTTGATGAAATTTTGGCTGTCACATCGTGGGTATATACATACATCAAATACCCAGTTTGATGAAAATCATTACAGCCGGTTTTGAGTAAATAAAAAACACAGGTGAACATAAGACTAAGTTTATTAAATAAAGTACACCCTCCGTTTGACCAATTTTGATGAAATTTTTGCTGTCACATCGCGGGCATATTCATACACCAAATACCCAGTGTCAGGTTCGTACGGTTTATAGTTTTTGAGGTAGTCTGTTCACAAACACACATACACACAGACCATTTCGCGGGACTTGGCCATTTGGACTTAGTGGACCCCAAAACTTGTATTATAACAATAACAAAGTCGAAATTTTTCCACGATCGCAATACTTTCCCTTACTACATATTTCATATATAGGTAAGTGAAAGTAAAAAAAAAATCGGTACATAAATACTAATCAATTTAAGATAATTTATTATATTTACTCAATGCAAAAATTTGGTGCGATGCCCGCAACACACAACTTTCACTTACGAACTTACTTAGATTAGAAATCGACGTGTTTCGATAATATGTAAACGCTATTCCCCAACTTCACACATTTATAAGCTTATACCTGTTTATCTCCATAAGTTATAGAATATTTGTATTAAAAAACCTGAAAGTTCGCAGTACTTTTCAATTTATTATTGCTTAATTCTTTTTTTAAGGGACCTAATTTCATGAACGGTTGTGTTTTTTTTTTTTACTGGTTGCTTGTTTTATATTGCGAGTTGTTTTTTGTAAATATATCGTGAAGGTGAATTGATAGGAGGTGTAATCACGTCTCGTTAAGTTAGTCTCTTATGCCTTTCTGGAAATCGAGAACGATTACTGTTCCTCTAAAACCACTTCAGATATTTATTATGGAACTAAAGTTTCTAAACTAAAATATAATTAATTAAAGATTATCTTATACCATATTTTTTCAGACCTTATATTCTTTTAATAATTTGAGCATCACCTATTTACTCTCTAAAATAAAATAATTTTTTTTATTGTTAAATTAAAGTTTTTATTTTTATAATATGGGAAATGAAATTTTAGCTGTCACATTGCGGGCATATTCATTCATCAAATACCCAGTTAGATCAAAATAGTTACAGCCATTTTTGAGACAAAAAAACAACATTAACATGAGACAAAATTTATTAAATAAAGTACCCCCTGCGTTTCATCAATTTTGATGAAATTTCGACTGTCGCATCGCGTGCATATAAATACATCAAATATCAAATTTAATCAAAATCGTTAGAGTCGTTTTTGAAAAAACTAAAAAATTAGACAAAATTCTTTATATAAAGTATCCCCTCCGTTTGACTAATTTTGATGAAATTTTTCCTGTCACATCGCGGACTAGAATTCATACACTAAATACTCAATTTCAGTTTTGTATGGTTTATAGTTTTTGAGTTAGTCTGTTCACACACACACACACACACACACCATTTCGCGGGACTTGGTTATTTGGATTCAGGATACCCCAAAACGTGTATTTCCGTTGAAAACCGGAAGTCGAAATTTTTCACGATCGCAATACTTTCCTTTACTGTATATGTCATATATAGGTAAGTGAAAGTAAAGAATAATATCGCACGCAGGCAAGAAAAAAGCTTAACGAAACTTAAATTAGAAAACGACTTAAAACATCAAATTTGAGTTATGCTCATCGACAAAACCTACAATGCCAGAATATAGTCACAACAGTATTATATTTAGTTCCGTTCGCGTAAGGCGCTTTTACCATATTCTTTTATTTTAGAGTTAGTAACAGTAGTACTAACTGCCACAGTTGAAACTTCACATCAAAGTTTTTTATTTTTAACCATCTTCTTGCCGACGGTGCGACATTATCTCTTTTGAGAAAATTCCAGAACTTAAATTCCTGGAGAGCAGTCAAGGCATTCTTCCATAAATTTGATAGCAATAATGATCACAACATAAGCTTCTCCCAGAAAATTGCTGGTTGATTGTTATCTTCTAAATGAGCGATCTGTTCATAAGGGCATGTTATAATGAAATTCTTATCCTTTTTCTTTTTACCTATGTTTCTATTCTCTTTTTGATCTGAGCTAGTATTTTATAGTCTATATATTTTGTTAATAATTTATTTCCAATGATGTACAACATAAACTTATTAGCTATATGTCTATTCATTCTTCATTTATATTATGTATATTTAAACATTTATAACACAATTGATGTACATTTAGTAATATAACAAATCTTGAAAACAAACACTCTCCTTGCAGGTTAAATCTAAGAAGGAAATAAACCAACAGTTGTAAAGTTCTCACAATTACAATTGTGTTTCCTATTTTTTGTACCCTGCCCGAATCTCTGTTAGCATCTAGCCGGCAAATAAACTAAATTTGTTTCGCTCAAAAATAATTCTGAAGCAATGTGTCTTTTTTAGGGCTTTAACCCAGCTTCTTTGCATGGAGCTTTCATCAACATGATTATTTCAACGATACGCCGCGATTCCGCTAAACATAGCAATGAATGCAATAAAACGGAAGTACTAAAAGAATTGAATGAGTTAGAAACGCTAAACTGGGTTTTGGTCGAGCCTTTTATCAGTTTGAAAATTGATAATTTATTTCCTGCCATTATTTCATTTTTTAATAAATAAATTATTAAAAACACTGAGAGTTAGGTAACCCGATTCTTATTTATTTTTTTTCGGCCTGCATAATTCTACTGAACACACAAAATCGTCCTTTTCAGGTCTCGATCAACCCCAAGTTTCCTTTGATGGTTCTTCAATTGAAAATTCTTCAACCTTACAATTATTTTATATATTTTTTCTAAGCATAGGGTCGTATTGCTTGCATTTCCACTTTACACTAAACTTACTGACATATTATATATACTTATTTCAACCGATGGCGGTCAAATGACTGCTTTTAAAATAAACATTATAGTCTTTTCCAATTGATTGTAATTGAAGCAGCACGTACTTCTAATAGAAACCTGCCTTTGTCAGTGTGGCCACAAATTATATAAATGTATTTATACCTGGCTACACTGCGGGTAACCAGACATATAAACTCTCTCAGAGTGTGTGTTGATTACGTGTGTGGGATACTGTGACTTACTAAAAAAACTGCATAATTATATTTTCAAATGGTTTATTTATTTTTTCAACAGAAGTTTCTTTATTTTCATTATTCGTTTTGTTATTTTTATCTGAATACAGTGTTTTTTTTATTTTATCAAACTTTTTTATTATTTTCATCCCTTACTGTAACAAATAGAACTAATCACGTCGCAAATATTTATAATGCCGCGTACAGAGCCATTAATCTAATTTGAATGATCGCCATTTTGCCACACCTCGTGAGTTACCAGCTGTCGCTCTGTACCCATCATAAAACAAACTGTAAGCGCCTTGCGTTTTCTTAGAACACAATTGGATCACATTTTCTTGGAAAACTACTGTTTTTGCATTAAGTTTGAGATTTCAATACAGATAACTTCATAAAATTTCATATATATTCTAGCGGTCAAAAGACCGCTCAGGGTTGACAACGGTAGAGTAAATATTATTATCAGGAAAAACGAAAGAAGAAGAGAAATATATATAGAAAAATTAAACAGCTATATATTTTAGAAAAAGTCGTGCAGTAAGTTCAAGAAAAATAAAAACCTGGAATTTAACAATTTAGATTAAAGTCTCAAAAGCGGTCACTTGACCGCTCTGGTAGGTTTAGTGTTAATATTCGTTTTGAAAATGCTTTCATGTTTTTTACTGGGATTTTAGATCCAACAGTAGTACAGTATGTGTATGTACCTTCAGGATACGTAGGTTTGATAGTTTAAATGCTGCGGAATCCAATAAGACCATTTCCATTATTGGTGCAGTCAATATTTCAAAAGTTATACTAAAAATTATACTTAGATGAAAAATAAAATTTTGTGAAAACATGAAAAATAAAATATCGGGGAGATCGGATTTTATGTTATATAACAGTCAAATAAAATGAAAAGTCTGCAGCTAAATGTGGGAAATGTTTAATAATGAAGTCATAAATCTGATTATAGCAATGATTATATCATTAATATGATGAGATCTGTTAAATAAGGACCAATTGAGTTGCTTAAATGGAAAAGGGCGTATGTCCCAAATTATTGATTTCGATTTAAAAAAAAAAAAAAAAAAAAAAAAAAAAAAAAAAAAAAAAAAAAAAAGACCTGAGCTCAAATATGGTTTTGAAAATAAGAAAAATGTTAGGGACATGTCCAATATGAGAAAAATACGTTTCTGCAAATTATTTCCATATTAGTTTCTTCCATTTATTTTGGCAATTATCTAAATTTTTATTTAAGTATCGGTATCGACAAGCATCTATACTTTATGTATAATAATATCTTGTGTAGTTTAGGTAAATTATTGTATAGAAAGAATTATAGTTATTCTTAAGTGGTATCGTAACATCTCTAGGTGGTTTTGGTTTCACTTACAGCGTTTTCTATAATAAAACCTTGTGAGAAAAACAGCAATTTTGATATCTCGTGGCATCTCTACAAACAAAAACCTTCTAAATTGTCACTCAATACGGATTCCATTCTATTGGCTATTGAGGCGATCTTAATTCTCCAATTACTTTTACCTTCTTTTTATTTTTAGCATATACAGCCTTTCATTTGAATCCCTCAATTAGCTACGTTTCTATGAAAGGATATTTTCAAAAATGGTAGTATAATTTCAAATATGCATATATTGTCCATTCATAGACTGGTGTTAATAAATGAATAGGAAAATATAAAATTAGTCAATCCGATGTCATAGTTGGCCTATGAACTCTTGTGAAAACATATCGTCCGCAAATTGAGATTTTTCATTTGGCGTCATGGATAAATTTTAAACTACCGACTGCATCTTTATGGGATTGGTTTAATTCGAGCCAGATACATAGAAAATTTCGAAAAATGTATATTTTACATATGATATTTCACATTTTATATGAAATAGTATTACGAAGAGGCTAATTCAACCATCAACCGAGTCCGATTTAATTATTACCCGATAAAATGATTTTTAAGCCTAAATTATTATTTATATCTGAACCCCTGTGGTAAACAACACACTATGTCAATTTTTGTATTGAATTAAATTTCTCACTATGAATCTAAATATTTCGATCATCAAAGTACTACTGATTTGAGGTAAAAAAGTATGAATTTCGGTTGAAGATACTTTACAATCTAGGGAATAAACTCTGGGAGAAATTCATTTTACATTGATTGTGTTTTTCTACATCCATGTTTATCTATTAACACGTATAAAAATTATTATACGTATAGTGTATGCATATTTGAATTAAAAAAAAAAATGTAAATCCACCCTCTTAAATCATTATAAATTTTTATTTTCCTTTAAACTTTTGATTATTTTATTTTAATATTTTTCATATTTAGTTGCAGATTTTAGATGATATACTTACTTATATAGTTTGTTTTAGTTTAACGTCAAAAGAGTTTGATAGTTTTTTTATTTTCTAGCATTCAGGAGCTTTCAGTGCCACACATTCATACAAAAATCGTATATATAATTTTTATATGATAGATACCATATAATTATTATTACATTGCATTACAGTTTTGTTTGTGACAATTACTAGATATACAGTACCAGTCAAAAGCTTAGACTCACCCATAGATTTTGTAAAATAAATAAATAACAACATTTTATTTATTGAACAAAATAACAACTATAATTTTTTTTAAATTTATTTATAACTAGCTGTATATCCCGGTTTCATCCAGGGAACTTGGAAAACAATGAGAAAAGTCGTGGCTCAAGAAAAGTTCGTTAGAACAGAAATGAGAATTTTTTAGACTCCAACCGTCGATTTTGTAAAAATCTAATGAAAAGCGAGATCATAACGATTTTTTATAACAATAAAGAATATACCCAGAGATTGGCTGAAGTTATGCAATTTTAATATGGTCAGGTGTTCGCACCTGGTATGAAAGAACCACTAAGCGAAATTTGGAGCATTCAGGACAAGCGGTATGGATTTTTATAATGAACAAACAAAAAACAAACATACGGAATTTAATCTTCATTTATATAGATTGTATTCGAAACAATCATATAATTTTTGAAATGTTGTCTCTTGAGTTACAATTATTTTTTTTAAACTTGAAGATTGTGAATTAAAACATACAAGTGAGTCTAAACTTTTGACTGGTACTGTAATTATAATTATTCTGTGTTTATATGCAAATTACATGTGTGTTTTTTATTTTATATTTAGATGAATATTTAGGTTGGTTGCACATCGGAAAGCACCTGAATGTCAACAAAAAAAAAACAATAATAATAGAGCTGAGAGGTTTTAGGATAGTATCGACTTTTCAAAATAAATTTCGGTTTGATGTCATCGTGTGACCCACTTCTAAACTGCCTAAAATACTCAACCGCATGTTTTAGGTACACATTGGTAATAAAATGCTCTTAGAAAAACATTTTTTATATAAAATTATAAATTATAAACAAATACATACATTAATCTCTGTGTCACTAAAGCTGAAATAGTCGGTAGAAATCGGGTGACCGTCGAGTCCTGTAAGTACAAACCAGCCGCACCGGGGGATATCCCTTAATGAAGTAGCGTTGCCCATTGTCCAACTATTTATATATTAGATGACCACACCATCTATCGGACAACCCGCGTACTTGGCTACTTTATGAATGGTCATCAATTAGTGCTTTTAGGAAATGATACTAGTCAGAGACAAAAAAGGACCGTGACCAACGTCACATTAATCGAAAGATTTGAGTAAAAGAAATGTTAAAACGTCACGAAAATTCATAGAAATAAAAACACGATCGTTGGATAACTATCAAACAATTCTCTGATGAAATTATTAAATTAAATAGACAATAAGAACTTTTAATGTATCTATAAAATTTTCTCATTTAAAAATAGATATATACATTTCATCACACAAATATAAGAAAAATAATATCACGAACTTTTATTATACCTATTCTGACTAAGTGGCCTAATTTATAAGCATACTATTTATATTTTCGAGTTTAGTGAGAGTAAAGAAATCTTTAGAAAGAACTAACATAATACTTTTGGAGTAAAGAAAAAAAAAAAAAAAAATAGGAATAAATATACAATGTTCAAGATCAGGTTCATTATTATCAAGGACATTTTATATGAAATAATATTACTAATTCAACCATCAACCATAATGTGGATTTTTAATCTCCGATTTATTTGTATCAGAGGTCGAAATTATAAGTTAACTTTTATTTTAAAAAAGTTTAAGTTAAACTTATAATTTTTTCTTACCCTATTTGAAGTTTTTATAGAACATAAACTTTTTCATTGCGAAAACTTTTTGAATAAGTTATCTTAAAACTTTTATTCAAATAACTTTTTCCGTAAAAGTTCATTTCAATAAGTTATTCTGAAACTTATTCATAAAAAGATTTTAGTCAAAGAAAATAATTTCGGGAATGCAAAAATTTATTTTATTAGATTACAATCTATATAAATAAAGATGAAGTTCTGTTTGTTTGTTTGTTCTTATTGATAGAAATCCATACCATTTGTCCTAAATTCTCCAAATTTCGCTCAGTGGTTCTTTTATACCAGGTGCGAACACCTATCCATATTAAAATTGCATAACTTCAGCCGATCTTCAACTGATATTCTTTATTGTAATAAAAATCGTAATATCTCGCTTATCAATGTTTTTTTACGTAATCGACCGTTTCATTAGAAAAAAGGAAATTCCCTGGGTGAAACCGGGACATACAGGTAGTTTTTAATATTTTGTAAAACGTGTATTATTTTTAAACTATAAAATTATCTTTAACAATCCTATGGAATCAGTATACTGAATTATATATACATAATATCCTAAGTCAATATAAAAATATTTAGATTATTATTCAACAATCATCATTTAATTTAACAGGTAAATAATTTTTCAAAACATTACTTTCTAATTTACATCTATAATCATCAAGAAGATTCAGTATTAGTAAACAAACCCTTTTTCTATAATAAAAACTTTTATGATAAAACCCAGGGCAAAAAAGTTGTTGTTTAACTCATACTTTAATTTTAATTGCTCCATATGTTTAGATGAACCGTGAACTTTTTGAAAGGAAAACTTTTATCATGAAGTTATTGGAAAACTTTTATTGATAAAACTTTTTAGTAATAGGTTTTTCAAATACTTTTAAAATGAAACGTATTTAAAAAAGTTAATGACTCTTTCGACCCCTGATTTGTATATTTCAAATAAACCTAGAATCCGATTTAATTATTATCTGATAAAGTGATTCTTAAGCCTTATAATAAATGATTATCTATATCTGAACCTTCCCCTGTGGGTAGGGGTTAGAATTTACCCACGGAATCTCCACCTGTCGTAAAAGGCGACTAAAGGAGCTAGTCGTCCCGAGGATACGGGGGCTCTCGCAATAATGGCCTCGGAAAAAACGGATTGTCTCGGAACGGCCTGGAACGGAAAAGGACTTCAGAATCGGAACATGGAATAGCGGGACACTGACGGGGAAAGAAGCCGAACTTACTTTTGAAATAGAAAAGTTTAGAGTTCACATACTCGGGATAAGCGAGGTTAAGAAGAAAGGAAGCGGAGAGATGAGGCTGGAGAAAGATTACACACTTCTGTACTCCGGAGTGGCCAAGGGAGAGTTTGCTAAAGAGGGCGTTGGAATCGTTATGTCCCCCGCTGCAGTTTGTAAGCTGGAATATCCCCGAGAATAATAGTGGCTGACCTAAACTTAACTATAGGGAAAGTATCGCTCATACAAGTTTACGCTCCTACAGAAAATTCCTCAGTCCTTGACAACGAATTATTCTACTCTGATCTACAAAGAACTGTAGATAGTAGAAGAAGCAAGCAGAGATGAATAATTCTAATTGGGGATCTCAATGGCCGAACCGGGTGGAATTATACAGCAGGGCATGGAACTATGGGGCGATATGGTGGAGAAAGCACCAAAAATGAGAATGGCCAGCGACTGATCGATTTTTGTATTGACAACAATCTTCTTATTGGAAACTCATTTTATTCACATAAGAAGTTCCATAAGATCACATTCTCCAGCGAAGGCAGAAACAGCATTATAGACTATATAATTTTCGATCGCTGTATCAGAAGACACTTCACCGACGTGAAAGTTATCCGCGGAGCGGAGATAGGCTCTGACCATTTGCTGATAGTGGCAGATACTAGGATTTTGAAAGGACGCTGCCCCCAACCAAAAGTATATGAGAACATAAAAGTACATACCCTGTGATAAACATCACACCATGTCCATTTTTGTATTGAATTGAATTTCTCACTATGAATCTAAATACTTTGATCATTTCTTTTTTTTTTTAACTTAAATACTTACTTACTTTTAATACTTATAAATTACTTGTATAGAGACAGCTAAATGAAAGTTTCGCAAATTTTTATTGACGCTAATAAATAATTGGAAATATTTATCATTGTATTTAAATCCATAGCGGAAATTTTATTCAATAAAAAAATGGATATGTTGCGGCCTACCACCATAAGATGAAGTAAAATTATTATAGAATTATAACAGAAAAAATAGAAAATTTTTGAGTTAAAACAAATTTATTATGATTATTGCCTAACTTTTTAATTGATTTAATGGGTTTTAGTGGGTAAAAATATTAAGCTAAATGTGAATTCTGTATTTATCTTCCTCTACGAACCTTTATTGGTCTAGAAGGGCCTCTACCACAGTCTTCTATCCAATAGACACCTGCTTCATTTCTGCTAGTTTTCTTGTTTCTTTAATGGCTCGGGACATCCATTTTACGTCCTATACGAATGACATAGCCAAGGATTTTTTACTCACTTGAAAAATCCTAGGGCCACGGCGGGACGCGAACCTTTATGTCGACAAGTGTTTTACCTCTAAAACCCTCAATCACCTTGATATGTTCCCATAGGAAATCCTTCGATAACCGCGTTGTCTCTTATCTGTAGGCTTAGCTTTATTGTTCCTCTGGGCTCTCTCACATTCTCTATTCGACAGACATGTTAAAAACATTTACGCTGCCTCTGTTCTCCATGATTGTCTTCAATGGCGGACATTCTAATTGCTTCCTGATCCTTGGTTGGTTCTTGGCACATTCACGGTTTTTTTCTTTTTTTCTTACTGCTCTACGTGGGAACTTAATCTCAGTAGCAGTGATCCGGCAATCATATTTATCGAGCATCTCTACTTTCACTAACGTATGTAAAGAACGATTGGTAAATAGTTTTCAATACAATTTCTTGTTTGAATTTATCTTTATATCACTACCTATTACACGAATTCCATTGAAATTGTAAACACTATTTTTGTTGTCAATCCTACCAGATATATCGATTATAGTCTTTTTGTTACTAACTGTTTTAGCCATCAGAGAGGACCTTAACAAAAAAAAAGTAATTTTAAAAAAGTGGTTTTAATAGGGCTTGGCAAAACAGGCCTATGATAAATGATTTTAGACATAGATACATATGTCTACTTATTAAACTAATGAAATAATCATTACACACAAAAATTCCTCCCGCTGATTTTGTAGAAAACAGAATGTGAGGAACGGTAACCTTTAATCAGGCTTTTTAAATGAAGGAACCTGTTAATATTAAGAGGTGATAAAACAATAACTATTACGCTTTATAAGAAAAGTATATTCGATAACATATATAATCGCAATAATTCAAGTAATGTAACACATGTACGTTTTGAACATTAATTACAAGAATGGTATATAAATCCATTAACAGAAGCTCTTTCATATATTTTTTTTAATTATGTTTTGGTTATCCAATGTTTCCGGTTTTTGATCCCTCTAGGGAAACTATCTTACATTCTTAATTTTTCTACAACTTACAACATAATGAATTCTTTTGTATGTTACAAACAAAAAACATTTTTTTTTTCTCCCTTTCCTCGCCTTTCAGCATATACTGTGTTTTCTGGGCCAGGGGAGAGAGTGGGGATTAATGCCAAGTATTATTAAATGTCCTCTGGCCCGGGTTTTGAACTTGCTATATTCGGGTTCCCAATCATACGTTGCCATGGGCAACGCGTATTTTCTAACGCGTCAGCCCACTCGTCCATCCCGCCACCCAAACGTATGACACATCTAATTTGGATATATTTCATTAATACTGAATTAAAAATTAAAACATTTATACTGATTTTTTAATTCAGTATAAATGAAATATATCTAAATGAGACATGAAATATGTCTGTAACATACAAAAGGATTGACTATGTAATGGTTGTAGAAAAATTAAAAGAGAAACTCCTTTTGAAGTTGGATCAAAATCTCAAAAGTTAGACAACAATACATAATTTTAAAAATATGGATGAAATTCCATTATTTAAAAAACCAAACAATTCCTGAACGTGGTGTGATAGTAATATTAATATAAAAATTTTAACAATTTTTGTGGCATCTATTATCTTTGTTAATCAAAAATCTTCTTCAATGAACAATTTATAAGTTGTGGCTTGATAAAAATATTTTTTATTAAATTATTACAAACATTCCTATAGTTCTATACGTTGAGATTATAGACACTGTACGAGAATACATGGCTGGCTAGATTTATGGTACTTTGTCTATTAAACAGTTACAGGAACCATTTTTTTAGCCTAGAAGTAGGATAATTCAACAAAGAAAGAAACCGAAGAACGAATTAAATTATTTAAGAAAGGTGGTTTGTCAAAATATAGATGACAATGTCAGCTACACGAATATAATATAAAACATGGACATGGACAATTGTTAGCACCAAAAGTCATTTTTTTGGCAGTTCAAATTAATATAACATCAATTTTGAATGATGTATGAGTTAAGAATTAAACAATTTAAAAAAAACAGAGACTTAGGCTGGAGGGTTGATCATATTGGATTTGACCTAGGTTTATTTGAATGGGGTTAGGAGGTAAATAGAGATGTGAACGAAAGCAATACTTGTATTTCGGCATCGAGTATTTTTATTAGTAAAATTACTATCAGTTGAAGTATTAATATTATCCCTAAATAAAATAATTATACACCTTAAACGAGCAGACCCGGCCACGCGTTGCTATGGCTCTGTAGCTAATGCGTTCAATTAATTATATCCTATTAAAATGTTTCAGCTAATCTAAAAACCAAGAGAATTTAAAATAGAACTGTACGCTAAATTTAAAATTGTTTGGTTAAGAATTAAGAAGGGTTAAAGTTTTTATTTTTACACCTCACATTTGACTATACTAAGTATGAATGATCCCTTCCTTTATCACTTACTGGATTATTTCAGCAGAGGTGAGATTAAATATAAATAACACAAATGCAAAAGGAACTAATAAAGAATATAATTGGAATAGGGTTTCGTACACTCACAATAGACAGCAAAAATGTACCTAATTAATCTTTTGCCATAATACATATTAATTAAATACAGAATATAATACATTATGGTATGAGATATCGTATCAGTAGGTTCCACCTGAAACAGGTTATGAAAAGTACTGAGCGGGAGGCACGTCAAACCAAGCTGCATGTTCTTACAATACTACTTACAAAACATAAAAATTTAATTTTATGAATGAGATAGATAACGTTAGTTTATAACTTTTTATAATAATAATCTACATTTTTTTTTATTATTAGGATTCAAAATTTCTATTTATTGTAGTGCTAATAGGTGTATAATAATTTTGGTAAACCGGTATTTTGCTAAAACAAAAAGATTCGATGTTCTTCCACACATGAAAAGCCGTAACATAATTGCCCATTGGAAAAACTCGTATTTTCCTAGTCCAAGTCGGAAAATAATAGATTTTCTTTAGATTGGCTACTGGATGCCTACCATCCCCAAATATCGAAAGAAAATGAAGACTGTCAATAAATCGACTTAAGCCCAACTGTTGGAAATTTATAGAACTTAAAAGTAATCACATTCAATTTTAGTATAGCAAGCATTTAATTTGCGAATAAACAAATATTGTGGCAAATAATCGAGATAAAAACTGTCCTATCTTTTAAGTTGGACTTATACGATTAAGGATTAATACGACACTACACACAATGAGCCAAATTTTATAAAAATCGGTTGATTATTTTCTGATTTTGACCACCGATAAACATCGTGACAAGAGATTTTTTTTTTTTGGGACTTCAAGGCTTCCACTGAAGCCCTATACTGCACATACTAACACCTATGGCACTGGGTGATACTTCTACGAAAGAAAAGCACCACCCAGGGCGGGACTCAAACCCGCAGCTCCGGCATGGGAGTACAGCGCGCCGCGCCGCGGCGCTTTACCGCACGTCCACACCGGGCCCCTAGGGTAAAGATTTATTTTATTTTTGTTTAAAAGTCTTTTGCAAACTATCTAAAACTATGACTTGGAGAAAAAAATATTGTTTTTTTTAAATTTTTATTTCTTCACACTCTTCTAATTATATTTTATTTATATCTAAATTTCACTAATTCTTTGATGTAATTTATTAATTTTTTTACTCTTCGTTGATTCTTACTGAACTCTTTGATTCTCATATAATATTCATATTGGTGTAATACAATTTAATTTTTTTTATTTCTGACTAATATAATTTTGAATGGATTAGTTAATATTTGTTTGTTTTTTATATAAATATATATAATATATAAATATATATATAATTGTTGTTGATGCAGGCCTAATAAAAAATGCATTGTTGTATATAGAGCGGCTTTTCGAAAATGCCGCGGAAGTCGAAATAAACATTTTCGAGCATACCGTCAAATCTTCGCGCGAAAATTCTCTAGGGAAGACTGCAACAGAGATATTTTTAACCGGCTTCCTTTGAGATGTATTCCACTCTTAACTGGCGCAAGGAAAAAACAAAAATGAATTCATTTTACCCATTAATTAGACTCATTATGCGAAGCCAAATGACATTAATGAAGATTCTCCGAGCTGCGAAGATTGACTAATGTTAGACTTTCCGTATGCTACTCTTTTACAATAAATCTGCCAAAAAAGAACATTAATAGTTATTTTCATCACCATTACCAATAGTGGTTGTTTTCGGTACGTGGTCGAGTTTAAAAGGAAATTATACCAAGCACCGAAAACATACATTTGGTACGTGTTATGAACAATAATTTTCATCATACTGCTCATACTTGCGAACATTAAAACACTTTTATATTTCATTAATAACTTATAGAGGCAATATAAGAAATTAAATGGACACCTTTTTTATTCTTTTTTTTTAAAAAAACATCTGTTTATTAACCTATAATAGACTACCATTCCCTGCCGCGGCTTTGCCCGCGAGGCTTTAAAATGTTGGCATTGATTTAATTTAATATGATATATATTGACAACATATGTTATATATTAACAACATAACTTCCGGCAGGTGGAATGTTGGGGGGGGACTGCCGGCTCGGTAGAAGAGAGGGAAACGCGCAATAGAGAGAGTTCACTAAAACCGCCGAAAGAAAAAAATGAGTAATATCAGTTAGAAAAGATTAAAAAAAAAAAAAAAATAATGCTGGCCGCGTGTATCATTAAAATACCCCTATTCTTGTCGGAACATAATTTGAAATAAACAAAGATTCTGAGAAAGAAGAGGTTTACGCATTATATCGTCTCCGTCTTAGAATAAAGGCACAACTCAAAAAAGGCAAGTTTTGAGTTAGCAACAATATAACAACAACACAGTGACGAAGATGCCTTTTTTGTCCATAAAGGCTAGAAGATGCGTTTTTTCAGGGGTATTCAAAAGTGTAAGATAAGAAATTTATTAACGATTTCCCAATAGTTTGAGTTGCACCTTTATTCTATGACAGATGCGCTAAGAAAAACTTATTTATGAAAGGCTGGTACAGTTTTTAATTAGTTAAAATTAATAATATATTTTAATATTATTAATACGATAGCTGATAACACACAGGATGACGATTACCCAAGTAAGAGACGTTATTGGTTTTTTTTCTTAAATGTAAGAATCCAGGATACATTTTTGTAATATCCAAATTATCATGTTTTTATTACTATACTTTAATAATCACGCTTCATACAGCCTAATTATGCCTTGGAAATTTAGACTTTTAACGTTATTAATATACTTAATAATATACTCTCATTTAATACAATTATTAAAATCCGAGACAGATAACTTCAATGATCTTTCGAAAAATAATCATATTATTTAAAATTCAAGTAATTATGTTGCTCAAAATTTACCTCAAAAAGCTTTAGGTAAAAAATAAATAGGAAATAAAGACAGTTAAAGTAAAATGTTAGGTCAAAAAGTTATTTAAATAAAAAGTAGTTACTAATAATTGAAAGAGGTTCAAAATTTAAGCAGATAGGGTCTCAAAAATTTTCTTTTATTGCCCTTTATACAGTCAAAGTTATATTGTAGTCATGTTGACGTTTCGCTCGACTAAGAGCATTTTCAAAAGAAATTATCAACAAACTCATTAAAAAATCATAAATATAAAAAAATTAAAAAATTATGTTTGATGCGGTAAAATAATTTAAAACTGGTATAAGAAATTTAAAGAGTAAGTAACATGGGGCTGGTTTAAATGTTGAACCTCCTTCATTCATTTAGTGGTCTTCTTTAGTCTTCTTCTTTATGAAGATTAATATATAATTGAAAGAATAAATCATATTCTTGATAATGTGTAAAACTGTTATTATTATTGCATGAAAGAATTAACTTGAAGTATTTATATTTGAAATAATAAATATCCCACTATAATGCACATTTTAATGGTAATATAATATATCTTAAAATACTTCTTCCTAGCCAACCAATATGTAAAGAAGATCCTGTGTTCATTTCTACGAATGAATCGTATTTATATACTTTGTTCTGGTGTTTTAAATTGTGTATTATATATATATATAATTCTCTGGAGGCCAATATTACAAATTATGAATTATGAATTATCAATTCTTTCAAAACGATCAGCGTCACTGTATTTTTGCCTCCAGATGAACTCATATAAATATGAGTCTAAGATTGCTCTGTGAGTTCCACACTATTTCTTAGAAAGACGTTTCTTCGCCTTTTCCCACATTGATTCCACCGTCTGTGTATTTGCTCCGGGCTCTGGATTAACAACATTTTTTGAATGGTTAGCGGTAAAATGTTTGTATTTTTTTCCAATTATAACTTCAATTCCTTTATCAGTCTTTCACATATCTGAAATTATATTTGAACTCGGCTTAATTGATGATTTAATGCACTCTAATAGCGTTTCGGAAGTTCGATCTTGTACTGAATTGCATGTCATGGACTTGTCTGCATCTTCTCTTCTTATGCAGTATTTTTCGGCGAGAAAAATACGGGAACTTTTTGTATTTTTAAAATTGTCGTAAATCTGGAACAAATTCATTTCTAGAACTGAACGCTACATTAATGGACAACACAAGGGTGAATTACTTAGCAATAGTGATGTAAAGCTATCTATAGTACAAGCGATACTATCGATATTCATAAACTATCGAAACTATCGATAGTTGTTTAACTATCGATAGTACTATCGAAAAATTGTATTGAAAGTGTAAAGAAGTATCATCTGCCTCTAAGCACCCATTCGCTATATAATTCATGGAAATGAAAAATAAACAAAATGTAACAGTGTAATTTTATTTATGTTTCTAACAAAAAATCTGCTCTATAAAAAAAAAATATATACTTCACGCAAAACATATAAGACTGAAAAATTGAATTCTTTGCTCATACATGCCTTTCAGCTTGGTGGAATAATATAATTCAAAAAACTGATTTACTGCCAGTCCCTTGACTTGAAAATTACTTGGTTAATGGCATATAAACAAAATCATAACGTTTTTAAAAACCTCTATAAATCAACTACCTGAGGACATTTTTTGAAGCACGCACGCCCCAAGATAAGTGTCTTAAAAATGTCACTGAAACAATATTTTTTCTTCACAAACTCTGACACATTCGAGGATTGCGTTACGAATGTTGTCATGTCAATTCAACTAATTTGAAAACTGGGAATCCTGATTTCTTTGTTTCTTGAAGAGCGTTGGTATAGTCTTCCTTTTAATAAAGTTTTTATTCTTTGCGGTTACGACTAAGCTTGAAACTGATAAAATTTATTTGAAGGTATAATGGAACACATCCTTGAATTTACAGAAATGTTATAAAAGAGGAAAGAAAAAAAAAAAAGGGAACATGCATTTTAGCTCCTATAGTACCAACTGAAAAATTAAAAAATTCTACCCCTCCCCCTCATCCGGTCATAACCAAATACTATCGATAGTATCGATAGTTTTATGTCCGAAACTACTTTACATTACTACTTGGCAACAGTTAAATTAATCATTATAAATTATTGAAACTGGTGACCGTGTTCTAGAAAAGACCCACTTTTTCAATCTTTGATTTACTCAATATGAGAAAAATGGCCTTGCCTTCCAATTACTTATTACACAGTTACGAAAGTACCCTAGAATAATAATATCCCATATTACAAATATTTTATTTTTATTTTATTTGTCTAAACTCCTCCTGGCAGTTCGGTTTTCAGAAGCAGATGGATGTTAGGATTCTTTTCAAAACTTCTATATAAACAAGTGAAAATTATCAAAGTTCAATAGGCCTTCGTCAGCTCAGAAACCTCCACAGTCTAACTCGCTGATTGCGTTAATTATTTAACTAATTCAATTAGTGATAATAAGCTTAAAATTATTACTGCTGAAGGGCTAGTAAAAATATTTCTAGATCGGTACATCAAAGGACCAAGGGCGATACTCAACAGACATTGAGTTGAGTCGTCTCATTAACGACTCAGCCCACTTACGTCATCATTAAGACACAATTATATCATTTAATAATTCTCACAGAAAAAGGTTCGTTTCTAGCTGAGCAATCTAGATTTCAAACTGGTTTCATCCAGTGTGTGAACATGACACCAAAAAAGACTCTTCCGTGAATAAGTAGGAAACAGAAAAATATTCACTTTCAGATAAAAAAAATCATATTTTCTTAAAAAATATACTTTATATATAATAATATGCTTTACTAAAAAATAAAGATCTATTTTTTTCAATGTTGAATTTTTTTTTATTTTAGTAATATAATTAGGAGAATCTATTTCTTTTACCAATTTTGTTCCATAGATGCGTTTACGTATAAATTGTATTAAAATGTTTAAAAAAAAAAAAGAAAAAAAAAAAAAGAGTACGAGTATGAGTAAAAATGTAATGAGTGCCTTTACCTTTACGAAAAAATGAGTAATAAAAAGTATTTTATAGATTTCAAGCGACCCTCGCCATAAATGCGGACTTCAGATTTACACTATTAAAGTTTTGAAGTTGAGGTTTTTCGCAAGGATAATGAGGTTCAAGCTGTAGTGAATAAAGTTAGAAATGTGTCAAAATTATTGCGCACTCCTACCTTTTCTCAGATTATTGGGAATTTAAATTTGGCGAAACCTTTATTAGACGTTCCTACTAGATGGAATTCATCTTTGTATATGCTTGAGGCCATTATCAAATACATGGGGTTCTTTGTGATAATGAATCTGTTCACCCTCAACTTATAATGAGTAGACAGGACTGGGATTTGATTGAAATAATTATTGATACATTTTCGCCAGTTAAAGAAATAACATTAAAAATACAGGAGAGCCAACTGCTTATGGCAGATTTTTGTAAGTACTTTCTTAGTTTGAAATTGGCTATTAGAAAAAAGGATGGCGTTCTTGCAAGAAAATTAGAGGAAGCAATTGGCAAACGCGAGGATAGGATATGATAGGGGTTTTAGAGCGATAAATATCGCGATTATTACGCCCGTAAAATTTTCTATTGATTTCATGATTAGTATAGTTACTATTTCATCTTATGATTGTTTTTACCCGCACCTACCCCCCTATTTTCGGCCTCATCCAATTTCCATCACCGATAGTTTTGGCTTCTACACTTAGAGCAGTGGCAAAGCTAGATTTTTTATTTTTTTAATCTTATTGATATTTCGATTAATTACGCTTAGGTTCCTAACCTTTAATTATCTTAAATATATTTAAGATATCCGAAAAATAATTAGTATTTCAAGAATATGATAAAAAATATATTTTTAACGAAAATATTTTTTATGTCTATTTTTAATGAGAGGGGTGTAATAATAATAATAGTAATTGGGTTTTATTTTTTTTTTCAAGGCGCGTTTCCTGAAAAATAGAGTTTCGGTGAGGTACTAATTTATAAACTTGCCAATCGCATGTTTTTGATATATCTCACACTTCTTTCAATAAGATCATATCCAAGATAATCGACTATTTTTAGTTATAAATATTTTCTTATGCTCTGAGAGAGTCTTATGTCAATGCAAGAACGTCAACCACGTCATAACTATGTCTGAAACGCCCACCACTATGTAAAAATAAAAATAAGTGAAATTTGAGACTGCAACTGGATATACTCACAATCTAGTAATTACAAGAAAAGATAACAGTCTACCAAGATAACATGAACGTCAAATATTTAACTCGATCCAGCCACCGTCTTGCAATCTTTTAACGTCAAAAATCAAAGGGGAAGGTTTAGGCATTAAATATTTTATTCTTCTTCATTCGTAGAGAAAAATATTCTATTGGTTTATGGTGTTAAGGGTCAACGATTCATGCAAAATGTGAAGCTATTAAGAACCTAATAAATTGCTTATCAATTTTTTCACTACAGCCACCGATTTAATCAGAATAAATATATATGGTAAATAGAAGAACAGCATAATTATTTAGAATTAATAATAAATATTTTAATTTTTATTTATTTTGTGAAACATTATAAGTAATGTTGATTATTAGTAACAAAATGCACAATTCATTAATATCAATAAGAGACTAAATAAAAATAATTCAATAATACAAATGTGCAAAAATACATTTATAATGCAAATGTAGCACTTTGACACCAACAACTAGAGAGACCTCCCTGATGAGGACCTAAAATTTGTTTCGAAACGTCGGCACGATTAAATATGTAATAATAATAATAATAATAATGAATGCTTGACGAACCCGAAGGCTCGATGCTGACACCACAAATCGCTCCTTGCACACCTCCATCCACCGAAAGCCTTCCAGAACCAACTTCGATAGATCCGCCTTAACGCGATCCTCCCACTTCCGTCTCGGCCTGCCCCTCGGACGTTTCCCATTTGACACCGCGCTTATTAATCTTTTCGGCATTCGTTCAGTACTAAGTTTCGCAATTTCGCACGCCCATTTTATTCGTCTCGCTGCTATCTATATATTAAACGGGTACAGTTCACTCAATTCGGCGTTGTGTAAGCGTCTAAATTCTCCGGTTAGTTCATCCCTCTTCGATCCAAATATTCTGCGCAGTACTTTATTTTCAACCCCCCTACTCCGCTTATCTCTAAATGTCAGCGGCCACGTTTCGCATACGTAAAGGACCGTCGGAAGATTAATAGTTTTGTAAATCCTAATTTTTAAGTTTCGGGACAGAAGGCGCGAGCTAAGCAATTTCGCGACTGAAAAGTAGCAAGCATTACCGGCTTTTAATCTAGCCTTAATTTCCTCTTCGATTTCGTTTTTTCTAGTACCATTGCCCCTAAATATCTAAATTTCTCTACGTGTTCAAACGTATTCCCTTCTACATTAATATCAGCTAAATCGCCACCACTTCTACGACTAACCATTTATTTTGTCTAATCCGTATTTATTTCCAGCCCAAGTCCATCAAATATGTAAAACCTATGTATGCGGGTTATGTATTTATCTTTGCCGCACCCGCCAACCTTTTCCACTTCCCCACAAATGTAAAACATTAAACACATAATAAACGTAGTTAAGCACCTAAAACACCTAATAGTTAAGCAACCTATAAATAAATCTATTAGTATTATATTTGGGCTTTAAAGAGATAAGTATTTGTGAAAATTGGACAAGTAAAATAGTATATTTTTTTTTACAACAATTAAGACCTACATTATTCCTTAAATATATTGAAAATTAAATTTTCAATATGCAATGTTTTTTCTTTTTTGTACAAATTTGAAAAAAAAAAAAAAAATGTATGTATATAGTGTAAACCGTAGAGTTATTGGCACCCTTAAGACTTTTCTGACCGTACAGTTATTGGCACCCTTAAGACATTTCTGTGGTTAGATTAAAAAAAAAATACTTTTTATAAAAGGATCAAATAGAAACTTCCTGTAGCTCCTCATTATCTATCCTCATAAAGACTCAAGAGGTTTTTTTTGGGCCAAAAGTACAATAGTTTTACCATATGACAATATTTATTGTTAAAAGTGCCAAATCTAGTTATTGGCACCCTGTGGATTTAATTGTGCTTACTTCATAGCTTACTTCATAGATGACTTAGAGGACCCTTCAAACATTAGACTCATGTATATCTTGTAATAAAATTAGGACTTCTTTAACTATTTCTTTAAGCTAAAGTTGGGGTGCCAATAACTGTACTGAGTGTCGATAACTGCATGGTTTACCCTATATATAGTTATTATATTTATATGCATATATAAATGAAACAAGTATACAAACTTAAATTAAAAAATAAAATATTAAATACGTTTAATAAGATATTAATAATTATATCTGTCATAGAACGCAAGTTTTTAATATCTTGCCAAGTTTTGATAAAAACATTTTGCAAAATCATTTTCAAAGGTAAAATTTTAGTAAATTTTATATTGTTCTTTTTGTCGTTTTCTGTTGCTTGATTTTGGTGCTCATTTGAATACATGCTGCAAAATCGCGACGCACTTGAGAATAAAACATAATATAAATGATTCATTTGAAATTTACAATAATAAATGACCTTGAAGGGATAAATTAACCGGATAATTAAAAAGTTATAAGAAAACAGCTCAATAGTTGTTTGAAAGCGAATAGAAATTGTTAAATGAACCTAAATTTTATAATTAAAATGATAAGGTTACCAAGAAACAAACGATATGCACTAACTATATGCACAAACCTGGATATATAAAAAAAATCAGTGCAATGCGTCAGATTCGAAATGAAGTAATCGAATCGCATATATATGTAATATTAGAATTAAATAATATTTTTATAATCCTATAGAAAACAAATACGCATCAGAGACGTACCTATCATATTTTATTTTGTCTCTTATTTTCACGATTATTTGAAAAGATGCTTATATGAATAAACTTTAAAATAAAAATTTATTAACTTTATAAAATTATGAATAAAAATTTAACTAACTAATATTAACTTCATTTATCATTAACTAAATGATAAAATGCTTGATACTTCATTAAAATAATTAATAAAATGTTCATATATAAAATTAATTACAATAGGTAGGATGGTTGATAGGTAGGATTTTTAGTTTTATCTTCTCTTATTGTTTTTATATAAAACTAAAAATCCCGAATATTAATCATACTATCGTAAAGAAAAACAGTTGAATATTACAGACTTCTAAATATTAATTATATTATTTATAATTTTCATAGAAGGGATCCAATTTCTAGATGAAATAGTGTCAAATCTTACTTTTCCTTCCAATTATTTGATTGAATAGATCAAAATTGAAGAGAATGATTGATCTTTTCTTTAATCTAGTTTCGATCTTTGGCAATCTATCATCACAAATCCAAAGCAAGATTGATTATCTTTTTATTTCTAAACGAGTTACAATTTGTTTGCATTGGTTGCAGGTCCAAAAGGTTTTCTGTTCACCACGCTAACTCATACATCGAAATTCCAAAAAGCATACTCATTTTGAATGTATATATTTTAAACATATATATTTTGAATCAGCGGTTTTGGAATGGCAGACAATGTTCAATTTACTAACAAAATAGCATTAGCTTTTACTAATAACAAATTTTTGTTCTTGGTATTGTATTTGACAAGACAATATATCACAAAAAAAAAAAAAAAAAAAAAAAAAAAAAAAAAAAAAAAAACGTAGTAAGAATACATAACAGTGTTCAAGAAATTTATTCTTACGAATCAATATTGCATTGTAACACTAATGTGATTTTAAATAATTTTTATTGACATTAAAATATAATTCACAACGCCAAAGAAACAATGATAGCTCAATCTAGTAACAACGTAATAAAAAGTAACTATAAGTGACACACCAGTTACGCAAAAGTAACTTCCTGCTTCGATGTTCACCAGACGAAGCACCTACAACATCGATTCTTATATTTAGTCCGGTACGGAGCATTCAAGAAAAGCCTAAAATATTCCCGTTATATCTAGAACCAGATTACGTACTAATACGGCTACGTAACGGTTCCATCTACAAACTAGTAACAACGTAATAAACACGTAACTGTAAGTGACACAACAGTTACGCAAAAGTAACTTCCTGCTTCGATGTTCCAGAGCCAGACGAAGCACCTACAACATCGATTCTTATATTTAGTCCGGTACGGAGCATTCAAGAAAAGCCTAAAATATTCCCGTTATATCTAGAACCAGATGACGTACTAATACGGCTACGTAACGGTTCCATCTACAAACTAGTAACAACGTAATAAACACGTAACTGTAAGTGAGTGCGGAAAAATGCAATTAGATTAAAAATTTCATTTTGATTTGTACAAATACCCACTAATTGTCCATAAAAAGTATTGAATTAAAATATAAAATACTATGTTCTCAGAAAATTCACACATGCACCTTGGTTTATTTCGATTCATACACTGCACAATGACATGAACATACCGACAGTAAAATCTTACATAAACGACAAATATCAAAAAATTCACTCTTCATCGCTACATCACCCTAAACCACTCATCTATTCTCTTTCCTCCTCCCTGTTACCTGGTAGTAAATTATAATGCATCAAGAAAATAAAAGTCAATAACAACAGTGACCAAATTTGCTTGATGCGCCACAGCGCAGGTGCAAATCTACATGCGGAATAATAAATAAAATAAATAATTTAGAATTCAAAATTTGCCTTTTTTATTAGAATCCACACACAGGCCACCGCTCCAGTATTTAGTCTTAACAGATTTTTTAAGACTACTTTGCTTTCAACTTTATTAATTTCGGTTACCTTATTTCTATACTTTGGAGATTAAAATATTTTTGTATTTATTCAGAAGAGCCTTATTTTCTGAACATTGAAATATTTGTTGTTTTTGTTCGATACTAAAAGAAACAGCTTAATAAACCTTTTTATTAGCTTTCATAAGTAATTGTAGGTATTTATCTTGTTATGTAAAATCATAGAATAAAATTCTGTATCTCAGAGGTAAACAAAACCGTGTCTATAATTTTATTGAATTAAAATCCACACTAAGGATTTAAATATCATGATAATACTTCCAATTACTTATAGAAGTGTGGGAAACGTTCATTAAGCTATCACTAAGTAACGAAAAAACAATTTTAATAGCTCAAAGTTCTGAAAAATTGGTCTGTCGGAACAAATACAAAAATATGACATGGTCATGTTTTCCTCCGGGATAAGGATATGAAATAAATTAAAGTAAAAATAAGAATTAAGGTGAGTTATGATTTGCGGAGACTCAGAAAGGAAGAGTTTTAGGTTCATGAGTTCATAGAAAGGTTAGAGGTTAAAACGTTGAGTTTATATTTAAGTATAGTATATATTTATATGCATGTACTGAATATGTACATGTAACTTGCGCATCCAAATAATTCTCAGAGACTACAAGCCATCATAGCCACCACAATATCACAGATTGAACCAGTTCGATCTAGTTGGAATTCTGTAGAACATCTGCTCATTTAATTTCCCATCCAAGGAATTGACCAGAGAACTGATAATTAATGAGGCGAGTCGTGACGCCATATATGCGTGCTTATATCAACGACATGAAAAACTAGCCTAATATACGAAAATTATAAAGAATAATAATTTAGAATACAGCATAATGATAAAAGCATTTATAGTTGAATTAGAGAAATATGCTGGATTGATTGATAGATGCGATTACCTAATTGTCTGAAATATGATTTTATAACTACAAACTCAATAAATTAAAGGGGATAATAATATAGGATTTGGGTGTCCAATGAATATTTACACATTAAGTCTTTCATTCTGATAGATGACGACACCAATAAATGGTTAAAAATAATTTTTAAGATTAATGAATGCAAATTTTAAATTTTATGCTCGATAAATTAAATTATTCGTCAGATTGAGGTATTTTTTAATTTATTTTATTTTATTTTAATAATTTATTTTTAAAAAATTATTTTTTAAATGTTCTTGATTAATGTATGAAATTTTCATTTGATACTAGTATAAGTCTTATATTTTATAAATTCTTTAATTGAAATGCGTCTTAAGCAAGGATTGTAGTGAGTTGTTCAAGTATTAGATAAGTGCTTCCTCATCTACTATTTTTATTAGATAAACAGTTAATTTTTTAAAAATAAACCATTCGATTGGCTCTTGTCCTAAAACTAACCAATCAAACTTAACCTCAGAAGAGTGGGGGAACTCGAAAGTTAGTCCAGGACACGGTTAATAGATATACGGTCGAAGCATAACAGCGCTAGCAAATCAAAAGTAAGCTCTGGCCTGTGACGTCACAGTAGACCAGTAAAATATATTAGCCTAACTTCTTCACGTAGAACAATAAACTAGCAGACTAATGAAAGTACGGCTTAAATATTAGAGGTCTGCAATGACGTCACGGACTAGAAACCACCTCCACTCTATATGGGACATTCTTTTACAAACCGAACAGATTTGGACAAAAATTGACCGACACATTTTAGATTTAACTGAAACTTTTTTTACGGGTTCTATATCGAAAAAAAAGAGATACGTGTAAGAGGATTTTTTTTTATTTTCGTTATTTTGAAAAATAAACAAGATCGAAAATTCGTGAATTTGATGATTTATCGGTAATAGCCTATTTTTCAAAAATTCATAACTCCGGTTCTGTTTAAGCTAAAAAATCTAATTTTTTTTTATTTTGAAGGTAAAAAGACAAGCTTTAAGAAAAAAATACTTTCAAAAGAGATTGTCGAAAAATTCAAATTGTTATTAACAATTTCAATGTTTAAATCGGTTTTTAACAGTGGCCCCACCCATGAATCAACTTTTTACTATTTTTATCGTATTCTGCGTCAAATTTTCTATCGAAAACGCTTTTAAAAACGATGGAGAAGTTATTTTTACTGTAAGAAAAAAATTAATTAATTTAGCGCGGTACGTCACATCGACAAGTGGGTCACATTTTACGGCTCATATTCTTGTTTTACACCGTTTATCTCTTAAATGTTTTAATTGAAAAACTTATTTTAGTAGTCAAGAAGATGGGAAAAAATAGAAAAAATACATAAATAAAAAACATTGTTGAAAATGAAATTTTTTTATTAAGATTTCGATAATGCATTAGTTAATAAGAACAATATTTGGAATATAAAAATAAATACAATATTTAAAAATAAGACAATGTTTACATTTTCTGTTTAAAATTTTTTACAATATCCTTTTTTTTCGCAAGATGAAAACCGTTTTGCTTCCAATTGCTGTAAAGAAATCGGATTAATACAATGATATTTTAAAGTTTCTTTTATTGTTAAAGCTTTTTGGAACCGTTCGGACAATTGTTTTTTTTCTCATTTGTATTCTTATGCTAAATCAATTAATTTTTTACCGGAGTTATGAATTTTTGAAAAATAGGCTATTACCGATAAATCATCAAATTGTCCGAACGTTTCCAAAAAGCTTTAACAATAAAAGAAACTTTAAAATATCATTATATTAATCCGATTTCTTTACAGCAATCGGCAAAACGGAAGCAAAACGGTTTTCATCTTGCGAAAAAAAAGGATATTGTAAAAAATTTTAAACAGAAAATGTAAACATTGTCTTATTTTTAAATATTGTATTTATTTTTATATTCCAAATATTGTTCTTATTAACTAATGCATTATCGAAATCTTAATAAAAAAATTTCATTTTCAACAATGTTTTTTATTTATGTATTTTTTCTATTTTTTCCCATCTTCTTGACTACTAAAATAAGTTTTTCAATTAAAACAATGAAACAATTATTTGTATTTAAGAGATAAACGGTGTAAAACAAGAATATGAGCCGTAAAATGTGACCCACTTGTCGATGTGACGTACCGCGCTAAATTAATTAATTTTTTTCTTACAGTAAAAATAACTTCTCCATCGTTTTTAAAAGCGTTTTCGATAGAAAATTTGACGCAGAATACGATAAAAATAGTAAAAAGTTGATTCATGGGTGGGGCCACTGTTAAAAACCGATTTAAACATTGAAATTGTTAATAACAATTTGAATTTTTCGACAATCTCTTTTGAAAGTATTTTTTTCTTAAAGCTTGTCTTTTTACCTTCAAAATAAAAAAAAATTAGATTTTTTAGCTTAAACAGAACCGGAGTTATGAATTTTTGAAAAATAGGCTATTACCGATAAATCATCAAATTCACGAATTTTCGATCTTGTTTATTTTTCAAAATATCGAAAATAAAAAAAAATCCTCTTACACGTATCTCTTTTTTTTCGATATAGAACCCGTAAAAAAAGTTTCAGTTAAATCTAAAATGTGTCGGTCAGAAAGGTGTTCGGTTTGTAAAAGAACGTCCCAAATAGAATGCTTCGACCGTATATCTAGTAACCGTGAGTCCAGGACTGCTTGTTGGAACTAAACTTAAGTTACTCAGGAAAAACTAATGAAAAAAAAATCATACCAAAGGAGCGCTACCTGGGTGCCGACCGCTCAACTAAACTTATCAATTGTTAGCCCATCAGTCGCATGCTTATATTTTAAGAAAATTGAAAAACTGGACTGTTCTAGAAATTCCAAGTGTGACAAAATGTCAGCCCTTCAAGTCATCTGCATGCATGAGAAGTTACTATTTTCCTTAATAGAGACCTTAGTATCCTACATTCATTTATTTACTTTAAAAATGAAATATTAAGAGGGATGAAGTATTTAACTTGGTAATTTCTTTTAAGTTAAATATCGAGGATTTCATAATTTTCATAATACAAAAATAATTTTCATGTCATTAAGACAAAATATAAATAATAATAATTATATATATATATATATATATATATATATATATATATATATATATATATATATATATATTATGCATGGGTTGGTACTTGAAATTCTTGCACCTGATACAAATGGTTCTGATACTTTTTTGGATCTGATGCTTTTATTTGTTACTTTTGTATCTGATATACGAAATTGAATGACCGTTGCATTATAATTGAATGAATGACCGTTTCATTATAATTGAATAAATGAACTACTGTTCAACGAAACTTTATATGGCAACGAATTTTTTACTAAGTGAACATAATTTTATTTTCTATATTTATTGTAAAATGTAAACCATATTTTGTTTAAATAAAAATGAAACATCAAAAATTATAAACTTGTTCTTGTTATAACTATTGAATTATATTTATTACATATATATATTTATGAATAGTTACACTCACAAAATAATGGCATGTAAACCTTTAAAGCCATCATAATGTTTAGCGCTGATAAAGCCAAACAAAAATGAAATAATGAGCACATGGAAGAAAACGAAATGGAAAAATATATAAGGAAACAAATTTATAAACACAAATAACAAAAAAAATACAAATACAAAAAATAATAACAAAAAGAAATACTATATTATTACTTACTACTGCGAAATTATACTTGCTTGTCATGTCCTTTTCATTTAATATTTATTATCAATAAAATAAACGACAAACCAATTTTCATTACACTAATTAAATTATAAAGTGGAATTATATTTAATATAATAATAGATAAATTAATTTAAATGCAACGTTCCTAAGTTTCGTTGACAAAGCTTCGACAAGGACTACATGAAAAAAAAGTACTACCTCACACTCAACTGATACCGAGTATCAATGGATCAGTGAGTATCGGTACCCGGTTCATTTTGGTTGATCAACTATTGATTGATTGATTGATACTTTTTAGTATCTGATACAAAGTATTTGATTCATACTACCTGACCCATCCCTAATATATATATATATATATATATATATATATGCAGGTATGTAGGTATGTAGGCATATTTAAACAATGCTTTTCATGCCAAAAGATACCCCTCATATTCCAAACTTGATATTAAAGGGATTGAACCAATGTATGTATGTTAAGAACAGTAAAATATATTAAAGATTTTTTTTTTCATTTAATGAAAACAAAACATTGTTACAAGAATTTTCACAAGTAAATTACACTCACACAATAATGGCATGTAAACCTTTAAAGCCATCATAATGTATAGTGCTAATAAAGCCAAATACAATAGGAATGCAATCCAAAGAATTTTAAAATTACGCCTAAATATGATCTTCGAAAAATGAAATAATGAGCTCATGAATGAAAACGATATGTAAAACTATATTAGAAAACAAATAGCGATGACGGCTCTTCTTAAAAGCCGTAGGGAAGATTTAAGAAGAGTAGTCGTCGCTAATGGCCTGAGCAGTCGAAGCGACGTTAAACATCAAATAAAATATATATATATATATATATATATATATATATATATATATATATATATATTTTATTTGATGTTTAACGTCGCTTCGACTGCTCAGGCCATTAGCGACGACTACTCTTCTTAAATCTTCCCTACGGCTTTTAAGATATATATATATATATATATATATATATATATATATATATATATATATATATATATATATATATATATATATAAACTGTGGTTAATGAAAAAATACTATATTATTACTTACTACTGCGAAAGTATACTAGCTTGCCATCTCCTTTTCATTTAATGTTTATTATTAATAAAATAAACGACAAACCAATTTTTATTACTCTAATTAAATTATAATGTGAACATGAGAAGTTACTATTTTCCTTAATAGAGACCTTAGTATTCAACATCCATTTTATCCATTTACTTTTAAAATGAAATATTAAAAAGGATGAAGTATTTAACTTGGTAATTTTTTTTAAGTTGAAATATCGTAGATTTCATAATTGACACCTACTATAAATTTATATTAAAATAATTTTCATGTCATTGAGACAAAAAATATATATTAATAACAATTTTTATATATATATATATATATATATATATATATATATATATAAATATATATATATATATATATATATATAATATATATATATATATATATATATACTTATATATATATATATTAGGCATGGGTTGATACTTGAAATTCTCGTCTGATATAAATGGTACTGATATTTTATTGGCTCTGGATGGTACTGATACTTTTTGGATACGTTTATTTGATAAAATAATTTTCATGTCATTGAGACAAAAAATATATAATAATAATTATATATATGTGTGTGTGTGTGTGTGTGTGTGTGTGTGTGTGTGTGTGTGTGTGTGTGTGTGTGTGTGTGTGTGTGTGTGTGTTTTACGGTAAAAGTAGATATTGCGGCAAATGTACACATTTTCCGGAAAATGTGCACATTTGCCTCCTCGTTTGGGTAATGTGCATTCAACTAACATTTACAATTTCAAAGAAGGGAAATGTACATTGAATTCCGAATGACCATGTCGTTTTGATAAATGTGAGCATACATCAGAAATCGGTAAGAGAAATTATAGGAATGCAGTCACTTACTGGTGGACAAGGTTTTAAAAGATGCATCTGTAAAGGAACATATTTCTCAAAAAAATGCAGTTGTAAAAATGCTGGAATATTATGTAATTCCAAGTGCCACAATAGCAATTCTTGCTCAAATAAATAAAACTTTCATAATGAAATTTCTATATGTTCCTTTATAGTTTTATAAAATTTAACTGTTACAATAAAGAAAAGTATGTTATTATTATTATTTGTTTGATTCCCATCGTATTGGTCCGGAAAAAACTAGGACGAAAATTGTATTTATGAATATTGGGATCATAGCCTACGACATATTATGTAATATGCAAAGAAAAGTATGTTTTGTTTGTCATTTAAATTTTTTAATTTTCTTTTTTTTTTTTTTTTTTTTTTACTTTAATTCTTAATTCGCACCTGTCTGCAAATTGCGGACAATCAGCGAATGAGATGGCGGTAAAATGAAATAATGACATGTCAGGCATGAGGAAGGAAAGCACCCAACAGCACCCCCTTCCTGGCTTGATTCAATTACCTTGGCTGTCTAAGAGAGCAGATCCCTCATCCAGCGCCTTTTTAGTCTTCTAGTGAGGATACATGGCTTGGGTCACCTGTGCGAGCTAAAGAGTAAAAAGGGGTTGCAAGAGGGAGTTCAGACCAGTAAGTAATTGAACCAATTGAGGAGGGGCTGGTGGGTAATTATCAGCTGAAGGTGGCTGCTGGGTGAATTCCCGACTCACACCCGAACATGTTTTATTTCGAGATGGCTCGGTTCGCTGTCCGATCTGCTGTGAAGATGATCCCTGTTGATAGTCCGTATGGCGTTTCTGAACTCGCTGTGCAGGCTGGAGAGTCGGGTAATGTTCGGAACTCGAGGGCGGAGGCGGAGGTATAGGCGAAGACTGCTGGAAGCGATTGGTACGTTCTTTTTTCTGAGTCCTCAGGTCCTTAAGGACCTGACATCCTCGATAGTTCGCTGGATATTCACCGTTGCAATTCGCACATCTAGCGGCTGTATCCCTCGGCTTGGTGCATGAGGAGCTGTCGTGACCTTGGCCACATTTTACACAACGAGATGCATGATTACAATAGGATTTAGTATGCCCATATTGTTGGCATCTAATACATTGTGGTATTAACCTTTTCTTCCTCGGTTCTTCGATGATGATTCTGGTATAATAAATTGACTTAATTTCATAAATTTTGTCATTTTATGTAGTCTTCGAGATGTCTATAAAAAACATTGGTAGAGGTATTTTATTAAAGCGTGATATGACATTGGCTACATTGGTGACCTCGTACCCATGTTTTTCAAAATCTTTTTTTATCTCAGATACGGGAGTACTATGGTGTAAATTTTTCACAACAATTCCAATATTTTTATTTCAGGTAGCTGGTAAGTATGGAAGTCGGCTCCGTTATGTCGGAGACTGCTTACCAGCTTTTGAGATTTCTGCAAAGAACATGGGCAACGGTCTTTTAAAACGGGATATAGTATTGAGAATATTAATGGCATCATAACCTAGGTTTTTTAATTCGCTTTTAATTGTTTCGATGGGAGTGGCGTGGTGCAAGTTTTTTATGACTACTCGAGGACTTCGATCTTCAGACAGTTGGAAGGTATGGAATCCCGCACCTTTATCTCTTAACCTAGCTACTATGTAGATGGCGATGGGTATCCACATTTTCGACGTACACGCTAACACCTCTGGTAGTAAATACTATTGTACTATATATACTACTATTGTAGTAAATACTTAAATATAATTTGTGCGTGTGCATATCGTCGCTAAAACTCGCGAATCTAAGAAAACGATTGCCGACCATTGACGAAGCTCCGACGAGAATATAGAGTAAATAATGAAGATAAAAAGAATAAGCATTATAAGAAAAAATATTTTCAAAATATAAAAATAGTTATATATATTTATATTATTTATAAATTATATATATTTATATGTATATACACATATTTATATATATAAAAATCTCGTATACCGATATTTGTCGGAAGTAGAATCAGAAACTATTCAACCGATTTTGAAGATATTTGACTCATTGTGTGTAGTTTTTCCAACATAAAAGATAGGATATTTTTTTATCTCGATTATTTACTTCAATATTTCTTTTATTGCAATTTAAGTGCTTAATATACTACAATTGAATGTGATGGCGGTGGAAGTTGATTTATTGTCACAACACTTCATTTTCTTTCGATATTTAGGGAGGGTAAGCATCCAGTAGCCAAATCTATACTTTCTGGTTACTAACTAGGAAAATCGGTATTTTTCCCTAGGGCATTAATATGTTGCCTTTTCATGTGTGGGGAAAGCATCGAATCTATTTGTTTTAACAAAATACATTTTGATAACCTATTTCAGATAGAACCTTCTGCTAATCTCTTATCATCATGCGTTAAAATCTGAATTTAATTAATATGTAGGTATAATGGCAAGAGATTAATTTGGTACATTTTTGCTAACTGTCTATTTTGATTGTACTAAACTCTATTCCAATTATATTCTTTATTAGTTCCTTTTACATTTGTGTTATTTATATTTAATCTCGCCTCTGCTAGAGTAGTCCAGTAAGTGCTAAATGAATGGATCATTAATACTAACTATAGTCAAATACGAGATGTAAAAAATGTTCGTTTTTAGATTAGCTGAAACTTTTTATCTTTATAAGTGAATTTTGATTTGTCTGTAGTAAAAAGGATAGGATGTAATTAATTCAACGCTTTATAGTTCCTGAGTCAGAACAACGCGTGGCTATATAATGTCTTGTTATATTAAATACTTTTCTATTCCATACGACACAACGCGAAACTTGTAAAGGTTAATACCACCAGAAAGAGGATTAAACATACATGCAAGAACAAAACAACTTGCCTTTTTGGAATAGGCTGGAATCGTTGTGTATGGAATAGTCGGGTAATAAGAAAGAGGTGAAAACATTAATAAACAAATTTAATGCTCCAATCAAAGCGACAGTTAAGCCAAGGTCCACTTCAAACCGTAATATTCGCCGAGAGGAAGTTGTTTTGACCAGGTTGAGGATAGGCCACACATACCTGACCCATTCGCATATTATAAGCAAAGATCCACCACCTCTATGTGACCACTGTGGTAACACACATTTTTGAACAGTGCCCTTTTTATGTTTCCTCTTTGTCCAGGTCAGGAATCACACCAAAATTGTCAAATATTTTAAATGATCACGAAAATGAAATAAAACGAGCATTAAGTTTTCTAAAAGAAAATGATTTGTTTAAAAAAATCTAATTTTTTATGTTATTTGAGCGAGTATGACTGTGTCTGTGTGTATGCGAAATATTTATTTAATTTTTTTTTTTTTATTATTATTATTATTTTATTATTATTATTTTTATTATTATTCGTAAGTATTTATTTTTCTTTTCCTTTGAGATAAATGAAAGTTGAATAAAGGCGTTGATGACCTCAAGGGTTTTCCGCCTTAAAGCCTTAGCAAACAACAACAAATTTAATGCTATAAGATGTTTTTAGTACAAATAATTTACAATAATTAATAAAACTCAACCATCTCATTAATAGCTAATTCAATAGCCCACAGTGAGAAATTATTCTATAATATTCTTCTAATAATAATTAATGTCTTGTCGTGTCCAAGACCAGTTGGCAAGTATTTTGAGACAGTTTTAATAATGTTGGACGAGAGTTTCTGATTGGAGAAATGGTGACCAAGTAATATGCGGGACGCCTGGCATTACCAGTACCAAGTATTACATAATACCCGACGTCCCGTCTTGGAAAATGAACCTTTAAAATGACAGTCAAAATATTATCAGCTAATCGCCAACAAAAGTATAACTAACCACAATTATTTCAATTAACATTATGTCGATATCAATATTCAAGTCACATGTGGGGTCACCTGTGGTGTAGTGGTTTGCATGGCAACCTTTAATACTATAGGTCGCGGGTTCGCGTACCGCTGTGGCTCTAGGATTTTTTAATGTGAGTAAAAAAACCTTGGCGGATAGGACGTAAAATGGATCTCCCGAGCCTGTACGATGTCAGGTACTCGTTAAAGATCCCTATCCTAAGTATAGCTGGCTAGGCAAAATTTAGGACTCCCACTGTAGCATCGTCCGATTGCCTTAGTTGCATAAAGGGATGTTAAGCAAAGAAAAAAACATCTAGTCACATGTTTACTAATGCTTTAAAAATTTTGAAAACTTACTTGCAAAAACTCTTGATAACAAAACAACACATTCATTAACAGCACATAATCAAACAAGTTCTCAACTTACCTGCTCTGCATCCTGGGAGCCTTTGGTATTCCAACGTGATAGCAGATCTAAGATAGAGGCAAAACCTTGGTATTCCATTTTTCCCGAAAAAATCCATAATACCCCCTTCAAATCATATTTTGGAGTGAGACTTTTCAAATAGCTATGAAAAATAAAGAAATTTCATGGACTTTATGATAAGAGAAAAAATCTGATTTTACTTTCAGATGGTTATAAATCAGTACCTCAGAGCCAGCCGTTCTTAAGTCAATTTTTGTAGATTTTGGGGTAACGGCCGATCTTTATAACACCAACACGCTGAATCCATTAAAAACTATAGAAATAATCGGATCTGTAAATTCGATTGAATGAGTCTGTAAGTTCACGAAATTTTCAAAGCTAAACTGCCATAAGGTCAATGTTTGCGGTACCTGAGAGGTTGAATGTCCTAAGTCCAATGTTGGATGAATAAATTTTATTGAAACAGTTAATGAAAATGGACTTAGAGTAGTCTGCATCTCAGGCACCGATTTATTCAAAATTGATAATTTGGACTTAGGACATTCTGGATTTAAGATACCGTATTATATTTTGTTTTAGTACAACATCCCACACTAACATTTAATGAAGTTATGGATTGACCATTATGGAATTTAATTAAAACAATTAATACCGTTTGAATTTGTATGGTATTTAATGATTATTATTGATTGACTAATATGTCGTAAAACTAATGTGGGTTTGAAGATTTTTTATTGATGTAAAATTATAATTCAATATGTCATAAAAAATAAATTGGTAACAACGTTATAAAAAATAACTCTAAGTGACACAACAGTGAAGCAAAAGTAACCATCTTCTTCGATGTTCTAATCCAGACTAAGCCCCACTACATCCCTTCTTATATTTAGTCCGGAGTGGAACATTCCAGAAAGGCCTAGAATATTCCAGTCACATCTAGAACCGTAATTACGTACTAGTCATGTTATGTAACGGTTCCGACAAGATGGAACTCTTAATTGTAACAGAAATAACCATCTGTGTTTTGTTTCACGTCACAATATTATATGTAATGTTGATTTAAGTTAATGCCAATTAATCTGTTTTTTATTTTATTATATTTTCATTGTAGATTTGCACCTGCGCTTTAGTGCAACAAGGAAATGTAGTCTCTTGTTGTTTAGCTATTAGTTCACAAAATCGAATCTACAGAATATCATGATTAATCGAAATGACAATGCATTAGAACAATGGTCGAAAATATAAGTTAACTTTCATTTTTAAAAAGTTTAAGATAAACTTAATGTTTTTTTCCGCACTTGAAGTTTTTATTGAACATTAACTTTTTCATTACGAAAACTTTTTGATAAAGTTATCTTAAAACTTTTATCCAAATAACTGTTTGCATAAAAGTTCATTTCAAAAAATTATTCTAAAACTTATTCATAAAAAGATTTTAGTCAAAGAAAGTAATTTCGGAAATGCAAACATTTATTTTAATAGATTACAACTTTTAATATTTTCTAAATATGTGTATCATTTTTAAACTACAAAATTATCTTTAACAATACCATGGAATCAGCAGAGTTAATTATCATAGATATATAATGTATTATATCGTTACTCAATATAAAAATATTTAGATTACTATTCAACAATCATCATTTAATTTAACAAGTAAAACAATTTAAAAAAACATTTTAATTTGCACCTATAATCATCAAGAATAAATTTTAAAGTAGCCCCATTTTACACAGCTATCTAATAACATTTCTTTGCTTATTTTTACTCATATGGGTTTTAATTTGTTCTTGCTACACTTCAAGTCACTATTACAGTCATATAATTCGTCAAAAACACTTTTATTAATTATAAATTAATGGTTTTTCAAATACGTTAAAAAATTGCCTCTAATTATTCTTTCATAACAGGCGTTGAGACGTATTTGGAAAACTCCTAATCACTCGGTCTTTTTTGCGTACCTTCGTAATTTGTGAACAGCTTACTCACAAGTAATAACTAAAACTAAAATGAAACGGTCCGGTGAGATGAGATAATGAATAAACACTAGACTTGTTTTGATTCGAGAAAAATGAAATAATATGATAGGAATAAATATACCTTTAACTAATCCTATCATAGGATTATTCATCAAAATAAACAACAGTATTAGTAAACAATCTCTTTTCCTATGATAAAAACTTTTATGATCACAACCCAGGTGAAAAAGTTATTGTTAAACTCACACTTTAATTTTAATTGGTCAAAAGGTTTAGGTGAATCTTAAACTTTTTGAAGAAAAACTTTTATCATAAAGTTATTTGGAAACTTTAATTGAGCAAACTTTTTCGTAATAAGTTTTTCAAATACTTTTTAAATGAAACTTATTTAAAAAGGTTAATGACCTTTTCGACCCCTGCATTAGAAACCTGCATGGATGCGAGGTGTAGCTCTAATAGGAAGCAAGTACTGTCTTCGCTGTAGATAAAATAATTAGTTGGATTACTGGTCCTAAAAATTGTTTTTATTCTTTTTTTTTTTTTATTTTTCTAGCATCCCTCTTCTATACACTCAAATTTAACCAAAAGTGAATTGGAACGTTAACACCTACAGGGACATTGCAGTTTCAGGAAAAGTTTTTTGCTAACCTTCCGAATCTTCCTCGCCAAAGATATTTTAAATTGGTAACAGTCAAGTTCCTTTACGTTTCGCGGCTCATTGTCCGTAATAGGATATATCTGAAAAAACGATGAAATTCACAACCCAGGGCTAACAACTGATACAGATATCAGCTATGATGAACAAGTCAGAAACGTATTCTCAGAGGCTAAAAATTCCTGATTGACGTTTCTGCTACTAATTATATATATTATTTTATCGTTATACATTTCAAATTATTAAGGTATATTCATCACAAAGTTGGCAACCTTTCATTAGCCAATAATTTTTGAAGTAATTGCCTTGGACATTAGGACCATTGTTGCGGCTCTCTGTATGGATGCGAGGTGATTAGCTCTAATAGGAAGCAATTACTGTCTTCGCTGTAGATGGAATAATTAGTTAGATTACTGGTCCTAACTTACTAGAACTGGTTAGTCTATCGATAATGTTTTTTTTTTAGTTCCTTGTCGATATTTCAAAGACAAAAGGAAAAATACGATTGGAGATATGACAGTGTTACCCTAGAGACATATAAGTGCTTAGGGTCAATCTGATAAACGAGCTTTAAGTTAGTTCAGTGATCGTTCTAAACAGTGACTTTTTAAGCTAAGTTTTTTCCGTTTCTTTAACGCCACTTTATGCTACCATGGCTAACCCCCTGATTCTGCAGTGGGATTACTGAATTTTTTCTATGCAGGTATAATTAGGATAGGGATCTTTAACGAGAACTTGGCATAGCAATGATCATGGACCTCCAGTTAAGGTCCCTCCGAAGGACGGCATAGCCGATCATATGTTATATTTGCAAAAAAAATGGATGTAATAAGAAATAAATAAATAGTGTTTTTTTTTTGTCTTTTTTTTTACAATAACAAGATATTTTAAAGAATATTAATTGTTTAATATCACATTTTCTTTATTAAAGAGTATTAGTGATACATATATCAAATTATATCAAATCATATATTAAATTTCATAACGAGAAACAATTTAACGATAACTATTTCTTATACGTTTGGTGTCTAATTATCTCTCACGATAGGAAAATAAAAAGTATTGAGAAAATAAAATACTCAAGAATCCTAATTTCGTTCCAGATTTCAGCGTTTTGTCCAACTCAGAAATGTGTATTGGTGATTGTGTATTGCGGGCACTGTAGTCTCGTAGCGCCGCACAGTGGGCAAATACTTTGATTAAAATAGACAAAAAGAAATTAGTTTCATTTTGGTGATAATTAGGGATTATAATTAATTATTAAAAGAATTATTCATGATATTCTTTCTCCTCGATACCCAGACAGAGAGAATACGTTGCCATTGAATCTGTCAAATTAATAGAGGATGAGTCTCCGTCTTAACACTAGATTTAATATCTTTAGTTAATCTTAGTGAGTTTATATTTCATATAAATTGTTTTATATCATTCACTGTTAATAGGAAACTGTATAACTCACCAAAAAGTAAGTGCAACATCATATTTAAACGATTTTGATGCACATAAAACTTTTATCGAAAACTGTTCCACTAGTAACAATGTATGAGCCTTTCAGTTGACAGAATTACGAAGTTCAATTTAAAATTTTTCTTTGACATTTTCCACTTTGGTATCAAGCTAGTCCACTAAAAACTTAACTATAAAACCTAATGTAAAATAACTTAACCATGTTATAAAAATTTATTATTTATACACAACAATGAAACAAAAAAACAAACTTAACTTCCAAGAAAGAAAGACTACAGCCTCCGAACTAAGTTCGAGTCCCGGTCATTGCAAATGTTTTCTCTTCAAAACGAAATATTTAATATAAATAAACGTTGGCAACTGACGATTATATTCACCTTTCTCTGGATATTCACCTGGAACGATTCTCTATGACTCTCCCCGAACTCCACTATTAATAGAAATATTTTTATTGTAAACCTAATCAAGTAAAGGCTATAAGCAATTAAATAATGTTATAGATCTATTTTTTTTAAACAATAATGTCTGAAATTATTGAATATAGTTGTTGGTGATTGAAGCGTGGAAATGCAAAGGGTCTAAATGCCGAAAAAATAAAACAAAGTTTTTTTTTTCCAAATTGTTATATGTGCCAAAGCCATTCTTCAGAAATGGGTATAAGCAATGTTTTCTTGTTAGAAAAGAGTTCATTGAACGTATGAAAGATGGCATGGGTGTAAGCTACTGAACGAAATTCACCCTAGAGTGTGTAAGTCACATCATTTTCTAAAAATTTCCTAAGGCACTTATACCCTTATGCATTTACACGCTTCAATTTATAATAGAAATTTTTATATAATTTTATGTGAATAGAATAGATTGGCAATTGCTGGGAATCGAACCTCTGTCTCCCGCATAATTTAAAAATATTATCTGACAAACAATTGAATTATAATAAATCAAAGTATAATACTTAACATATAAAAGAATCATTTCATTCAAATACCTATCATGCGGCTAGGGAGCCGCAATTATATAAAATTAAATTATTTTCATCTTGAAATAATTTAATTTAAAGTGAAATCCCTATTTTTTTAGTATGAAAAAATATATATATATATATATATATATATATATATATATATATATTTTAGTTTGTAAAACTTAGGTTCGTGATTATTTTATAAATTAGCTATCGAAATTTCTTATTATTTGTAATTACAAACAAATTTATAAAAACAAGGCAGAATGCCTTTATTGTCAAAGGATTTTGACAATAAAATAAATATTATTTATTTATCATAACTTAATGACAGTTATATCATCATCTTTTTATTAACTTGACGACTAAATCTAAAATGATTTATGAATAGGTTGCAAAATAAAGCTAAAATATATAAAAGTGTGCTAAAATAAATATTGCCTTTTTCATGCAAATTACACATAGTTTATTATTCAATATATAATTTATATTGTTATAAGTCTGTGTCACTAAAATATTTCAACTTTTAGGCCTCCCATAATTTAGGGGTATGGATTAAGTATTCATATAAAATTTATGTCACTATTTCATTTTTTCTTATCTGGCGAGCTTCTAGTACGATATGTTTTTTAGGAAAACCAATTTCTTTAATTTTTAACCTCACCTGGATGGTCACTTCATTATTTCCCACAAATAAAAAAATATGCACTAAAAGAATGTGTCAAATTATGGTCAAAATTGAGTTATTCCACATCATTACTTCGCCTTGTCGGAATTCTTCTATCAGAGTGAGATAACAATTTTATCTACCAACTAAATTAGTTAGTTTTTTTTTAAAGATTAATAGTGGAGAGTTGCCTATATAGTACCACTTTTTACATTTTAATTTTTATCCCCAATATGACTTCAATTATTCTTAAACAAAATATTGCTACAGATACTCTATTTTATGCAGAATCATGCCATATGTTAATCATACTAAGATAATGATTGATTTAATTAATATGAATTTTTTTCCTATCCCTTACAGGTGATACGATTAAGGATACCAGTTTCCTAAATCGTACCGGTGGGTTCCTAAATCGTACCTCCATTAAAAATTAATGCTTGGATACCAAAAGACTTAAAAATAACATTATTACAACACACAACAAGTAACTGAGTGTCAAGATACACTTACAAAAATAGAAAACAGTAATACAAATAGTAATTTATGGTGTTCTTAGTCTAAAAAAAGTATAGTAAATGTGCCGATATTAATTTCCAATAATCTTTAGAAATCTACTGCACATAATAAAACGAAAGAGCACTGTTCAAGAGCTTTATGTTGATTAGGCCTACTCTCATATTTTTATGTCAGGATCATATTAGGCCTCACAATTAACACAAACGTATGTTCTTATCTTTGACTTTACCCCAGCACATTTTTCATGAACCCACTTCTCACATAATATACATTGTACCATTTCCTCAATTACTGCAACTTCACAAATGGGGCAAAACCATTTTCAACATCCACTTCTAGGCCTACCTGATGTTCCAGGAACTGAAAATGAAGTAGTGGGCTCATTCTAACTAACTTTCTTCGTTTTAACACCTGCTTTCTTCCGTACCGTACCGGTACGATTTGGGCAACCATTGGAGGTACGATAAAGGGAGTGTTTTTAAACATAATCTTATTTCTAGCCTAAAACAAAAGCCACAACGTGGTCTGTCCCACCAAAATAAAGCAAATTAGTTATGTTTCAAGGATCCATCTCGTAAAAAACAGTGAATATATCTAACAAGTGAATATATCGTAACAAACAGTGATCATATCTATTTGATCACTGTGGCCTTACGATTAACAGTTGAAAAATTACCCCAATCTATGGCAAAACACAAAAACTCATTTTGATTCTCAACCAAAATAGTTATCAGCACGAGGTCCGGTGCTCACTTGTTACACCACTCGATAGTTTCTTCCTATGCCGCTAAAGCGCCCCAGCATCACTTATTCTGAAAAATCTGGTGCGTGCGCGCAACACACCACTTTCACTTACCAACTTACTTAGATTAGAAATTAATGCCACTTCTAATTATTTACCACTTCACCAAAGTTACACATTTTTTCACATTCTTTTCTTATTTTTGGTTTCATTTGCTCCATAAAAACACATATTTCTGATATATTTAAATAAAAGTTTTTACTTGTGATAATTCGGCAATGCAAGCATACTACTCCAAGTCATCTGATTTTATAATTCTCTATGTACTTGTTGAAAATTTCATTTAGTTACCATGAAACAAATAATTTCCATTAAATGAACAGAACGGCTTTAATAATAAACAATGGTCTGTCATTAAAGGAGTACTCCGCATGCGTGGGCTCAACGTGTTTTATGAGTTGACGGAATATTTTTATTTTGTTCTCCACTATATGTTTACTTTATTTTTTCATATTTCATAGTTACCCATTCCTTGTTTTTAGGCGTAACGAGATATCGTTGATTTCTCAATATAAACAAAAACAAAGGTACTTTATAAGAAAATAAAAAAAAGCTCTTTCCCAAGTTAAGCCCCCTCAGAACGTTTTAATAATGATAAAACTTACATGATATTAAAGAACACCTAATTTTCATAAGACATGACGAATTTGATGAAAATCGTGAAAGCCGTTTTTGAGATAATCGAAAAAAAGGTAAAAATTGGAAAAAAAGTTATGAAATAAAGTGCCCCCTCCGTTAGACCAATTTTGATGAAATATTGGCTATCACATCTGTGGCATATACATATATCAAATACCCAGTTTGATCAAAATTGTTAAAGCCGTTTTTGAGTAAATAAAAAAAACACGTGAAAATGATACAAAGTTTATTAAGTAAAGTCCCACCTCCGGTTAATCAATTTTGATTAACATTGATGTTGTGATAGCCAACATTGATGAAATGTTGGCTATCACATCCTTGGCATATACATACATCAAATACTCAGTTTGATTAAAATCGTTAAATCCGTTTTTGAGTAAATAAAAAAAACACGTGAAAATGATACAAAATTTATTAAGTAAAGTCCCCCCTCCGGTTGATCAATTTTGGTGAAATTTTTACGGTCGTATCTCGGCATATTAATACATCAACTAATCAGTTTAATTAAAATCGTTACAGCCATTTTTGAGAAAATCGAAAAAAACGTAAAAAGTTATTAAATAAAGTACCCCCTTCCTTTGAGCAATTTTTATGAAATTTTTGCTGTCACATCGCGGGCATAAACATACGCTATATACCCAATTTCAGGTTCGCACGGTTCCCAATTTTATAGTTTTTGAGCTAGTCTGTTCACACACAGATAGACAGACACACACACACACACACACACACACACACACACAGACCATTTCGCGGGACTTGGTCATTTGGACTCAGGGGACCCCAAAACGTGTATTTCCGTTGAAAACAAGTCGAAATTTTTCACGATCGCAATACTTCCACTTACTATATATTTCATATATAGGTAAGTGAAAGTAAAAAATTCGCGGGGGTACGATTTAGGAGGCGGTACAATATCGGCTACTCTTCCCTACATGTTGATTAAAAAAAATCTTTGCGAGGCTTGCAAATAAAGTAATAATTTAAATATTTACAAGATCCTTAATTAAATCCTCGCTCATTTATATCATTGTCTGACGTTTGGGCATTTAAGCCACTATCAAGATACTTCCAGTGAGAATACACTTTTTCTATATATGCCGGAATTCGAACCCGGATCTCCTGTGAAACTAGTGTGGTACGCTGTCACTGTGCCACTAGAGACCGTATCCATGCCAAGTCAATTTCCTTTCTTCAGTCCACCCACCCTCCCCCCCTTGTAAGGTCGCGAAGAAATATGCGAAATCCGAAATCGGGGAAAGAGGATCAGTCAAAAGAGAAGATAGACTTGGCTTTGACACGGCCTCTGGTGGTGCATTGGCAGCGGAAAAAACCGTCGGAATCTTTTCTCTTCAAAATAAAGATATTTAAAATTATGAAAAACGGTTATCCATGCTAAAATAAAATATGTATATGTATATATATATATATATATATATATATATATTATATTATATATATATTGGTACATTTTTTTAAAATTAATATACACAAAAATTAGTTATATAATTTTAAATAAGAAATTAAAAGCCATGAATAACACGGTGCGGGCAGAATTTTTTTTTTCGATACTACCTCTTTTTTAAATAACTTGTTGAGGGAATAAAATCGGGAAAGTTGTGTTCAGAATATATTCGCAGTAGAATAAAATGGTTGGGCATTAAAAAAAAAAACTAAATTAGACGGAAATTTTAAAATTATTCCCTACAAATTTCGTAATTTATAACGTAATGGACTTTTGTTCAAGATTCAATTTTAGACATTACAAATATTATTATTTTTTTTACATCACTATTTCTACGTCATCGAGCCACAGGTAAAACCAACAACCACTGACTAAAATTATACTGGAAAGAACCGATAAATATTTAATTTATTTCGTCATTAGTTATTATTCTAATTTCAATTTATCTATATCCCTAAATAAATAAATAAATATATATATATATATACACACACTTTTTTTAAACAGTATTAATTTTTACATATTTAATTGCTTTTAGTATAGTACTTAAAACTTAAAATATGTTATTTTTCAAACAGAATTTTCATGAAATTTGTGTAAAAGTAGAGAAAAAAAAACTATCAAAGTTTTCTTTGATCTTTGATGATGAAATATTGATGAAATCTTTGAGAAAAGAATCACTTGATTATCCTTTTGGAATCATTTCTTACTTATGAATTCAGTTTCTGGTACAAATGATTCTAATTTTTGTGGGACATAAAGGTAAAGCAATTTTTGTTTCAAATTATCAGAAATAAAGTTTTTTTAAAAAGCCAAATAAATTATTATTTTAAAGAATGCCTTGTACTGCCTTCAATCAGAAGCTAATTCGACTATGAAAAAAATATTGTGAAAAATTGCAATTATTAATTAGATGAGTAATTAATGGGCATCAAGCGAAACTGTGATATAAATAAATTAATCTTAGTTGGGGATCGATTGATATAGAATTTTTTTAGCTGATAAATATTAGAGATTTTTTTTAACCGTTTTTTATAAATAAGTATATTGTGAATTTAAATCAATAGAAGGGATATTTTAGAAAATTGGAACTTAGTTTTCGAATTTTAGTCCCTTAAGCCAGAAACGAACAAAGATGATTATCGATGATTGTTCCAGCATAAACCAACTTATATTTCATTCAGAAATCTATTATGGAACTAAAGTTTAAAATTAAAATATAATCATTATGGATTATGTTAAATCCTATGTTAAAAAAAAGAAAAAAGCTTTAAATATTTTTAGTAATACGTGTTTTTCTACACATTTACTCACTGAAGACCTAATAAAATAGTTTTTATTTTTATCTTTGACATTCTGACAATGTAGAACATAATGCATCATGGCGATTAATTTCAATATCTCTATTTAGTTCTTATGAGTATTTAATTTAATTGCCATGGAAACAAATTTTTTCATTAAATAGGTTTGTTCCAACAAGCACTTGATACAAGTAGACAACTCTTTCGCTGTTAGTAAAGGGGTACTAAGTATGGGAAAGAGTTTTCAACGGGTTTTAAGTGCTTTGATGGAACAAACCTAATATTCTTTTAACTTATAAAAAGAATTTATGCCGAAATATACATTTTACATCTTAACTATTATTCTTTCTGAGAATCTCAGCTTTCCAAAGATATATTATACATATAGGTACATTGATGTACTCATTAAAGGAAATTGAAATTTTCATCTTGTGAAAACACTGTTCTTTATTTCTTCTCTATATTTTTATCAAACTCTTTCATATTTTTATTTAAAGCCATTTCTTATTAAGGAGCATTTAATTAATGCTAATGCAAATGGAGTTAATTTCTACATTTTAAAAAAAATCAAAGATACTTTATAGAAAGAAATTTTTTCTAGGTCATTTAAGCCCCATCAGAATATTTCACATCAGAAGAATACTTAATAGTCATCGAATGTGAAGCTTAAGCAACGATTTACCGAGCCATTGAAAATCATTATAAATTCTTTCTGATTGTATTTCTTTATTCCAGAATAATAAATGAAACTATATTCTTTCATCAGAGACTGTAATAAATTATAAATAACGAATAAATTATAGTCAATTATGAATTTTAACAAGACGATACAAAATTTTTTTTTTTATGACTTAAACCCTTTTGCCCAAACATGAATGATATGGTACTGCATATATGGTATACATATTTATTACTTCAATCATTAACGGAAATTGAAATTATCATCTAGTGGATTTCTTCTAAACATGTTTATCAATTTTTTTTATATTTAGCCATCAATATGCTTATCCATTTCTTATTAATAAGCATAATGAGAGACAGTTGAGGTCTCCATATAAACAAAAACAAAGGTACATTAGATGTACGTTGATGCTTGAAATTTTTTCTTGGCCATTTAAGCCCCATCAGAATATTCCAATGATGATGAGACCTACCTGATATTAAAGAATACTTCTCATTAAACTTCCACTTAATCGTTTATGCTTGTCTCTACACACACACACACACAAACACACACACCACTTTGCTGGACTTCAGGGAAGAGGTTATCCAGACTCAGGGGACCATAAGACGGGTATTTCCGTTGAAAACCGGATGACAAAATTGTTCACGATCGCAATTCTCTTTCCCTTATTGTATATTTCATATATAGCCGGGATAGCCGAGCGTGTAGGAGCGCGACCCGTTGTTGCACGCTCGAGCCGAACGGCGGCGGTTCGAATCCGCCCTGGGAGGGGTTGACTTTTATTTCGTGGAGGACCCACGGAATAAATCTCGACCCTCCCACCATGGTTAGAATAGGTTGGTTACACCTGTAGAGTAACCCCCCGTATGCCACACATGGCCAGGTAGGGGTACCGAACAAAAAAAAAAAAAAAAAAAAAAAAAAATATAGGTATGTGAAACTAAAAATATGATCCCATATTATACATTGATATCAGTAATATCATCGATTAAAATACTAAGGTAAGCTTTATAGATAAGAAATAAATAAAAAAAACACACATTAATAAAACTCTGGTGCGATGCGCGCAACACACAACTTTCACTTACCAACTTACTTACATTAGAAATCGACATGTTTTTTTAATTGCCATTTCTATAAATAATATAAAAAAGATGACTTGATTTTGATTAAAAATGATTAATTTAATCAAAATCATTAAAGCCGTTTTTGAGATATTCCAAAAAAATGTAAAAATTGGAAAAAAAAGTTATGAAATAAAGAGCCCCCTGCATTTGACCAATTTTGATGAAATGTTGTCTGTCACATTGTGAGCATATACATACACCAAATATCCAGTCTGATAAAAATCATTACAGCCGCTGTTGAGTAAATAAAAAAAACACGTGAACATAAGAAAAAGTTTATTAAATGAAGTAGCCCCTCCGTTTCACCAATATTGATGAAATTTCGGCTGCTGCATCGCGGGCATATACATACATCAAGTACCCAGTTTCATCAAAGCCGTTTTTGAGAAGAAAAAAAAGTAAACATTAGATAAAATTCTTTAAGTAAAGTACCCCCTCCGGTTCACCAATTTTGATGAAATTTCGGCTGTCGCATCGCGGGCATATACTCGTACATACATCAAATACCCAGTTTGATCAAAATCTTGAAAGCCGTTTTTGAGTAAATAAGAAAAAACACGTGAACATAAGACAAAATTTATTAAGTAAAGTACCCCCTCAAATTAATCAATTTTGATGAGATTTTGACTTTCATATCGCAGGCACATACATGCATCAAATATCAAGTTTAATCAAAATCGTTAGAGCCGTTTTTGAGAAAATCGAAAAAAACGTAAAAATTAGATAAAATTCTTTAAGTAAAGTACCCCCTCCGATTGACCAATTTCGATGAAATTTCGGCTGTCACATCGCGGGCATATCCATACACCAAATACGCAATTTCAGGTTCGTACGGTCTATAGTTTTTGAGCTAGTCTGTTCACAGACACACACACACACAGACCATTTCGCGGGACTTGGTTATTCCCAATTTCAGGGGACCCCAAACGTGTATTTCCGTTGAAAACCGGAAGTCGAAATTTTTCACGATCCCAGTACTTCCACTTACTATATATTTCATATATATACTATATATTTCATATATAGGTAAGTGAAAGTAAAAAATATAATTACCGATAGTAATATGGAGAACGAATTAAGTAATACAATCTATTACTACTCAACTGTCGACAAGAAAATTTTATTTTAACCTTTTGAAATTTCTAACGAACTCTGTATGATTTCTATTTCAATCATTAACATTTTAAAATACTTTTCGAGCATGCTTCAAATATAAAAAAAGAAAATCGGAATAATTTAAATTTGGCTGGCAGACCTCGAATGACATTAAATAGCTTGTTTGAGTAACCGTTTGTGATATTTGCAAATCCGCACAATATACTCATTTCATCATGTTTGTGGTTGTATCCACTAAAATTTAAACTGTAAAAATAAGATTCATTGCTCCTAATTGAACCAAACTTGGAAAAATTGAGGAATAGAAAATAAATCATAACACAGCTAACAAGTCAGATTAATATATTGTTTGTGATAACAATTTCATTGAATACGCCGTGGAATTATCGGAGAGTACTAATGAGTTTATAGACGGTTATAACCGCCGAACAAATATTTTCTCTCATTCAATATTAGTGAAAAAAAGTAGAATACAACAGTACTATACATCAGCTTTCACACTTACACTCTTACATCATCGTTTTCAAAAAGGCGTATGATTCAATCAACCGCCAATTGTATATCATTCTAGTCGAGCAGGGAATACCAAAAAAGTTAGTAAACTTAGAAAAACTGTGTGTAAAACTGGCCACCGTATGAGTTATTTAAACTTTTCTGTCAGTGGGTTATTTTTATAAGCCAGTCTTTGGTAAAAATAAAGTAATTTTCTTTAGCTATAATTTAAACTATAGGGAAGTTCAAGACCGTATTTTTCCGTAATACTTTAGACTGAATTTGTTGAACTTGTATTTTCAAGCAGAACCCCACGTTTTTGCACCGTTAGTCTATATGGTTTTAATAGAAAATTGTATAAAGTCGGTTTGTTAAATATAATTTTTAATAATTTAATTTTAATTTTAATTTTATTGTCTGTCAAGTAATCTAGATAAAATTCCAGACACTCTATTTAATTCCTTTCCTTTAAGTCTACTGGGGAGTTAGACTTAAACGAATCATCTCTCATCCAGATGAAGTACTAAATATCTATTCCATCGGATGCCGGAATAGATATTGTATTGAAGTATATCAGGGGGGAAATACTATGATAAAGTGTGAATACTACACGCAATATCTTTTTATTTATTTATTAATTTTTATATTTCATTCAGTATCGCATTAAAAAACAAAATTATCCATTCGACAGTTTGATGTGGTTGCGACGATATGTTACCTACTTGAGCTTGTTTTACTTTTTGGCTGTTTTAAATAAAACAATTATTTATGTTAAATAAAAAGAGTAATTCGATTAATTTATATTAATACAAAAGAAGTTTGAAGACAAAAATCTCTGATTTTTCAAAATCATGTTTTTCAACTTAGTTTGTCTCACTCGTAACTAACCGATATGCTAAATAATAAATTAATGAATAATCTTTCAAAAGTTAGGATTTTTTTTTCAAAGTTTACTGTGCATTTATTAATTTCTGATTAGTTTATTTAATTATATTATCCAATAATGGCACAGAGTCTGGCCCTGATAAGTAGTTTCCTTAATGCTTATTTATAAATTTTACTTATATTTTATTTACCACACTAAGTATAACTTCAAAGTCTCCTGGGACACAATTTTTTATAAATATTGTATTTAATTGTGAGCCCATGGTTTCACAGTTGTTCATGGTTAACAAGTTAGAAATATCCCAAGGATAATGATTATAACCGACGTAACAGGTTACTTACGCCAACATCTTTAAATTGCAATTCATATTACTAAATATCTCTAAACATACAATTAGCACCTTGGTAAATTTATCACAAGTTTATAATACTTGTCACACAAGTCAGTTCACCCAAGAAAGGTAGTTGTAGACCGATCCACAACAGTAGTTGGTTGCTGTTTTTGACTGCGGATGATTATAGCAGGTTCCAGAAGTTGTATTCGAAAAAATACTACAGCCTCCGAAGACTGCTTTTGATGTTAAGCGGACCTTACACTATCAATAATATTGACAATACAGTATGGTAATGACAATAATATTGATCGTGTAAGATGAACATATGAGTATTGATGGCGATTTTGAGACGATATTAATGAAAATCTAGACATTCTGATTTCGGAGTGTGGAGGGGATATTTATGGTGGGAGGGAGCGAAACTTGACTTCTCGCAATCTGGCGCACCATAAGGTCGGGACGGCCTGCTTACAACTTTTATTATATCTAGTGAAGAGGTTCTGTACTATGCCTTACTGATATAATATTTGGAAAATTATTTAAAACACTTATTTACGTGTAGTCCCGTAGGATATAAGTAAGAATTTCACAGGTTTCAATTATAGCTTCGCTGATAGTTGCAGGTGACATGATGGAGAATTTCAAATCTTCAAAATTTCTATCTGTAGCTAAGTACCTTAGGGTTAAGGCTAATCTCTCTTTAACAGAGCATTTTTAATCATTTTATGAATGTCCTTTCTTCATTCTGAAATAATTGTGAAAATATTCTGCATCTGTCAATCTGATTTCCTACAGAAGTCTCATATGAGAATATTCTTCACGTTTTTTTCAACCATTCTTTCATCCATCGATTTCTTTGAGTTCGTCGAATACTTCCGATAGCCATAATTATGGATACACAAGCTTTCTTTCGATTGTCCATGTTCAAACACTAAATGTCACGAAAAATCACTTCGAAAGACATCTGAATGGTGGAAACAAACGCCCTGAGATAATTTATTTATATAATTATTGTCAATAATATTGACTGTCTAAGGTGTGGCGATATTGACGGTGGGCCCTCAAAACTAAACGACAGTATTGACAATTCTGATATTGACAATATTATTGATCGTGTAAGGTCCGCTTTACTTAAGCTAAAACTATCTAGGGCTCCTATAAAGTACCTCCGCCTCTATTGTTCCTTCGGTTCTTAGATGTTCTTAGAATGTCAAAGTCGGACATTTTGATTTTTTGTTTTTATTTTCATTTAGTTTACTTTATTTTTATTGTTATTTTATTTGTTTTCTGTTATACTTTATTTAAAGTTCTATGTTATAATATAGTTTAGTATATAGTTTTGTGTTATATCTCATGTTAGAAATATCATCTTTGTATTTTCTTGTTTTTGTATTCCTTAAATACCAAATTAATTCTGTACCAGTATAATTTACATATACAATTGTAAAATCTAATGTATTGATAAATCTATTATGCCTAGTGCATGGAGCATGTACACACTAACAAATACACTACTAACAAAAGTCTCTGCACAACCTCCAGCTTTTTTTTATTTTACCTAAAGATAGGTTATGAGCCAGATATAGGCAATGAAACTACATAATTTAATCTATTTTAATTAACAATAATCAAATTTAATAAAATATATTTAACTTATAATTTATGAGGAAAATTACATAAAATGTCAGAATATTGATGCGCCAAAAGTCCCTGCACACATCATTTTTCTTCAACTTGAAGCTTAATTATTGATGCCAAATCAACTTTAATAGGTAGTCGTTCCTACCTTAGTTCTTATCACTTCTCATATTCTATTTGGCATAGTGTGAACTAGTTTTTTGTAGTTTCTGGAGTAATTTTAACCCACTATTCCTTTAGTACTCTTTTTAAGTGGTCTTTGCTCTTTATTTTAAGTTTTACTTTCTGACGGCCTATTTGATCCCACAGATGTTGTATTGGATTAAGATTAGGAGATTGGGGAGGTGGTTTAAGTTCCTGTGGAGCATTGTAGAGCAACTATTCTTGGACTTTCCGCGCTGTGGTTATCTTGTTGAAAAATGAATTTTTCCTGGAGATCAAACTTGATTAAACTTTCCGGTAAATTACTCCTCAAAATATTTATATAAAAGTGTAGATCCATTATTCCGTCGATAAATTTCAAATTACCAACTCCAGCAGCACACATACACCCCCAAACCAAAACACTCCCTACACCATGCTTCACAGTACCAACTATGTTTTTTTCCAGGGGCTCAGGTTTTCTCAAAAGTTTTCCCCTACCATCTGATCCATGAATGTTAAATTTACTCTCGTCAGTAAATAAAAAACGTTCCCAAAACTATAAGGGCTTGTTTACATGTTCCTTTGCGAACTGCAGTTTCAATATCCGGTTCGTTTACTAATGAATGCCTTACACCTAGGCTTACGCACATTTTAGCCATCTTTCTTTAGGGTTCTTCTAATCGTTTGTGCAGATACCCCAATCTTGTAAATTTCTTACTAATCTGCTAATCTGCTAAATTTAGAGCACTTGTGTGGGGTTCTTCGGCCACCGTCCTTATGATAGCCCTATTGTGGTGAGCTTGGAGAACCGGGGGCGGCCATAGCGTTATCTACTTTCCATTGTACCCAGTTCTTCATACCGTTTTAGGACATACCTTACCGTATTATAGCCCCTGTTGACGATTTGTCCTATTTACCGGTATGAGTCGTATGAGTTTCCTCAAATTCACAATTTGGTCGGGAATCGGTGTTGGAACCTCCATCTTTTATCACACTCTTAACTGTTTGGGCCCAAATTAACACTGACAAGTTAGGATTAGCCGGAGGATGAATGGGATAATGTGCGAACTATATACATATCAGCATCTTGGCTAATTCCACTGCGTGCAGAGACTTTTGGAGCATCATTATATGTAATTTTCCTCATAAATTATAAGTTAAATAAATTATTTTAAATGTAATTGTTGTTAATGAAAATAGATTTAATTATGTAAAAAATATGTGAGTTTCGTTGCCCATATCTGGATCATAAGGTATCTTTAGGTAAAATAAAAAAAAAGCTTGAGGGTGTGCAGAGACTTTTGTTAGTAAGTGTATACAGCTCTTATACAGGGTTACTGTATGAGGGAAAGAAAGAAAAAAAAATCATTTTAAGATAATAAATTACTGTTATTATTATTTTTATATTACATTCTATCTTTCGGAATTTTGTTCCATCTCCAACAGGGATAATTATATGGTAAAATAGACTAGCAGACCCGGCCACGCGTTGCTGTGGCTCAGTAGTTACAACCTAATATTTTTAAACAAATACAGACAAACCAATATTCATTGATAAAGATGAAAACCTTTCAGCTAATCAAAATCCAACGTGATTGAGAATAGAGCATTACACCATTTAAAAGTATTTGGTAAGGAATATAGGAAAGTTAAAGTTTTTATTTTTTGCATCTCATATTTCAATGTAGTTTGTATAAATAGTTCGTTTGGTAGATAACGTTAATTTACAAATATTTATTTGCTATAATAATATACTGTTTTTTTTTATTTGTGTTATCGCCTCTACCCTAAAGGGTCATTGGCGTATAATTGTGCTTTGAATCCATTTGTAGAGTTCTGTTCATTTAATGAACTTGAAAAGAGTGCTAACTGTTTCTTCGTTGTCTATCATAATTTCCTTTAATGATTCAGAAAGACCAATTTTTTTTCGGTACTTTTCGAATCGTGGGCAGTCTATCAGTAGTAAGTGTTGGACTGAAAGAGGGACATTATCCCATTTTTGACAAGTCGAGGCTTCTAGCCTCCTAAGTAGATAGCTGTGTAATACCAATAGGAATGGCCAATCCTCAGCCGGCACAGCATCACTTCCTCTCTTCTTGATATTCTGCAACTTGTGATCCATTTCCTACAGCCAGTTCTTACCCGGGTTATTTAGCGATTTTCTCTGGCCCAATTCTTCTCCCATTCTGCTAATTGCAATCTCTTTCTTTGGAGAATCCAGTCTTCCAATATAGCTTTATTTATTTTATTAACTTCTGTTCCGTCTTCGAGTCTTGCTAAGTGGGCTAAATGGTCAGCTGTTTCATTGCCTGAAATGCCCAGTGAACAGGAACCCAGACGAAGACAATGGTTATTCCTTTATTTTTTTAAATTCCACCATTCGTTAAGAATTTCTATGATTAATGAATTTCGCGGGTATGGACTATTTATGGCTGCCACCACACTCCATGAATCCGATTTTTTTTCTCTTGATTCCGCTATCAGATAGAGCATTTAGAATGTCTGTCGCTTCCCTTGTAAACATCGTGCTCTCCCCTGGTGGATTAAAAAGGAGCTGATTGTGCTTACGACTCACAGCGCTGCCAACACTATCGCCCTTTTTTGATGCATCGGTATAAACTAACTCGAAATTGCTATATTTTTTCACTAATTTTAAAAAGGATGACTGAATTTCTACCGGGTATAATCGACAGTTTTTGGTAACCTCAGCCATTGATTATTGGCCTAATACTACTTCAACGTGGTATTGTTAGTTTAGCAACGGGTTTAATATTGCTCAGGATCATGACATTCTTGGTTAATGCGTCATGTATGTCCTTTTGATAGGCGTTTTTCTCAATTTTTTGAGACCACGATTTCCCGACTCTTCGTCAAATAAGGGTGGTGTGGTGAAGCTTTTAATTTAGCAATATATCTGTGTGATAAGAAATCTCTTTTTATAGAGGATTTTACCTAATACAATTAAAAATTTTTATTTATTCAAGTACTAATTTGTGCAAAATGTTTTGTGTTAACCTGTTTTTTTTTAACACAAACCAAAGATTTGATAGTTTTCACACACGTGAGCAGGCGAGATACCATTACCCATGGGAAAAACACGGATTTTCAAAGTCAAAACCGCAAGTGGACATTCTTTGCCCTTGGGATTTGTTTATGGTCACAGCAAAAGCCAAACGAATAGGAAATTGAAGCCTTTTTTTATTTTATTGAAAATTCTGACGGTGTCAGGGGAATACGTTGCAACAGGACGGTAACTCCTTTTAACCTTCCAGTCAAAATTGTTGCTTCAATAACATTTCTTATGATCCTTTTAATGACCAAACGTGTACCGTTGCACAATTGATCTGTGCGCCAATCTTCAACTGGAGATTGTGTAGTGGCATTTCTAGTATATCCAGGGAATCCAAAAATTCAGTTAGGAAATTTACGGCTTAGTTTTCATCTAGAACATTGTCAATTAATTTTGGAAGTATATTTCATCGACATCAACATTTTTTGCTGCAAAAATAGCACGAATACTCAGCCAACATAGTCCAAACAATTGTTCAATATATCAGGAAAGACACTTTCTATTAGTTCATTTTTCGTCTCTACAATAGTAGAGAAATTTTCTGGTAATTTGATAAATTGTGAATTTTGATGCAGCTCTATTTCACCGTTTCCAATCTAGAGATTTTGTTTAGAAAATATATCTGCTGATGGATCATTTTCCAGTAGTATTCTCATATTTATGGTGGATAAATCTGAAACTTGCGGTTTATCCAAATAACAGTTATTCCTGTTCAGTAGAGGTGTAATGATCATTATATGTAAAATTTCAAAAATGCCGCGAAGATTTGTAATCCTTTCTTAATCAACAATAATTTAAAGATAAGTAAAAATATATATTCTGGTGAAATTAACAACGAAATCGTTCCCAATAATAGCCTACTTTAAATTAAAGAAAGGATTAAAATCTTCGCTGACATTTCTTAAATTTTACATATAAAGATAATTATAACACTGCTGAACAGGAAGGAACAGTCTCTATTCGATTGGGACTAAATTTTCTCAACTTTGAATTATTGATGATAAAGGAGGAATTACAAATCTTCATTGACTTTTTTAAATTTTACATTTTAGAGCACGGGATAAAAATAATAAAAAGGTTTGGTAAAATAAAAAAACACTGAATTCAAATAATAATAACAAAACGAATAATGAAAATAAAGAAACTTCTGTTAAATAAATCAACTGAAAATATAATATTAAAGTCTTAATTATGCATTTCTTTAGCAAATCACAAAGTATCCCACAACATCTAATCAAAACACGCTCAGGGAGTTTTCATGTCTGGTTACCGGCAGTGTAGCCAGCTCACTAATTTTCACTACTTTTTGGCAACACTGACTCCCCAAGTCAGGTTTCTATTAGGTTACACCTGTGACAGTAGGTGCTGTTACAACATATATAGAATATTATTCCAAATAATAGCCTAATTTAAATTATTAAAATGTATTTACTTTACTAAAAGTTGATATCAGGGTGGGCCACAGCAAAGCGTTGCAGCACTTATGTAGCTAGTAATTTAATTGAAATACAAATAAAAAAGGAAAAGGAAGAAAAATTACCTACACTTTTGAGAATTTATTGTAACCTTTTCTTGATTTATTTATTCTTTAATGAAAATTAACAATAAATACAAAGATTTGTATTACTATTTGTCTGTGGAAAATAATAATATAGGAACAAATAACTGCACTCACATAACAGAATACAAAATTTTAATAATGATAATCTGTATTACAATAGCATGCTTATAAACAAAAACGTTATGAGATCGACAAATGACGCCATGTTAATAAATCGAAACACGACCTACTGTATTCGCAATAATTCCTAATAAAAGAAATATTGTGGTCAATAATCAAGATAAAAACTATCCTATCTTTTAAGTTGGACAAAACTACACACATTGAGCCAAATTTTATTAAAATCGATTGAGTAGTTTCTTAGTTATTGTTAGCCAAACGTCGGGACACAAGATTGTTATATATATAAGGATTTTAATTACATTAAAAAACGTTTAACTCTCCATTGCCTTTGTTATCCACAAATTGAAATAGATATTTTTTCTTCTGATTTAGAATAAACACATAACTCTGAAGGATAATTCAGTGCGCCTACAATCACTGAGACAATAAAGATGTATAATTTTAATTTCCCGATAACAAAACCAATAGTTTATTATCGCTTCCTGCTTAATTTAATTTAATAACTTAATTCAAAAGTCTCATCCCTAATAAATGTCGCGAAACCCAGATTATCTTGATTAACCGAAATTCACATTTTAAAAATGTAGAGTTTAACACCTTAGGTGCAACAGCGTATTTTAGGGGTATCATGAATAAACGTATCTATTCCAGGGGTCCGACTGCTGGGATGTGCTACAGACGATATCGGGCGTCGGGTTCCGATGGGAATGCTCTGACGAAAGCGTTATCTTTTGACTAAAAATTGGATTAAATGAGCGTCTCAAGGCCATTATCTCATAGTAAGCATTGGAACTAGACATAACAGGCGCAGGACAGGCCCCCGGGGTCCGATACAGGATTTACGCCATATTTTATCGAAAATAGATTTATAGAACTTAACTGCTGTAATTTTGATTTACCATCCATATTGATAATTTTTGTAATGTTAAAACGATTTTTTGGAGACTTTTACTGCTTTATAACCACTCATAATATGATAAAAAAGAAATGAATTTATATAAAATAAATAAAGCAAATATCAGTATGTTTTATATATAATTACAGACTTAGTAAGAAGTATTAAAAAAAAAATTGTTTCCTTTTTCATATTTATGCACTAATTAAAGAATGTCGAAGAAATTAAATAGAACTACATAGAATAAAATTAAAGATAGGAAGGAGTGATGCCGTCCAGTAGTCTTGTTTTATTACTCAGGGCCGGTATCGTACCTCGGAGTCCGATTCTAAAAAACAACAGAATTTCAGCTGTTAGCAACATTTTCTGCACTGAAATGCAATGATCTCATTATAAATCCACTAAATAGAGTGTTTAAAGTGTTCGGGCTTCGGACATTTTCATGTGAAAACCGGCTGTTAAGTGGGGACCCCGGGGACCGATGCCGAACCTAATGCGTTAAATACAGATTTAAATTTAAAAATAAATATATAAAAAAAATTATATTTGATGAAATTTAAAGGGAAATAAATTTGATAGCCAGTAATGCTTCATTTCCTTTTTTACATTTGTAACTTCACTTTCTTCATTTATGACGCTGATAAGCTGAAAAGTATGCAACCAACCTAATAACAATAAGTTCAATCAATGATGTAACTTATCACAAAAAACCAAATAGGAAACATTTTTTATTCGCATTTATATATTTATCATTATTGTTCTATTTATTTTGTTCGCTCCACGATAACATACTGACATGTAGGGGACCGTCTTAACTCTCGAATTAACTAAACTAGTAAGAAATTCACATGTAGAATATGTATTTTTTGTTTGTTTACGCCCAATTAAACTATGTATAGAACGATGATAAGACTAGCACTATACGAAGAACCGTTAATTCAGAAGTTTTTCCAAACACTTTAAAAGTTTACGAAGTTTCTAGAATGGAATGTTACGAAGAAAAAAGAAAGAAAAGAAAACAAAAATGTACATATAGAACTTATAGTTATGTAAGGAATAATGCTCTGAATTTCATGAAAAAATTTATGTATTTACCATGAGCAAATTTATGAAGATGTGTGTAATAAAACAAATCAAATTTTTAACAACCCAACCCAACTTCACGTCCTACACGAGTTTTCACGATTGCGAAGCCCGCACGAAGTGGACAAAATTCGTTCTTGACGTCTTTTTAAGAAAACATTAAGTAACGAATAATAACTGTAACGAATAACCGTTCTCTAAATAAGTATATATTTAAGGTATTTTAATAAAAACTGAATTTTTTTTTACTTTCACTTACATATATATGAAATACATAGTAAGAAATTAAGAACGTTTTGAATCCAAATCGAAAAATGTTAATTAGAAGGTTGTTTTTTTTTGTTGACAAAATATTTTATTTAAATATATTTACAAAAAAAAAAACTTTTTGTGATAGCTTCAATACTCATTTAAAGTTGGTATGTCCGAAAAATAAAAGAAGGGCCAACAAAATTGAAATTCGTTCGTCGAGACAGATATGGGATCTGCAACTAGTTCAAACCTGATTTATAATAAATATCCAAATTACATTTGATTTGGGTCTCACTATTATAGCTCTTGTAATCTGTTAGTTCGAAGCAATACAACCCTCATGTTCAATTAACTTTCTTTATTTTATCTGACGTTTCGGGCTATCTACCCATCTTCAAAGATCAACAATATTCCCTTATTTACACTTCTTTTTTTTTTTCACGTATATATGAAATATAGGGTAAGGGAAAGTAATGCGATCGTGAAAATATTTGACTCCCTGTTTTCAACGTAAATACACGTTTTGGGGTCCCCTGAGTCAAATTAACCAATTTCCGCAAAATGGTGTGTGTGTTTGTGAACAAACTAGCTCAGAACATATTTGTCATACGAAACTGAAATTAGGTATTTGAGAGGTAGGTATATGCCCGCCATGTGACAGCAAAAATTTCGTCTAAATCGAGTAAACGGAGAGGTTGTCTATTTTTAGTAAAAAAGGGAGGGTGAAAGTGAAATTTATGTGACGCGCGCACCGCACGAGTTTTTAAAATTTAATTTTTATTATTTCCTAATTCTACATATATTTTTTGCTTAGTTTATTATGTTACATATACGTCTGAAGAGAATAATTCTTTGGATCCCTACTACCAAATGCCTTTGAATACTACTTGACTAGTGATACAGTGACTACTTGGATAATTTCTTAAAAATAAATATTAAAACAAAGTAATTATACCACCAATTCAATTCTTATTATAATATTCTTACAAAAAAATTAATTAATATTTCAAAATAGCGGCCTTTACACATACTTTCTTTCCCATACGATTGAATCGCAAAGGATTGCGCGCGCGCAAAACCGTCGCGTAATCGTGTGGGAAAGATTTGGAGGCTAAAAGAGTGTTAAGGCGCTTTCCCCTCACGAAAGGAGAGAGGAAAAATGCATACGATCCCCGGACAATCCCGTGAAGGATAGAGCGCGCCCAAAACTCTCGAGTAATCGTGCGGGAAAGCGCGTGGTTTAAATATATATTTAAAACCTAAAAAGTGTTAACACGCTTTCCTTATTTACACTTGGTATGTAATTGTCAAAAATAAAACGAAAATACTTGTATCAACTGACAACATCAATCCTTAATTCTTCATATCGTCCTCTGCCCTCCCTCTTTATAAAAGCAGACAAAACTTGAATAAAGGGACAGAGGACAATATGATTTAACATTTTTATAATATTGGATTAAATAATCCAATTTCTTATATGGAAAGTATTACAAAAACAAAATATAAGCATTTTTACTTTTCTCCACGGGCTGCCTTACTTTGCCAGATGGAAAATTAATTTGAATTAAAGATTACACGAAATCAATTTTTTTTCGGTCACTATCTCTAAAATTATTCATCAAAATTACGATATAAAAAAATATTACAGCTGATAAAATATATTTCAGAATCGCATGTTCTAGCATATTTTATGAGCCATTATATTAATTATGATAAAAGCATGTAGGCTAGATTCTTCTCTATTCTCTAATTTTCTAGATTCCTCCCTTTTGAACAAGAAGGAATTCAACATTTTGTTTTCTTACAAAATGTGGAATCTTTTGATTTGAATTTTATTTTTTTTTTTTTATTCAGAATTAATATTAACAATATTAAAGCATCTTATTTTAAGATGTGATGTGATCAATAGAAATGAGAACAATGAGAAAAATAGCGATATTATACAATAAACATATTTTAATGAACTGATTATTTGTTTTGGTGTTTATTAAATTTTAAAATGCTCTGGATCATAATTATAAATTAATTTCGTTAGTATTTTTCAGATATCCTGGATATTGTGTACCTCACTAAGTTTTTGTAAAAATTACCCATTATAATCAGATAAAATTCCTAACAAACCTCAGCGCCAATTACAGTCAAATTTTCCTATCCGATATGGTGTTTGTGATAAAGTGCGTGAAGTACTAATGACAGATTTCCCATTGGACTTAAAAAAAATCGCATTCTTTGCGTTATATTGACTGCTTGAAACAACTTCGACAATATAAATCATCTATCGAATACACATACATACATACATGGAAAGTAAAGAACAATAAAAATACATGCAAGTAAACTAAGATAATAATATAGAGAATTTCACTTGCCCGAATAGTAGAAACAGAGGGTAAACCATACAGTTATTGACAGCCTTAGGACTACATTCCTGTGGTGAAATTAAAAAAAAATACTTTTTATGAAGGGATCAAATGGAAAATTCCTATAGCTCCTCTTTATCTATCCTTATAAAAACTCAAAAGGATTTTTTTGGGTCAAAAGTTCAATAGTTTTACCATACGGCAATATTTATTGTTAAAAGTGCAAAAACTAGTTATTGACACCCTGTGGATTTAATTGTTAAATCTTCCCTAAGGTTAGTTTGTTGAAGTCTTACTTGATAGATGACTTAGAGGACCCTTCAAAGATTAGACTCACGTATATCTTGAAATAAAATTGGGACATGTATACTTATTTCTTTAAGTTAAAGGTGGGATATCAATAACTGTATGGTTTACCCTACGTCCTGAATACAATTATTGACAACAATATTGACCGTGGGGCATAGCAATATTGACGGTGACACCCCAAGGAGTAAACGGCTACATTGGCAATACTGATATCAATAATATTAATCGGGAATTAGTAATATTTGTTGTTTTAATCTTTTTAACATTTAACATGAAGTAAGTACTGAAGAATAAAGATAAGAAAAGCCACGAAAGTGTTTTAATTTTGTTCCACAACAGGCGTCGGAAAAAAATGTCACTTCTTATTTTCGATTGGTCTAAAAAAATAATAAAGATATATGGATGTAATATGTCCCTGTGGGACTGATGGCAAAACGGGATTGTCATTCCAAGTGCAATTGGATCGATAAATGCTTACCTTGATTCTGTGGGCTTTTTCGGTTACTCATATTTTTCAGGGTTACAATTGAATCACTTTTGAAACCAAAGTAAAATCACTTTCGGTTCTCCAAATCACTGTAATCGCGTGAGTTAACTTACTCCTGTACGGACTAATGTCGCGTGAAAGTATGTATTTCAAAACAGATGTGCTAGAAAACTTCTCCTCATAAATTGATCAGTAACTAAAGGAAGCGATTAACGAGAGTCAGTTAAAACCAGTAAGCTAGTTAAAACTTGCCAGTACAAGATTCAATGAGCCAGTGCATTACTTAAGTCTTCCCAAGAATTGTCCTATAAAAACAAAAAACAAAAAAAAAGCCGAATTCGACAGAGGGTCAGTCACAAGAATTCTTTTCTTACTTTACATTATATCCGTCTTTAGTATTTGCAGTTTGGTTGTAAACATGGGGCATCAGTCTCGACAATGATATAAAAATATATTCAAAAATAGACTCGGCCACCAAAAATCTGGACACTAAATATTTTTATTTTGCAGTCAGGTGAGGATTTTGTTTTTATCCTGCTTTTATATACTACGTATGGATCATATTTAATGAAATAAACCCTTTAAGATTAATAGGGCAGAAGATACGGCTATTTTTCTGGAGGCTTAAACTAAAATCATTACACAACTTATCTTCACTCAATTTTAAGTATATTGGTTTTTTTGCATTTTGACAATAGGTGGTAATACACCGTATTAAGAAGTCCTCCCTCTTTAGAAAATTTGAAGAAAACCAATAATTCGGTATAAGAGAACCTGACTGGCTTGAGTCCATTCTCATTTAAAGTTACATTAAAATTCATTCATCCACACTGGACTTAAATTGATCTGTCTCATAAGTACCGCCAACACTGGACTTAGGACTGTTTGAGTTTTGAAAATGTAGTGAACAAATACCGAATCGATTATTTTAATAGTGTTAATAGATTGAACGTGTTCGGTTTTATAAAGGTCGACACTTACTTCGAAATCGATAAAAATGGACTAAAGGCAGTCTGGCTCTGTAAGTACGGAATTGAGAGTTGTGAAAAAAAAATTTTTGTAACTTTACGAATTATTTTTACATTTTTATTAATAAAAGTATTTCTTATGGGTTAATCCTACTTAATTAACTAATAAAGGACTAAATCATATATATATATATATATATATATATTTTTAAAGCCTTTACTAGGCTTTACTAGGCTTTTGTCCTAAAATTGTATTTACTATACAATTTTAGGACAAAAGTTTAACAAATCGGTATCTTGATTTGACTGGGTCATAACGAACAAAATTGAGATTTTTGGTGCTTCCAACTCCTATTTAAGCCGAAATTTCTGACTCCTACAGTGATTAATTGGTTAAGTCAAATTTACTTACTTTTGAGCATACGACTTTTAAAGTTTGAACAGTGTAATTAAATAACTAATAAATGACTCATAAAACTAACTGAATAGAGCTACGTGTATGTGCATCAGTAAAGAAATACGTGAGTTGAATAATTTTTCAACGACCGATTAAAACAGGTTTAACGCAAATTATTATAACTAACCTTTCATGTGAACACCTGGCTTATGTACTTATTCCCAATGAATAAAACGCCTTCTTGCTCCTTTTTAGCCATTTAACCCGTTTTAGGCTAAATTCGACCGAACCAATTATATTCACTAAGATGACATAATTATTTGTTTTAATAAACTTGTAACTTCACTTGAATCTGTCAATTTTATTTTTACTGATTTATACTGTGAGAATACAATTCTTCGTTTTCGTACACCTCCTACCCCATCATTATCCCGGATACAGATGTTCTATTGTATAAGTGGATTGCTGTACGGTATGGTAATTTGGTTATCTTCCAATCCACGAGAGACTTTTAATAATTGGCACAGTTGTTTTCTTTAAGCAAATAAAATGTTTAATTACCTTTTTACCTCAAAGCGGCTCTTCTCCCCAGCTTCTCTTGTGCGAACTGCCGACGGATCACCACGATACAGACTGGCAGAGCGACAATGGACAATGCAAAAATCGTTATTTTTTACAAACAATAGTCCAAGCTAAAAGTTTTATTTGGCTTCGTCGAGTGGGGCTGGCTATAATCCCTGGGTTATCAACTGCAAAAGGTTCCATCAATCATGTCGTGTACCTATTGATTAGGAAGCTTTGTACTTGAGACCCTGGAAAAGCAAGTTCAATGACTTTGCATGAATAATTTAATAGGCAATAGAATCATTTATTCTAGAGAGAGAAGAGAAAAAAAAAAATAGTTAATTGAAAAATTCTTTCACACGAAAATATATTATATAATACATTTTTACTTTAACTCATCTATGTGTGTTTGAACAATAAACTGTACGAACCTGAAATTGGATATTTAGTGTATGTATATGCCCGCGGTTTGACAGCAAAACTTTTATCAAAATTGATAACACGGAGGGGGCACTTTATTTCATAAATATTTTCTCATTTTAAGGTTGTTGTTATTTTTTTTTTTTAAAAACTGTTCTAACGAATTAATCTTGTCATTTTTACTGTGAATAAAGTATTCTTTAAAATCAAGTTGGCTTTATCATCATAGATATAAGGCTTAAATTGCGGAAGAAAACAATTGTTTTTCTACAATTCTATATGGAGAAAGTAATCTTCTTATCATGCCTTAAAGAAATGAATAAATATGAAAAAAAAAAAAAAAAAAAAAAAAACGAGAAATAAATACAGAAGAGTAAATAAAAATGTTAAATCCGACTACTCTTAAAACAAATTTAGCTCACGCATGAACAATACTCCTTTAATGACAGACAATTGTTTATATCTAAAGGAGTTCTGTTCGTGGGAAAGAGTTCTCAAAGTGATTTGAAATATAAATATTTAATGGAAATGATTTGTTTCCCTGTTAACTAAATGAAGGTATCGACAACTAAAAAGAGGATTATAAAACCAGAGGCAATGGAGTTTCACGCTTGCATGTCGGTATCATCAATACAATACAATACAATAAGGCTTAACGGACCCGAAGGCCCGACGCCGACACCACCAATCTTTATTTATTTATTACACCCTTCCTTGCCTTGAAGGCCAAACGGGTTTGGCAGTGGTGACATACTCTAATGAGTACGTCACTCCTGCAAGTAAACTTAAATGTCATTTCAACTTATCATATTATTTTTCCTGTCCTCCTTCTTCAAGGTTGCCTTCCTCTTCCTACCCTTCGCGATAAATTAAAATGATCATATCCAACAGCAGCTTTCCACCCGTACACATAGGCCTTGTAGTACGGGTAGTTGGCTGATGTTACGAGCTCTGGAAATTCTCTTTCAGTTAGGACGTACAATCCAGTTTCTCTTCGGAGTTTGGTTCTTAGTGCTCGCCTAATATTATCACTTCATAGAACATATTATCACCTTGAAATTCGAGGCAAAGAGAGAAGGCTCAGCGGCTCTTCCAGCAAATATCCTGATGAGGATTGATGAGGATCCGCGCCTCATAGGCGGTGCAGGAAGTGATAATATGTTCGGCGGTTTCAGGAACGCCGCAACTAGGGCACAAGGGGTCAATTCAAGGCCATGCATTTGGAGCTTGGCACGAAATCCGCCATGCCCTGTGAGGAATTGGGATATCCAGTAGTCCAGGAGGACCCAATTGGCTTCTAGACGTGACCGGACGGTGGGGAAATACTTTCGAAGAGTAGCTCCTTTAGGACTTGTCATCCACCGCCGGTTCCACTCTGCTATAGTGTCCTCCCGGATAACCTTTCTCCAATGCCGCGGTTCCTCATCAATCCTCATCCGGATATTTGCTGGAAGTGCCGCTGAGCCTCGAATTTCAAAACGTCTTCTCGCAGGAGGAGATCGAGAGGTATCCCTCCTGCTAATACTTGCACCGCCTCGTGGGACACTGATTTGTAGGCCCTGGTGACTCGTAGCAGAGCTAAGCGCTGAATTGTCGCCAGCTTGTTCTTCTATCGGTGTGAGAGATTCCAATACCAAGCAGGAGAGGCTTATCTCAGTATACCTAATATGACGCCCCGATAAATTGTCATGGTAGCTGGGTATCTGTGGCCCCATAAAGCACCTGCTACGCGGTTAAGTCCGTTTAACGTTAGGGTTACCCTATTTCTCAAATTATCCAAATGAGGTGTCATGTCGAAGTTTCTTCGTATCTTCACTCCTAGATAAGTGACCACCTCACTCAGATGGATTCTTTCATCTTGTACGTTTAAGATAATAGGGTTCGCCCTACTTGTCTTACCACGCAGCAGGATAGCGTGGGTCTTTGCTGCAGCCATCCTCATCTTCTTTCTCTCACACCATTCTCCAACAAGACTGGCGCAACGTTCGGCTTCTTGTTTTAGCATAGCTCTGCTATCGGCCGCCACCACGACTGCTGGCAAGCATTTTTTGTCATGACTATGTCACTATGCCATGCAAATGACATAGTCATGACAAAAAAGTCATGACTGCTAAGTCATCGACGTACGCAATTGCGGGGAACAGCTGTTCTTCGAGAACTCCTAGAATGTCATCGAAGACAAGCTTCCACAGAGCAGGCCCCAGAACAGAGCCCTGGGGACAGCCCCTCTCAATGATGTCCTCATATTCGTAGAAGCAACCCCTTATCTTCACATGGCGTTCATGGAGGTAGCTTCTCATCAGGTCATATAGGTTACTAGGAGCCTCGTACTTCTGCAGCAGCTGCAGCACACATGGCCAACAGACACTATCGAAGGCGGATGATTATGTCAAAGAGGCGTAACAAAATACGTTTCCGCCTTCTCAATCACGTCATGACGTACTCGCAGCAGAGCATCAGCCGTCCCCCTTCCTTTCGTGGATCCGAACTGCCGTGGATGGCTTGCTCTCCGTAGCGCAGGCTGTAAGCTCTTTAGTACCAGGTTTTCCAATACCTTACTCATGACTGGTAGGAGACAAATAGGCCGATAAGACTTAGCCATTTGCTTGTCCTTGCCTCCTCCTTTGTAGATAAGTCTAACATCGGCAGTTTTCCATTGTTTCGGAAAATATCCCCTATCTAAACAGTCATTGAAGATAGACAAAAGCAAATCTTCGATCAAACGGATACTATTTTTAAGAATTGCCGCGTCAATGGCATCTAAACCTCGGTGCACGTCCTAGCTTCAGCCTCTCCACGGCAGTTCGTAGATTCCATATATCCCATGGTGGGCACAGGTCTGTTCCAGGAGGATACATTGTGGTGCGTCTAACAAATGCATCAGCTTCATTGTCTTGGGATGGGTTATCTCTGGGGTATGTGACCTGAAAGAAGATCTTTGCCGATTCTTCTGGGTTGGTTGCCTGGGTATTACCATGTTTAAGAGCTGCTACCATCTGTAAGGGAGTTATAGAGGCCTTATAGAGATCTCTTTTCATCACTGTTAAAGCCGGCGTCCACCATGGGACAGGTCGAGCCCTCGCCTTTCGGTGCTGGAGGGAGTCTTTAGCAGCGTTACGGATGATATCAGTAAGCCTGGAAACCCTGTAGTCAAGATCATCCGTACAGTCCGTCTCCGCCACATCCCATTCTTCATCAATAAGTTTCCCCTCTAGCGTTGCTCGAAAGGCATTCCATTCTCCTATGCGCATAACGTAACCCCATGTCAATGCCGTGGGAACAATCCACATTCTGCACTACCACAAACGAAATCGCATTATGGTCAGAGCTCGTCTCAGACCTGAGAGTCTAATCGACAATGTATCTGATCAGTGTTAGAGAAGCCATGGTCACGTCAATCCAGCTCTGCCACGTGGACCCGAAAATGTAGGTGTGGCAGAGGGATCATTGACAACTACCAACTGACTCCTCGCAACGAACTCGCTCAGTTTAACACCTCTCAGATTTGTTCGATTAGACCCCCAGATCGTGCTCCAGGAATTGGTGTCCGAACAGAGAATCACATTCCTCATGTTTCCAGTGATTGCTTACATGGCAGATATACCCTCCTCTATGTTCCTCCGTCAGGTAAGTAAACCGAGTAAATGTTAAACGGCCCCATCTGACGTAACACGCCACGCTATCCGCCATGGTGAACTGCTCAAGACACATCACGTCGAGATTAGGATTGTTGATAACTATAGCCGCCCTAGGCCTCCTCTCACCACTGCTTATGGCCACCACTCTCGGCGTGAGACCAAATCCTACGACCTTGTTCCCACGGCAGTTCGGTTCCTGGATCGCCATGATGTCGTACCGGTGGGTCATTGCTCGTAACTCGTCAGCAACAATTCGTCTACGGCCCATATTGAGCTGGAGAATGGTGATCTTATTCATAATATGTTTTCTTTGCCACATCCTTAGACCACATTACGTGTACGGGACACTCGCTACTGCCCGCTTTATGCATTCTCTCAGACAATGGAGCATTTACCCTTTCACAGTTAATGCAGTTAGGACCAGCAAGCTGCTGTTTCTTAGTGCCATCCTTAAGTAGGTGGCCGCAAGCTCCGCACCAAATGCATACAGCTGCGTCTACCTTACATGTAGCCTTGGTGTGCACATAGCCTTGGCACTTCACCCACCATATTCATTAACTTTTCTGAGTGTAAGTACTATGAAAGATCTTTTTGCATTTCAATTTGCCACCGTTATAGAATTTTGTTCACAAAAAATTACATTCGAATTCAGCACCTCCAAAAATTCCATCCCCTTGAAGGAAGTGAATATTTTTTTTTCAATGGTTTGGAGGGTGCTGAATATTATTTTTGGCGTGGAAGATTTTATTTATTACTACAGGGTTGGACCGCTGTGTTATCAATCCAGTACTACAATAATAAATAAAAAAGGCTCTGACATAATGTTTTGTCAAAAAATTTAAAAAGGTAGTTATATATAACTATATATATATATATGTATATATATAACATATACATGTATATATATATGTAATATGTGTATTATATATATTATAAATATATAATTATAACCCACCCGTTTATATAACCTGTTATAATTATAAGCCAACCGTAACATTATAAAAAAAAATAATGTTCAACGAAAATTTAGATTTAAAAGCAAATAAATTTAACGGAACATAATAAGAACTCTATAAACACAGAACAAAAACTAACAATAACATGGAATATAACAGGAAACTTAATGAAAAACAACGCAAAATTCAAGTAGACACCTTAGTTAACCTCGATCCAACTTCACAGACTTAGATATAAATATTCACATTTTTTTTTTAATATTCACAATTTTCCCTGTGAATTTATTTTTATTTACAGAAAAATTTGTACGAGTAAATGTACATTTCAGTGATGGAAATTGGATGAGACCAAAAATAGGGGGTAGGTGCGGGAATAATATTAAAATCGGTGTAACCGCTCTTACCCACCCCCTTAACCCTATTTTCGGGCTACAGATACCTCGAAAGCATACAAATTGCACGGGAACGGAATCTTAGGCAGTATAAAAAAATTTCTAATTAAATCGAAAGAGTAAAAAGGACTACTTAAATCGTAATAATGAAAAAAAAAATGACTGCTTGCATGACATAGTCATGACTTAGCAGTCGCATATATGGCGACACCACCAATCGGTCCCTATATACCTCCATCCACATCCCCCCGTCTAATCCCAAATTCACAAGATCCGCTTTCACCGAATCTTCCCACCTTCGCCTAGGCCTACCCCTCGGCCCGTTTTCCAGTCGGCAATGCGTTTATCAATCTTTTAGGAATTCGTTCGCTACTAAGACTCGCCATTTTGCATGCCCACTTTAACCGACGCGCAGCTATAGACTCGATTACATTTACCGGGTAAAGCTCACGCAATTCCTCATTGTGTAGCCGTCTAAAGTCTCCGGTTGACTCATCTTTCTTCGGCCCAAATATTCTACGCAGCACTTTATTTTGAAACACCATAAGGCGTTTCTCATCCCTCACTGTAAGCGGCCATGTTTCACATCCGTAAAGAACAGTCGGAAGAATTATAGTTTTGTAAATCCTAATTTTTAAATTTCGGGATAGAAGGCGTGACCAAAGAAATTTTGCAACCGAGAAATAACAAGCATTTCCCACCTTTAACCTAGCCTTAATTTCCTCTTCGATTTCGATTTTTCTAGTTACAGTAGATCCTAAATATCTAAATTTATCAACGGCTTCGAATATTTCCTCTTCTACTTCAATATCGCCAAAATTGTCACAGTTTCTACAACCAACCATATATTTTGTTTTTTCCGTATTTATTTCTAGCCCTACTTCTTTTTCGGCTTTCATCAATGCTTTTGTATTTAGTTCTTTCTTTTCCGCGTCCTCGCCAAGCAAAACTAAATCATCAGCGAGTACGGATATATTTCCCCCCAGATTCAAACCCTTTCCGGTATTTATCACCTCCTTAATGACATATTCTAGAGCTAAATTAAATAAAACAGGAGATAGCGAATCCCCCTGTTTCAAACCAGACTGAACCTCGAACTTCTCAGAAAAATAACTACCGATTCTTATTTTATTAAACGTTTCATCATACACATTTTTACTAAGTTTACTAACTTCTTCGGTATTCCTAGTTCAGTCAGAATGTTATACAGTTTATTGCGGTCTATTGAATCATAAGCATTTTTAAAGTCGACATACAGATGATGAACAATGCCATTGTATTCTATTTTTTTCTCTAATATTTGACGGAGGGAGAATATTTGGTCTACGGTTGATCGGTTCCGTCTGAAACCACATTGATAGTCTCCAATAATTTCCTCGGCATATTCGATTATTTGGCTAGTCAGGATTGACGTAAATATTTTATAGCAGACCGAAAGTAGTGAGATCCCACGATAGTTATTAGTGTCTGTCCGCGACCCCTTCTTGTGAATCGGTATAAGTATAGACTCTTTCCATTATTCGGGTACTTTCTCATATTCCCAGATCTTTTTAATCAAAAGATGAATTTTTGAAATCCCAGCTTCCCCACATGCTTACTACTAATACTACTAAAAAATACTATCAAAGTGCTCTTTGAACTTACTATGTCTACCGGATCCGCTATGATGTTATTATTATTATCCCTAATACCAGTCGTAACTGGTCCTAGACGTTTACGTGATAAATTTATGCCTTTATGCATATCTCTAACGTTATTTTGGATTCCATTATTTTCTATTTCTATTATTTTGTTTTTGAGATATTCTCTTTTTTTATTTTTAAGCAATTTAGTCGTTTCGTACCTTATGCCTCGAAAGTAGGCACGATTGTCTTCGCTAGGATTATTTAAAACTTTGAGTTTAGCGGCTTTTCTTTTCTCACACGAGTTTAAACAGTCTTCATCGAACCATGGTTTATTCTTATTATTTTCCCTTTTACCCAGACACAAATTACTGACCTCTTCAATATTATCCCTAATCCCTTCCCACAATTGATCAATATCTTCACTATTCTCGGTCGATGGTTCTAATGCATCAAATCTATTCTTGAGTTCAATTTCAAATTGTTTTCTAATCGCCGGAATTTTAAGTTTTTCCAGATTAAAATATTCGTAACGAGATCCGGTTTCTAACCTTTTTTTTATTGAAAGTTTTTGCCGAACTTTAGCGACTACTAGTTCGTGATCCGACCCGCATTCCGCCCTTCGGTACGACCTAACATTAATAACACTATTTTGCCACCTATGCTGCACCAAAACGTGATCGATTTGATTTCTTGTTTGTGAATCCGGTGATGTCCAGGTATATTTGTGAATATCTTTATATTTAAAAGTTGTACTTTAGATTATTAAATTTTTAGAAGTAGCAAAGTTAATCAATCGGATTCCGTTATCATTACTAATTTCGTGTAAACTTTCTTTTCCTATGGTCGGATAATACATTTCTTCCCTGCCCACCTTTGCGTTAGCGTCTCCTAAAACTATCTTCATGTAGTTTCACGGTAGTTTATCGTAAAATTCCGACTTAACTTCGTCATCGCTGTCTTCGGTCGGAGAATGTATGTTTATTAACGCGATTTTAAACCACCGCCCCTGAAATACAGCCACCGATATCCTATCCCCGAAAAATTGAACGTCCCTCAAAGCAGATATCAACCTATTTCTAATCAGAAACCCAGTTCTTAAACAATTATTTTCGCCCCCCCCCCCGTACCAAATAGTGTACTTACCTTCTCTTAAAGAGCCCTCCCCAGGCCAGCGTACCTCTTGCAGCGCCACGATATCTATACCGTACCTCTTAACATCATTCGAGACCGTTTTTAACCCACCCGCTGTATTTAAACTTCTGACGTTCCACGTCCCTAATACTAAATCTCTTAATTTCAACTTTCGCCATGATTTCCCTAAAGCAGTCCCCACCCGGAGACCCGAACGGGGGACTAGTTTACCTCCGGATAATGAGCGTTTTACCTTAGGAGAATCCATGACTGTTTGTGGTGTGTGGGTGAACTAAAAAATATGTGAGTAGGGCGTTCAAACCTACGTCACACCTTCTAGCAAGCCTGGGGGGCCGCTCTCATTGTTGGTCAGCGAGTCCTACGGACTTAGCCGGGAGGAACTTCCTAGGAATTTCCACCGACTATCCCCACATCCGCCACCCGTGGGACGCTCCCCATACGCGGTAATTAATTACACAAAAAAGAATTTTATTGTACTTTAGAGAGTAAGTACGTGATGCTCAAACTAATTAAAGCAGTTTACGGAGTGAAATACGTAGGGAGGTCCAAAAGTTTTTAGCCTGACTAAGAAAAAAACGAATTGAGAATTTATAGCTATATTTATTTTTCAATATAATTACCCTTGATAGGTACGCACTTGTCCACCCTCTCAAAAAGCTTTTCCATGCCCAGCTGGAAATAGTTTTCTGAATTGAGCATCCATAGCTGCTTCTAGAGCCTCATCGTCTTGAAATCGCTGTCCTCGGAGGTTCCGCTTGAGATTTTGGAACAGGAAGTAGTCGCTCGGGGCGAGATCTGGGCTGTAGGGCGGGTGATCCAGCTCTTCGAACCCACACTTGGACAGGGCAGACATTGTAACCCGCGACTTGTGAACTGGTGCCTTGTCATGACCTTTGCTGAGGAGAGAGTCCACGCCTCTTCTCCTTTATAGCCTCTTTTAGGGATCAAAGGACATCAGCGTAGTAATCACTTGTTATGGTAGTATTGTTATCCTTGTAGTCAATTAAAAGGATGCCTTATGAATTCCAAATAATCGCCTCAGTTGGTCATCCAGATTGTGGATCATCTTCCAGTGATTCCCTACCCCACTTTTCCCTACATCCCTTTTGCCCAATTTTTAATTGTAGCTAAAGAGGGTGATTCTTCCACATAGACATTCACCATCCTATCATGGGTTTGAGAAGGAGTCTGTCCTTCTTTTGTCAAAAACTTTATGACAGCCTGTTACTGTAATTTATTCATGGCAGAAAATTCGACTTACACTACGCATAAACCGACTGCAATACAAAAGGGATAAGCTGGATTACCTATTGAAGGGTTGACATGTTTAATTATGCCCAACAGCTGCCCCTCCCCACTCTCTTTCAAGGTCAGGCTAAAAACATTTGGACCTTCCCACGTACATATGGTACAAGATAGTCTTTCCTTTATAATTATATTTTAGTTCACAAATTTTAGTTCCATAATAGATTCCTGAATGAAATACAAAGTGGTTTTAGAGGAACAGTAATCGTTCTCGGTTTCCGGAAAGGCATAAGGGACAAACATTTAAAGATTAAATTTTAATTTACTATGAGCCGTAAATACACCTTGTATCTATGTATTCACCTTCACGATATATTTACAAAAAGAAACTCGCAGTAAAAAACCAGGAAGCAGTGAAAAAAAAAACTCGACTATTGATGAAATTGGCATAGTTTTAGGCCCCTAAAATATAAAAATATACCTAATAATAAATCGACAAATATTAAGGACTTTAATTTTTTTCAATAATTATAATGATCTCTAGCTTAAGAGACAAAGAGAGAGAAAAAAAAAAGAAGCAAATAAATGCGGAAAAATGTTTGAAGTTGCTGAATGGCGTTTACACATATTTATCAAAACACGTCGATTTCTAATCTAAGTAAATTGTTAAGTGAAAGTTATGTGTTGCGCGGATCGCACCAGACTTTTTTAATTTTAAAGTGGGGGTCACCTAATGCAATCCATTCTTAGATCTGTGACTGAATTTTTGAAGTAAATTTATTCTACAAAGTTATATTTTTTCCAGTTTACTAATGTTTCTCTAAAATTAGTTATATATTCTAAATCAATCAAACATATTTCGAATGCAATAACTACATAATATAAATCACATATATCTAAAATTTGCTATGATTACAATTGAAGGGGTCGGGGCAAAATAGTGCCAAGCAACATTTTTAAGGAAAATGAACTGTAGCTGCAGTCTGCTACATATCGTACAGTCTATGAAGGAAATGCCACCCAAATATGTCTATAGAGGCTCTATATAGTCATATTTAGGTGGCATTTCCATCATAGACATATAGCCCTAGGTAATATACAGCAGACTGGGGGTCACCTGTGGTATAATGCTTAGCATGGTAACTTACAGTACAAAAGGTCGCAGGCTCGCGCCCTAGGATTTTTAATTGGGATTAAAAAATCCTTAGCCATGCCGTCCCTCGGATAGGACGTAAAATGGAGGTCCCGAGCCTGTACGATGTCAGGTACTCGTTAACGATCCCTATCCTAATTGTACCTGGATAGGCAAAATTTAGGACTCCCACTGTGGCATAAAGTGACGTTAAACAAACAAACAAACAATACAGCAGACTGAAGCTACAGTTTATTTTTGTTAAAAATGTTGCTTGGCACTATTTTTCCCCCACCCCTTCAATATTGGGTATTATTATCGTAAGCTAATTCAAGGCGAGTATTAAATATGTAGATATATTCATTATACCTATATTTAAAAAAAATCACCGGAAAGTACAGAGTGCCATGAGTAAGTGGAGCCAACTTCAATCTTGGTACACTGAAGAATGCGCCCACTTTCCAATAGAATAACGAAAAAAAAATTCATTGAGAGAAAAAGTATTGTGTTAGTTTTCCGGTAGGCAAGGTAAGCAAAAGAAAGGTAGTAAGTTAAAGTTGTTATGCCCGCACAGCACCAGATTTTTTTAATGTTGATTTATCGATTTTAACTAAAATTTATGTCACTGGTAAAAATAGTGAATAAATTAAATTACTTCGTCTATAATTCAATATTTGGATGATTTGTCACACTATCGATATACTTTTCACAGAAGTCCCGCAAAATGGTCTGTGTGTGAACAGACTAGCTCAAAAACTATAAACCGTACGGACCTGAAATTAGGTATTTGGTGTATGTATATGCCCGCAAAGTGACAGCAAAAATTTCATCAAAATTGGTCAAATAGAGGGGGTACTTTATTTAAATAATTTTGTCTAATTTTTACGATTTTTTTTATTTACTCAAAAACGTTTTTAACGATTTTGATCAAAGTGGTATTTGATGTTTGTATATGCCCGCGATGCAACAGCCGAAATTTCATCAAAATTGGAAACGCAGGGGCCACTTTATTTAATAACTTGATTTCCCATTTTTTTCGATTTTCTCGCCGAATTATCACAAATGAAATCTGTTATTTAAAAATAAAAATGTTTAGTGTACTTTAGAGAGTAAATAAAATAAGTAAATGAATGTGGAAAAATGTGTGACTTTTAGGAATGGCATCTACAAAATACTTCAATTTCTAATCTAAGTAAGTTGGTCAGTGAAAGTTGTGTGTTGCGCGCATCGCACCAGATTCTTTTAAAGTTTTTAACTAACTGTACAGTTCAAGATTAAATTATTGTTAGATGGCAATGGCCCTACAGGGTGGAATTGGAGAAAAAATATTAATAATAATAAAACTGAACGAATTGTTGTGTATTCATAAAAAATAGTCAGTCTTACTTTGGTAAGAATTTAACACTCCATTGTAGCAATAAGTAGGAACGAAATGCATCAATCATTAAGAAATAAAATTTAAAACTTAAGAAAAATAAGTACTTCATAGAACGCTTTATCGCTAAAGAAAAATGGTCCATGTCATTTATGATAAAAAAAAAAACTTTATAATATATCGCGTTGCAAGAATTCAAGGGGCGGAAAAAATAGAGAAAAATTATTTTTTAGATCGGATATTCAACTAAATATAACGGATACTTAACTCAATATAACTTATCTTGCAAAGTAAATACCGCGTATGCATAAGTAACAAAACATTGCTTTTCTATATATCCTCTTCTTTTACTAACCCAGTGTTAAAGCTTAATGAAAATTTAGAAAAAGAAAAAAATCATCTTTTTTACTTTCACTTACCTATATATGAAATATATAGTAAGTGGAAGTATTGCGATCGTGAAAAATTTCGACTTCCGGTTTTCAACGGAAATACACGTTTTGGGGTCCCCTTAGTCCAATTAACCAAGTCCCGCGAAATGGTCTATGTGTGTGTCCGTGTGTGTGTCCGTGTGTGTGTCTGTGTGTGTGTGTGAACAGACTAGCTCAAAAACTATAAACCGTGCGAACCTGAAATTGGGTATTTAGTGTATGTATTTGCCCGCGATGTGACAGCAAAAATTTCATCAAAATTGCTCAAAGGGAGGGGGTACTTTATTTAATAACTTTTTAAGTTTTTTTCGATTTTCTCAAAAACGGCTCTAACGATTTTGATTAAACTGAGTATTTGATCTATTTATATGCCCGTGATATGACTGTAAAAATTTCATCAAAATTGATCAACCGGAGGGGGGACTTTACTTAATAAATTCTGTATCATTTTCACGATTTTTTTTTATTTACTCAAAAACGGTTTTAACGATTTTGATCAAACTGGGTAGTTGATGTATGTATATGCCAAAGATGCGATAGCCAACATTACATCAAAATTGATCAACCGGAGGGGGGACTTTACTTAATAAATTTTGTATCATTTTCACATGTTTTTTTTATTTTCTCAAAAACGACTTAAACGATTTTGTTCAAACTGGGTATTTGATGTATTTATATGCCAAAGATGTGATAGCCAACATTTCATCAAAATTGGTCAAACAGAGGGAGCAGTTTATTTCATAACTTTTTTCCAATTTTTACTTTTTTTTTCGATTATCTCAAAAACGGCTTTAACGATTTTCCTCAAATTCGTCATGTTTAATGAAAATTAGGCGTTCTTTAATATCAGGCAAGCTTTATTATTATTAAAATGTTCTGAAGGGGCTTAAATGGGGTAGGGGCCTTTTTTGTTTGTTTTTTTGTTTCCTATAAAGTACCTTTGTTTTTGTGTATATTTGGAGAAATTAACTGTCTCTCGTTACGCCTAAAAATAAGAAATGGCTAAATATGAGATATAAAAACCAAGTAAACATATAGAGGAGAAAAAAATAAAAATATTCAGTCAACTCATAAAACTCGTTGAGCCCACGCATGCAGAGTACTCCTTTAATGACAGACCATTGTTCATAATTAAAGCCGTTCTGTTCATTTGAGTTAATTTCTAATCTAAGTAAGTTGGTAAGTAAAAGTTGTGTGTTGCGCGCACGCACCAGATTTTTATCATGTAAACTCGTAAATGGAAGAGATTGTCAATAAACTACAACTATTAGGTGAAAAAACTGCGATTCATCTTAATATTCTCCAATAACCTGTCTGATAGAAGTGAGTGAAGTTAACATTTGAGGGGGTTAGCGGAGGAAGGGGGGGATGATTTGGTGAAGTGGTTAGCTTACAACCAACCTGCTAAATCCCGGAGCCAGTCTCAAAGTGACCCATTGCTAACTAAGTTTTGTGAATATATAATGAATATATGTATATGGTATATAATATACCTATAATATATAACTGGTATATAATAATATATCGCCTGATATGGATTGTAAATTTCTGCCATCATAAAGCCGATGGAATACAAAATGGCCTTGTGAATAGGTAATTTGAAAATCTCAGAAGCTATTTAGTCTACTGAGACAGTTTCGGCCTCAGATTTAGTGTATTTTTAGGCTTAGTCCAGACTGTAAACAAATGTTTCAGAACACTGTTGAACATGTTCCCAAATAGTTTATAAACAGTTCCGAAACTTTGTTCCGGAATAGTTCCTAAACAATGTTCCGCATCCAGACTTGAGTCAGTGTTTCTCCAGTTTTGAACATGTCGAGTGAGGCTATCGCAGGAATCTGTGCTGCCAATTTAATTATTTTACTTAACAGGCAAAGGAATCGTATAAAGTAAGGAAGGTTGTGGATACGAAAAGCACTAATGGAAGGCACCAGTTATGGCAATGACTTTATGAGGGACCTAAAATTTGAAGATGGGGCAGGTTTCAGAATTTCACTAGGATGTCCACAAATGGTTTTGAAGAATTTTTAGTTATGATTGGAGGGAAAATATCCATAAAAAATACTACATTTAGACAATCAAATCCAGAGTCGATTAGGCTAACTGTCACACGAAGGTTAGAGTTGTAAAAAAATGAACTGTGCTCAGGAACACGTCCAGATTTGTCGCAACTTGTTCAATTTTTCCGTGTTTTCCATCTCCAACGGGAAACAAGGAAAAGGCCTGATTTTGTTTCGCAACATTTCTGAACAGTTCCGGAACAAGACATAAACAAATTTGAGCTGTTCAAACATCGGGAACACTGTTCCGAAACATTTGTTTACAGTCTGGACCTCGCCTAAGAATGTATACATTAGTTTTTTTCAAAAGTAACCCTCTATCTGCGTTCACAAAAGAATACGGTAAATTCCGCCTTTATCGTAATTAAAAGTTACTACATTCAGGCATTGTAAGTTTTTTCATTTGATTCTAATGGTATGAATAACTCAAAATTGATATGTTTTGAGTTAACCATCTCCTTGCCGACGAGCGATATATAGTTAACTAAAATAACAGATAATGCAGTATATTAAATTCAAGGGTGCCAAAGGCCATGAACGAGATGGAGCTTACAAGCTGATATCGCGTAATTCTGCTCCCTTCTCGTGGATCAGACACGAATGCGAGTTTCGTCTTGACCGAAAGGTTCGGTCGATTTTCAGCCGAAACCGAAACTTCGATCGGTTACTAAATCTCGCCTATTCAGGTAAAATTAGGAAAGGAATCTTTGACGCGTAGCTGGACTTTATACAGGTTCGTGACCTCCATTTAAGTACCATCCGAAGGACGGCATAGCAAAGGATTTTTTACTCCCTTTAAGAAATCCTAGAGCCACCGCAGGATGAGAACTCTGATATTCCAAGCACTACATCACAGGTGACCCAGTGCTTTATTTAACACGTTCACGCTGGGACTTTTTAATGATTTTCGCTCTATCGGGCGGGGGCTATTCCAGGGCATTCTGTAGTATTGGCAATCCAACAATAATAAAATAAACAATAAAAAATACTATCCCACTAGTTACGTTTATAATACGATATTAATTATAATTTTTATTAAAAAAGAAATGTTCATACGCTAAATAAATATAAAAATAAATGAATTTACGTTACATTTTTATTATTTTAATTTTCAGCTATATAGAAACCGAGTAACTTTTCTCTTGTCAGAGAATTGAATATTAAAATTGTGTCGGAACGAGAGCGTGACTCTCAGGTATTCTCTTTCGGCAGTCAGAGTGTTAAAAATCTAATTACTTGACAGAGGCGTCATTCTAGTGTGAGCCACCGGTGGTACACGCCGCCCGATGAGGCAGTCAAGTGTGAGCCGCCGGTAGTTCACGCCGCCTGATGAGGCAGTCAAGTGTGAGCCACCGGTGGTACACGCCGGCGTGAACGTGTTAAATACGTGGTTTACGTTTGTTTCAAAAACCTCTTAAAACACGTCGCCTCTTTTCGCATGCGTAGTACGCTTTTCCTTGTTAAAAATTAGCAGTTAGAAAAGGTGTACATCCATTGTGTTTTAAGTGCTTATTGGAACATACCTTTGATTCATTAAGAATCGCCACATGCTTGTTTCCGATCAATAACATTTTGAAAAACACGCTTTTCGCCTTCTCTCTCTATGTCCTTTCAAGTGTTCTTTCTAAACAGTTATCTTTGTTTTTCATTTTAAAACAAAATTAAAAAGGTTCTTTTTGATTCTTTAAGTTTTGATTTAGTTTAAAGACAGTTGCGATTTGTACAATGGAAACCAATAGTTTCTGTAGAATAATCTGAAAGTAAAAATTATTATTTTCATGAAACTCCAATACTTCGTTTCAGCGACCTTCTACCATATTATAAACTAAATATTATTATTTCCTCAATTCTAAGCTTTCCAAAGGCATATTACACATATACATTACTACTAATATTACCAAAAATTGAAATTTTTGGAAATCATATTTTTTTTCCTCTTATTTGACTATTAAATTCTTCCATATTTTATATTTAACCATTTCTTGAGACTATGGATACAAGGGAACCCCAAAACATGTATTGTATTGTTTACTCGTAATAAACATAATTAAAGGTACTTTAAAGGAAGATTTTTTCCTCAGCAATTTAAGCCCTATCAGTGTCCAAGTTCACTCGATTTAGAGGAAATCTTTGCTGTTATTTCGCGGGTCATATTTATCGCAACATAAATACCTACCTCAAATACCTTATTTCAATTTCGTAAGACAACTCGTTTCTGAGCTAGTATGTTCACACACGGTACATTTTGCGAGATTTGGTCATTTGGACTCAGGGGACCCCAAAACATGTATTTCCGTTGGAAACCGGAAGTCGAAATTTTTCACGATCGCAATACTTTCCCTTATTATATATTTTATATACAGGTAAGTGAAAGTAAAAAATTAGGATTCACTATTATTCTTCCTACGATTATGGATGTAGATGAATCTAATGAAGAATTCAGATGTTTAAATGATGCCTAACTGAGTGAACTGTAACTGTAAATGAAATAAAGGTGAAAGCAGCGAGAGGAATGAAATGTGCACGTAAAATTAATTACTAGAGAAAGAATCACTAAAAGATTGATATGCGCTTTGCTGATTAGGAAACGTCTGAGTAGTAGGCCGAGACCGGGGTTGGAGTTAAGGCAGAATTGCGTTAAGGCACATCCGTTGGTTGAAGTTGGATTTGAGCGCGATCAGTGGATGGAGTTTTGTCGGAAACGAATAGTGGTGTTGTCATCGAACCTTCGGGTTTGTTAAGCCTTTATAATTATTATTATTGATTTATATTTTCTCTCTTTCTAACTAAATAATTATTTAATTCAATCGTAAATGGCCACCTAAATTATTATGACCTCGAAGAGCACTACGTTTTGCAGAAGATTGATGAAAATGATATTTGAGTAAGAAGCAGTATTTTATGTTTGCGAAATAACATATATATCACTTTAGAATTAGGAATGTTAACGTATGATATTTTAGGTCTTCTGTGAATGTTTAATTATTTATATACTAGTAAATCAACATAAAAATGAATAAACAGCAAACTGTACAATACTAGGGTGGCGGGATGGCCGAGTGGGCAAACGCGTGAGAAAATACGCATTGCCCATGGGAACATATGATTGGGAACCCAAAGATAGCAAGTTCAAAACCCGGAGCCCGGGGACATTTAACAATTCTCGGCATTCATCCCCCACCCTCTCCCCTGGCCCGGGAAACCCCGTATAGGCTAGACGGCGACTGGGAGGTCCACAAAAAAAATAAATAAAAAAAAACTCTACAATACTACAGTTCCAAAATTAGATGTCATTTAATTGAACAGATCGTAACCACATAGGACTGTTTTAAGAATCCAAGTGGCTAGTGAACAAAATGAACAAATCCATGCAATAAAAGTGTATTGCTTGAAAACAAGGCATTAAATTATTTTTGTAAACAAAAAATAGCTGCTATGGAAAAAAATAAGTAGCGGAGAGTAAATCGAAATAGAAACTCTTTTATTTTTACAAATTATTTTTATAATAATGGTTTTGGAATAGATTTTCACTAAATTTTCAAAGATCATCACCAAATTTTGGATCTTGGATTTTGGAAAAATCGGAACGTAAAATATTTACCTAAAATAGTAGAAGCAAGATGTTGAATACAGAGTAAAATACTCACATGTGAGCTGTAATTATATTGGAAATAGGAAAATCTTAAAAAAGGAAAGATAATACTCAAATTATGGAATCACTAGATGCAATATTGGGTCTGTAGGCTTATTTTTAAATCACTCTGATGACATGCACTACCCCTGTTACCATTCTATGGCTAAAAAAAATTAGGTACTTACAATTTGTACAAGGCATCAATTTGTGATTTCCTCTCACTTCCAATTTTTTATCACAAGATTTACAGAACACTACACAACCATCCCTATTGAGTTAAGGATATTTTTCAATCCGTCCCACAGTTTTCGAAGACACACTTGCTCCCATTTTAGGCATTTTTAGTAACAACATACTCCACAGAAGCTAATTTGATAATGACAGAGATGGGAATTGAGAAACAAAATGTAAACATCCAGGAACCACTGAACCCTCATTTCTGGGAAATCGGAGGTTTGTGTTGGTTTACATCTCCCAAGTTCCCTTTATTTTTTTTATGATATTCACATTTATTTTTCCACTATTGTTTTGATATGTATTAAAGAAAATTACAATTTGTAATATTTTTCTTCTTCAAAATATCAAATAATGCAATTTCGTCCAATAAAAATTCAAAATGTGCAATTTCGTGCAGTATAAAACTTCATTAAAACATCCCATCAGGCTTGATTCGGATAAGTCACTTGAGTTGGCTCTATTCTGACTTTCCAAAAAAAAGATGCAATTGCATGGGAATCTGAGCTCTATTTATTACTTACGCTCATTGCTTCAATACAAATAGACTGATGAATAGTTTCATAAATCCGACTATTGTGAACCCAGGTTCTCTCTTGAATGTGTTCCTTAATAGATTAAAATATTTAATATTTGTAGTAAATACTTTGTGCTCAGTATTTTTAATAATTTCTGAGTTCATGAAAAAGCCAACAAATGGCCAAAATGAAGGTGTCCTGATTATTTATTGGCAAAATAAATAAAATATTTAATTCATCAGGGAAAGAAAACAACTGCGAAATTAAAAGCAACATACACATCAATGATATTTATTAAAAGTACAAAAATAAATATGCTTAAATAAAAAATTTAAAATGAATGGTAACCATAAATAAATACAAATATCAATCGATAAATCTGTGCCAGTTGTGATTAAGTATAGAAGTCAAAGCATTAATTTTTCAGCTAACAATTTTAAAGCACAATACAATTATCAAAATCCAGTAATTAAGCTTACATCCTCAAAATTAATTTGTATCTTGTCCTGATAATAAATAATAATTCTTTAAATAGTTACATACCAATTGAGATAATTTAATGTTCTCCTTAAACTCGAGCATTTATGATAATGTTTATATATAATTTTTCATAAAGGTTAACTTTCCATAACTGCCACAGGTACAATCACTAAATGGGCTGATAACACATGAGTGAGTCAGCTTTCAAAATAAAACATAAAAACAAATGACATAAAAAAACTAAATCTATCTTTCAGATTCAAATGAAGATTAAAACTAATATTATTATAGAACCCGTAAACATTCAAAGTATATGATGGTAACAAAAACTATCTAAGTAATACTGAATCACCACGGACTGACATTTTTACTATAAAAAACAACAATTTTATTCATTATGAATTTTTATTAATGAAAATGGAAATTACAGCGCAGAGTGGGGCCACATCCTTTACAGCGGAAACTTTGTCCAGTTGAATAAAATAAAAATAATGACACTGTAATAAAATTAAAAACACACAAAAAAAAAAAAACAATTCAATAACGCAAACACAAATAACTCAGCTACAGAAAAATAGTTAGAAGAGGTTACGAGATAATAAAAAATAGGAGGGTAGGTTTCTTGGTGATTCAATATTACATAAGTACCCAAAACTTAAATATTAATTAGCTTACAATAAATTAAAAAAATATAAAAACATCAAGCATAATAATATATTTAAAAAATTTGTTTTCATAAGTAGCATACCATAATTCTATAATTAATCGATAAAAATGATAAAAACATCGATATTGTTCCAATTTAGTTATTACATTAAAATTTGAAGATAAAATTAATATTTCAAATGAAAACATTATTCTATTGCACAAAATATATTCCATCATCTATTATGCATTTGTACAAAACAAATATATTATGGAATGGTACAAAACATAAAATTTAGCATGATAATGTACCTTATTGAACAAACATGCAACATGCAAAATTCATAAAACTGAACGATTTAGTTTGGTTAAAAACAAGGTGATTCCCTTTCACCTGGTTTATTTAATTCAGCACTAGAATATGTCATTAGGAAGGTGATACGTATTGAAAAAGATGTGTTTTTAGATAGGAATAAACAAGTGCTGGCTCATGCCGATAATATAGTGCTGAGAAATTAGACGTTTACACCATGCCGAAACTGACTGAACTGTATCCAGTAACTATAATTCTTCAATTAGCAAATGATACAAAAATAATTAAAGTGATAGCAATGAGATGAATAAAACAGGCATGTAAAATTGTAAAACTTAGTAGTGAATGACTCCCAAAAGGATTAATAAGCACGGTGCCCACTCGAAAACATCCAAGGGGTAGGCCAAGGAGGATTTCGTAAGGTCAGATCTATTGAAATTCGGTAGGATAGGAGTCGTTGGATAGAGCTGTGTAGGTGCCACATTGAACTTTCGGGCTTTTTAAGCCTTTATTATTACTACCACTATGCAAAATTCATAATGAAAATGCAATCACAGATATTTTTCATAATACATTAAAAGCTTACTGGCAATATTTACACGTTAAGAATATTTGCTAAAAGCACAAAAAAATAAATAATTAAATAAAATAACTTTTAAATAAAAAGAATTGGTAACCATAAATTACTGATGTCCTCTCAATAAATAATTGCAGGGAGAATGGAACAAACAAACTAAATAGGAAACAAACTAAGAATAGAAGATAAAAATTGGTAAAAACATTATGCCACAGTTATAAGCAAATTATTTCCCAATGGCTATTCACTTTAAAGTTCCTATATATGTATTGCATATTTCTGATAAATAAAAAAAAAATGTATTTCTATGACAATATAAATTAATAGTGGATTTATTTATCACTTATCGTAAATGTAATCATAGGAGTAGATGATTGGGACAACAATGAAGAAAATAATATACAATAAGTATTATACTGCTTTAATGAGACTACTCAAACAGACAAAGGAATAAGTGAAGACATGGAATAGGAACACAGCACAGCAGTAACAAAACTTAGTTGGCTACTTTTTAAGCCTATGAAAATCGTTTGTTTTTTTTTCTACTTTTTTAGAAATGTTAAAAAATATATTGCAATGGAAACATGAACATTTAAAGAATGGCATTTTTTCTTTTTTAATTATTATTCTAAAAATGTGGTCAAAATGAAAAAGTTGAGTGGATGATACTGTGAGATGGGAAAAAATAATAATGGTGACTAGTTTCATAGCCTGGAAATTAACTCAACCATACAAAATAATCATCAAGATCAAATAGAGATGTTTAAAAATTTAACCATTCACACCAATGAATTTCACTGATGGAGTATCAAGGAGCTGAGTTCAATTAAGATGCCTTAACCTTTTGGCCTCCAGTATTTTACATTACAACAATATTTTACATTAATGTATAAGATGGCAATTTTATTTTACGATATTTGATAGAAATCTTAATAGATTAAGAAAAAATAAATAAATAATAACAAAGTTTAAGGGAAAAATAGACATATCCTAAATGATAGAAAATCTGTTTTGCCCTGAATTAATGCCATTATAAACAGAAGTAAATTTTTTTGTTATATAAAAAAAATTATTAGTCCATTTGCACTTAAATTGTTTTACATAAAAAGGGTCAAATTTAATTCTTATTTCTATGTAACTGAAATCATTAATAATAGAATAAAGAAGTAAATGAGTAAGGGAAGAGATTATAGACTAAGATATATATTACTTTTCAAAGCTCCTTTGATGGATGGCAAAAACAATTATTAACTAATTTAAAAATTATTTCAGGATTAACTAGATTATTAATTTCTTGGATGCGATCATTGCACAACTAGTAACTAATAGTTCCAATTTAGTATTCGATGGCTTATTTTTTGTAACTAGTTAAAAAATAAATTATGCATAAAATAGTAGAAATCTCACTATTCCAATACATATAAAATTAAAAGTTACACCTCAATTTAAACATCAATATTAAATAAATAAAAATTAATGTATTTATCATACATTATTTAAAAATAATTTTATCAATTGTGTTAGAAAAATAAAAGTCCCCAAAAGATTACCTAAGGAAACTTAAAAAATACTAAAATAGATTTATGACCTTTCTAGAACAAATGACTCAATTGTTTCAAACAGATATATTTGTTTCATTATTTCCTTTTCATGCAGTTATTACAAAATTTATGCATATATTACAAAATCTAAATCTTATATATTTATTTATTGTTCTATCAAGTAGGTACATATAATTACTACAAAATATCTTTATAATTAATGGACAGATCAGATATTATTTTCTGACATTTAAAACATTCAGAAAAAAATATCACATAAAAGGCCTGATAGTGGCAAAACGTTCTTTGCAATTTACTAAACAAAAGAAAGCCTTTTCATGAATTATAACAAAAAGAAAAACTTCCTGTTTCAAACTTTCAATTAAATACTAAAATTGCTTCACTATGTCAGAAAAATTATTAATAATAACAATAAATAATTGTTGGCGGGATGGCCATATGGACAAACGCGTTAGGAAATACGAGTTGCCCCTGAAACCAACATGTGAAGTGATAAACCAAGGATAGACAATTCAAAACCCGGAGCCAGCGGAAATTTAATAATAATCGGCATTAATCACCCACTCCCTCCCTGGCCCGGGAAACCCCGTAAAGCATAAACGGCGAGGTAGGGGATAATAATAAAATTTAAAAAAATAAATAAATAAAAAATCATTGTTGAAGACAAATAAAACAGTAGTGGGCTATATGAATTAGAATTTTAATCAGACCTACAACAGCCAACAATGTTATTATGATGTTAATGATGATCACCAGTTGGTTGTAACTTTATATATCAATAATAAAGAACATACAATCCAAAATGTTCTTAAAAAAAATAATTGAAAAAATATTCATTAAACATTCAACAGTGAAGTAAAATTTTTAGTTTTGGGCATCATTGATGTTAAATTTCATAGAGCTATTGCAAAAAAAGTCTGACTTGAAATTAAAAATAACAGAATTGGATAAGGGATTAAAGGATTATATAAATCAATAGCAACAAAAAAATGTCATGATCGTGCTTACGCCATTCAATATTTTGCAATGGAAATTAGTAATAATGAAGAAGTAAAAATATATAAGGAATGCACTGAATGACTGGTATATTGCTTAAAGATCAGTAATTAGCCCCTAGATAAAAGAAGTGCCTTAATCGTATCATAATATATTTATAATACTACTTTTTTTTAATGGATATAAAAATGTTAGGTGTCATCTAAAAAAATGCAGCCTAGTAAATAAAAAGTAAAATGATTAGCTTGATATTTGTTTTCTTATCTATTTAACCTCACTTTATGCTACTACTAAAATGGGAGTTGTAAATTTGGCCACTCAAGGTATAATTAGAATAGGGGATCTTTAACGAGTACTTCATATCATACAGGCTCCTGAAATCCCTTTTACGTCCCCACCAAAGAACGGCATAGCTAAGGAATTTTTAATACCATTAAAAAATTCCAAGGGCATCTGTTGGGCTATAAACCCACGACCTGGTGGTTTATACACATAGCTTGATATTTATTTTCATTTAATTTCATTGGACTCATAAACTTCAAAATCACATGTTTAGATAAGATACTGTTGAAGGGAGTGAGTGCTATTGGTCATAAAAAATAATATAGATACTTTTTCTGACTCTCTTTATCCCTTATTCTGATTATATGATATACACCTTGATTAATTAATTATGTTCTTCATTGTATGTAGATAAAAATTCTAATTTTTATTTTGCTTTTATTGAATAATATATGTGTATGTTTGCAATCGGCCCATTTAACTATTTGATTTAGAAAAAGTAATTACTCATTTCTGATGGCCTTATGAAAACTAAGGCTGTAAACTAAGCTTATTAGTCACTTTCCTTAGGATGTTATCTAAATTTTATTATTTTATTGATTGGCTTAACCTATTTCTTATAAAAATGGCTGAAGACCATAAATCAGCTTCTGATAATATTCTTTCTTAATTATATCACAGAATAAGATATCAAAATAGTACAGTCTCAAAAGTCATAGCAGATGGAAAAGCACTTATACATCGACAAAACCCAATAATGATCCTGCATAATATACACATAACCTTCAAACTATCAACTATATACTAAAAAATATTTTATTCCAGATATCAATCAGGATAATATGATGAATTTTATGAAGCGGTCCATACAAATGTTGCATGAGTCATCATTATATTTAACAAAAATACAATCTAAACTGATCTTTCCCAACTTTCAGTTTATTACAACTCATACATAGTCTAAATTTTTTTATGTTTATACGTTAAACAACTGAAACAAAAGGAACAAAAGCTTAGAATTCATCATGAAAACTACGAGCAGTATCTACCATTTTACTTCCGAGGAATAAATCCATTTTGGCAAGTACTTCTTGTAAAGACAACTTTCCATCATGGTCGGTATCTGCTAAAGTGACGAGAGTTTCGGATTCCTCTCTAGCATGGCGGGGATTACGAGGGTCAATATAATTCTAAGACAAAAAGAACATTATGTTTAGGAGAACGATAATAAAAAAATACTCTTAACACTACACAAATTCAGTTACACTTTAAAAATTTAATAAACAAGTAATACTAATATTTATTAGAAGAAAATTTGAGTGTATGAGTTAAAATGAGTAATAAGTGTAAATTAAAATCTCCAGATTTCCATTTTAATTCAGCAAACGCAAAATTTATTGAGTAATATAGAAAAATTGAAAAAGGTGCGACAAAAACATATCTCATAAATTAAGAATCAAATTTATATTATAATGAATCACAGTACAACAATAATATTTTAAAATTTTATCTATTAAAAGTAATTAACCTAATGTGCAATCCAAAATTACATTAGGAGTCATAAAAGCAGCCTGAAAAGCCATTTGAGTTGGACGGCAGAGTTTTAAAGGATTAATGGATGGAAACTGAATGTTTACAAAACATGTTGACTATAAAGCAATAATAATACTAATTATTATGATTACCCTTTGCACTCAAGGTCTCCGGAGAGGAGCCATTTAAAATTTGTCTTCAAACTCGAGGGCTCCGCTTCGGAGACAATGCAAATAATTTTCAGTTTTTAACATATAAGGACATAAACAAATCGTAAAAACTATTTATAGTATATTTCACTTTTGGTGATAAATGACGGTCGCGGCTTGCAGTGTTTTTCATTATTTTTATAGTACGTTAATCTTTTAACATCGGCTAAATTTTGTGGTTTTAATTCATCTTTTATTTCCTCAATTGTACAATAATATAGTTCGGGACACCAAATAATCCCTTTACTTTCCTGGGAAACTAGATTTAGTTTCCCATGTGCTTCTACTTTAACTGGAAAGTTATTAAGTAGATTTTCAAATTTTAGGAGCTTTTCTGATTGGATATCTGAGAAAACTTTAACTAAAAAGGGTCCCATCTCGTAATTTTTAATCTAATCTCGTAAATTTTAATCGTAATTTTTAATCCCATCTCGTAATCGTAACTGTTTTTACTTCTCCAATTGATTTTTTATGCTTTTATATATAATAATGATAAACTTATAAAAAAATATATAAAATTTAAAAATAATAATTTTGAAATTAATATAAAATTATAAAAAAAAAAAAAAAAATTTAAAAAAATTAGTTTTTTTTTGTAACTATGTGTTCTTGAAGTTTCACAAATACATATAACCTTAATTTCATTACAATTCCTTACGTGGTTCAAAAATTTTACTGTATAAATTACGTTTTCAGGGTATACGTTTTAACGAATAAATTGCGTTGAGTTGCCCGTAGGTAACGTCCGAAACAGTTCCGAGTGCAAAGGGTTAAATTTAAATATGTAATTTATTTTATTTTTTTTAAACCTGCATAATAGAACAGAAAAACATGATAAAGACATACACTTGTTTTCTTCAGCCTCACATAACAAGAAATGAAATTCATGGTAAAAAAAAAAATATATATATATATGTACATATTTAATAATTAATTAACCTGAGGAATCCAAATGATTTTGGTCAATTTGAGTTAAAAGTAAAGGTGAAGACAAAAATCAGAGGCAAAACAAGTTTTAGGGAAAACATGAAGCAATTTCATCCAAACTTTGATATAGCCACCATTATTTATTCACTTGGTTCATCTTTTTTTTGACAAGTTTCAATAATACCAAAGTTTTAAGCACAGATTACATTTAGAAATAACAGATAGAATAAAAACTAGAATGTTTAATTAGCATAGAGGTATTTTCTACTCACAAGAAGTTCATGGCGATCGGCCAAAGAATTATTGTCAGTATCAATAACATTTCTGAACTCAGTACGGCGTCTAGCTTCGCCTTGAGAAACAAGCGTTTCTCCACCACTGACTTGAAGTACAGCGAACTCTTCTTCAGTTAACATTTCATCTCCGTCTCGATCTGAGAAAATTTTAAATAAATCATTTAGGAGTGTCCAACATATTATGTTAGTTGTACAACTAAGTATCGGCCTGTGTTGAGAGATGGCAAGTTCGGACATCTGACAACAGAATCTTAAAATACTACCAACTTTGTGTTAGCTCCACTTTTTTATTTTTTTACTTCTTTTTGGGTGCAAAGATGTTATGTTTTGTGTTGCATAAGTGTCATTTGCGGTAAGTGTTTATTTATTTCTTTAATTTAAATAAATCTGCAGCTGAGGCCCATTGATTCCTGCCATATTCGCCAGACATTGTGCCTAGTTGTTATCATTTGTTCCAGTCGATAGCTCATGTCTTTCTGTGGAGCACTTCACACATCTTATGAAGTTACCGAAAACTGGATCGATTCATGGATAGTCAGTAAAGATGAAGAGGTTTTTTTTTGACGAGGTATCCTTGTGCTGCCAGAAAGATGAGAAAATATGGTAGCTATTGCTGGACAATATTTGAGATATAATGCAATTACCGTATTCTAAAATAAATTCGTAACTTTCTATTGAAAATGGTAGAAACTTATTTGTACACCTAACATTATTTTAAATGACAAATAATAAGTTTTTCAAAAAATCAGAATGCAAAATTTGATGGAGTGGGATATATGAGGGAAGAGAGGAAGTAGTCAAATTAAACATAACTAATTATGTCACAAAATATCAGAGGATGGTAAAAAGGGATGGAATTAGCATTAATTAATATGACTGGTCCCTTGAATAATGAATGTTCCCCGATTGATTAACAGAAATCAAGCTTTTATAAAATTTTCCTTTAATATTGGAGTATCCAAAAATAATCTAAGAAATTTTCCGAATGGAAAAAGAACATGTTGATAATTACTTAAAAGTAAAATTCTGAATAACAAATAAAAATTGTATTTTTTTTTCATTCATGTGGATGAAATTAAATAATTCATTGAATCTAAAAAAAAATTATATCAACCAAGCCCAGAGAGGGAGAATATTGTGGAAAAATTAAGGGAAATTTGGACAATTATTATTTAAAAGATTTAAAATAATTAAAAATATTATTGACTTTTTTTCATTGACTTACAGTATATTTTGTAAAAATAAGTTCGTACCACTACATCCCCAATTACTAGATAAGGACTTAGACCTTGGAATGTATCAAATTCAAAGTTTGACAAATTGGATAGTTGTATATCTCGCATCTCGCATTGTGTACATTGGAAAGTTCTGCACTTACAAGATCGGTTACCAAAATATTGATAAGTTTTTATGATTGATTTGTATACTAATTTTGTTTTTACAAAATTATTAATATAAATTGAGTTACCTAATTTGTCCAAAAGGTCATCAACAAGCGTTAGAAGAGTAGCATGACTTGATTCAGGATGACGAAAGGCTAAGAACTCATCCAATGTTAAAAAGTCAGGGTCACTCTTTGCAGCTTCGGACCAAGATGCTTTGTCACGTGCGATAGTTTCTGCAATAAAATAACAAATATATCTTTTTGTATATCCACAATGATTTAATAAATTTTAACAAACTGGTGAGTGCGCACACCAAGCAGCTTTCACATACCACCCACCATACTTGACCATAAATTGATATCTTTTTTTAAAAGACCTAAGTGCCAAACAGCCGTGTTTTAACAAAAAAAAAAGTCTTCATTTTCTGGCATTGTTCTCCTCAAACCTAACCTATTTACGATGGATCTCTTAGCATGTTCATCCAAAAATCTATAAAACCCTTTATATCCAGTTCCGATCTGCCAATTTTTCACTATTTCATCGAATGAATTTTCTATTCAAACCTCATAATTTAGATCCATGTTCACAAATAGAAAGACAAAATTATAATGAATTCAAATTTAAAATTTCATGAAGCAAAGTAATTCAGGGAATCTGAACGTTAAAGGTATCTTGATCTATCCTCTTTAGTTCTTTTCCAGAATCACTATTGCTTGGTGAAACAATGAAAATCTAAATAACTACATTTACAACAAGTTTACTTTTTTATTGAACAATAAAATATTAGGCAATTGGTATTTCTTATTTAATTACTATCCATTCATATGATCAAAAATTAATGTTCTTCTTAACGACTTTTACTTACATTTTATATTGTATGTAATTTTCACTTTTTTGTTGATATACAGAAAGTTTATAGAATATTATCTACTACTAAAAATTTAAGGTTAAAAAAAAAAGTTAGGCAGATACAGTATTGGCTATTTAAACAGAAATTTTACCATTATTATCATGAAATAACAAAACCAAGATCAATAAATTTGTGTGCATTTATCTCTTTTTAATTTATGGCATTCTTGAAGTATATTTATTTAGGTTAAGTTAAAAAACAAAAATTTTAAACCTTTCAGAGAACGCCCAAGACCTGGATGTTTCTCTGGATGGTTTCTTATATATTCTTCATCAACACCATGCGTTTGAAGAAAGTAAGTATGGTACTCACTCCAACTAATAACACCTGAAAAAATTTAAGATATAATTAGTAATTCATTGGTAGTCAATTCATTTTAACAATCAAGATAAAACTAAAATTTATAAAGGTATAAATCAAAAAGAAAATTCAGTAATAACAATTTCCTAAAATTTGAATTAAGGTCTTGCTTTAATAAAATTCATATTGTTAGTACTTAATGCCGGTAGTAAACTCTCACAGATGCAAGGTAAGCGAAGATGAGAATGAGAATGTACTGATGCAGCTCACATTGCCTCGTCTCTACTTTGCTCACCAGGCTCCAAATTAAGTAGGCAACAGGACCCAGGTCAAAGGACATTAGGAGAAGCAAGGTAATTCCACTCAGCACGTCTCTGTCTCATATTTCACATTTCCACCTAAGGTGTTTCTGATATTCACATTTTTCAAGGCGTCTCTGTTATTTAAATTTACAATTCATTAATTGTGCGCTCCATGCTTCACTCTGTTTATTTAAAGTCTAGTTACCCTATTAGGTTTATTGCTTTTTAGAGTTTACAATATAAATTGACAAACTGAATGGGATAAAAATGAAGTTCAAAAAGTTTAATTTAATTATAAAATAAAATGTAATTATAAATTTTACAACAGCAATGAGACTAAAATTTCAGGTAAGAAGTATTCAACAGCGGAATAGTCATACATTTTTCAGGATTGGAATGCTAAGCGTTTAGTGAAAATACTTGAAAACCACAATAAAGTTTAGTTGTTCTTCTGCAATTTTTTACAAAAATCAAGATTCTCCGATTTTTAAGCTTAATTAGCTATGATTCTGCTGTAATTTATAAAATAATGCCCAGCATCCCTGCTTTTGCCAAGGTCTATAATATCCTAATTTCATATGATAATAGCGATTCCCTTTAAAAATGATTGGTTATTGTTTTTTAAGACCATCAATCAAGTCTGAAAATTTATTTATTGTACAATATCCTATTGTTCAGTTTGGTATAAATAATATTGGAACAAAGACAATATTTATTTTATGGTTAAATAAAAAATTATTTTAATACATACATTCTCATACATATATATATATACACACAAACATTTGAAAAACAATCATCAATGCAACAACCAACACGTTTTGTTTGTTCAGATGTCATCCTTGTATTTCAAATGGCAATGTATAGACAGGTGGGACCCTGATTTTAGATTGACTCTTACAGAATATATTACAATATTGTTTATAGTACAAACAGTAAAACCTTGTTTATCCTATGTATCACATTTGTAAACTTTTTTATTTTATTAAATACGATAGGTTAAATAATGGTCAGGATTTTCAGTTTACAATGATATTTATTATGGTAAGCCAACGTTTCGATCCAGCTTGTGGATCTTCATCAGGGCTAAAAGAAAACAAATATATGAGTATCTATGCTAGAGGGTGACAATAAATGGATACATTACAGAACTGATAATAATATAAAAGATGGTATACATAAATATTAAAATAAGAGGCTGGTTAACAAGATAAAATAGAATCTGATATTTACCTACTGAGTCCAGGTGGATACTAAGACTAAAGGTAAAAAATAAGGTGAGAGGTGGTGGTAGGGGGTAGGTTTGCCGACTTCAAAGGTTTATGGCGGGGAAATCCAACGCTTTTGAAGTGAAGGCACATGACAACTGAGTGAACAAAATATTTAAAACTAACAAAATATATGGTACTGTATACAAATAGTTGTGTCTGGACTGAATAATAACATAAAAATGAGATAATGCATAATGAAACAATGCATACAAATTTGGAAAATATATAGAAAGAAGCATACAATACAAAAATAATAATAGTATAAGAGGTACAGAGATAATTGCAGGTACCTATGAAATCAAAACTAGGATTTGAGGATGCGGAAGATGTTAGAATAAGTGGATGAAATTATCTCTTTATCTGTTTTGTGATTTACCGGGTTATTAGTTTCTAGATGGATGAAAATGGATTCTGAGAGGAGACGTTTGTCGTGGTTAGATACAGTTGCTAATATGGAGGGGTTCTCAAAGTCGAAGGAATGGTTGTGGGCAATGGCATGTTCTGCTAATTTAGATGTAGACGAATTACTCGTGGAAATACTGTATTTATGTTGATAAATACGTTTTTTTAAATAATTTTTGGTTTCACCTATATAGCAACTGTTGCAATTAAGCGTGGAGCACTGGATACGATAAACTACATTACACTTGTCTAGGAGAGGTACAGGGTCTTTGAGTTTTGTATAAAGATTTTTTAATTTATTGTTATTTTTTAATACTAGGCGCATGTGTGGGAAACTCGATGAGAAGGATTTTTTAATTTTGTTTGAGAGAATGGGGATATATGGGATAGATCTGTATTGGAAAGTAGAAATCGGAGGTTGTGAAGAGTTGTTAGAGAGATTTTGAGTTTTAGCATTGTTATTGATAAGTGTTTTTATTAAATGCTCAGGAAAATCGTTAGATTGTAAGATATTTTTCAGGCGGATTTTGTTATGACAATGAAATTGTGGATCGGACAAGTTTAGGCAACGGTGGATGAGGTGTTTTTTGCGACGTTGATCTTTTGGTGATGTGGATGTTGGGAAAAATAGTTAAGGAGTCGGCCAGAATAAATGGGTTTGGTGTACCAATTAGTGGATATAGAATGGTCCGGGTTTCTGGTAATGGAAATATCTAGGAATGGAAGGGTACAATTGGTTTCCAATTCGATAGTGAAACGGAGACGTGGATGGTAGGAGTTAAAGGCGGCGAGAATATCAGTGATAGAGTTAGGATTGAGAATCAATAGGAGGTCGTCTACATATTTTTTAATGAAAAAAATATCGTTGGGGAATTTAGGTATAACAGAATCAAGGAGGTCGTTGAGGACGATACCGGAGAGGTCGGGAGCTAGACAGCTACCCATTGCAAGGCCAGAAGTTTGGAGAAAATATTTATTTTGAAAACAAAAATATCCAGAATTACAGCACAAAGCAAGGGAGTCAATGTAGGCAGATTTATTGAGTTTACTATGGGATTCTAACAAGTTCCATTTTTCTTCAACGATTTGGAGGGCACGATCCGTCGGGATGTTAGTGAAAAGACTCTCGGCGTCGAAAGAGGCTAAGATAAAATTATCGGGAATATTGATGGTTTTTAATTGTTCCAAGAGATGGAAGGAATTTTTCACGTCGTATGGATTGTTATGGCTAAGGGATTGTAATGGAGGGAGAAGGAATTTGCTGAGCTTAGTGGAGGGAGAATTGATATTTGAAATGATGGGACGGATGGGATTACCGGGTTTATGGATTTTTGGTAGACCGTAACAACGGGGAGCAGTAGAATTATAAGAGATAAGGTATCTGTAAGTAGGGGTATTTATTTGTTTTGTATCAAGGAGATGTTTGAGATGTTGGTTGAATTTTGTAGTAAGAGAAGGTGTTGGGTCACGTTTACTGGGGCGATAAGTGTTCGTGTCAGAGAGAAGAGTGTTAATTTTATCATTGTAATCTGCGCGGTCCATAATGACAGTTTTGTTACCTTTATCCGCACGGGTTACAATGATTTGGTTATGAGTATTTAGGAATGAACGGGTTAAGGATAGGTCTTTATAGAATTGGGTTGAGAAAGGAGATGAACGGGTGGGTTTCTGTGAAAGGTAATTAGTAATGATGTTGCAAATCCTAGTACGCGACATCTCTCTGATGTCGTCGTCACGGGTTAAGATGTTGTCTCGGTGTATGTGTTCGATGTCTGTGATGAGTGAGGGGATAAGGTGTTTAGAATTAGATGTAGGGGTGGTGAAATTGGGTCCTAGACTAAGAATTTTGGAGACGTTGGAAGGAATATGTGTGGAGGATATATTATGGACCCACTCTTTATTGCCGGTAGGATAAATTTTAACGGTGTTAGAATAACTGAGCAGTTGGTTGAACTTTTTTCTGAGGGAGGGTTTTTTTTTTTTTTTTTTTTTTTTATGTTATTATTCAGTCCAGACACAACTATTTGTATACAGTACCATATATTTTGTTAGTTTTAAATATTTTGTTCACTCAGTTGTCATGTGCCTTCACTTCAAAAGCGTTGGATTTCCCCGCCATAAACCTTTGAAGTCGGCAAACCTACCCCCTACCACCACCTCTCACCTTATTTTTTACCTTTAGTCTTAGTATCCACCTGGACTCAGTAGGTAAATATCAGATTCTATTTTATCTTGTTAACCAGCCTCTTATTTTAATATTTATGTATACCATCTTTTATATTATTATCAGTTCTGTAATGTATCCATTTATTGTCACCCTCTAGCATAGATACTCATATATTTGTTTTCTTTTAGCCCTGATGAAGATCCACAAGCTGGATCGAAACGTTGGCTTACCATAATAAATATCATTGTAAACTGAAAATCCTGACCATTATTTAACCTATCGTAATTGAAGAACAGTTGACCATCTCTCATCTCTATTTTATTAAATGTTTACATAGATAACAATTTTGAACACTGATAGGAAGAATGCATTTGCAATTTTACGAACAAATTGTATTTATTTTTATATTGACCAAGTAGGAACACAGGGTAAAAAGAGAGGCAGGACATGGATTGACTCGCTTACACCTGAAGAGAGTACGAATGGTGCATCCTTAATTCCTAAAACATTACATGTATTTGGCATATGGACAAACAAAACATAGTGGACCAATTCTTTTAAATGAAATGATAAGTTTTTTTTTTTTAAGTTATACATTCTATATAAAAATTCAATCTGATATTGACACAAATATGTTTCTTCATCAAAATAAATTGAGATTCGCTTATTTAAGGATTTTTTAACCCATATTTCTGGATTTTCGGATTGCATTTGGTCCCAGTTAGTCCTAATAAACAAGATTTAATGGTCTAATAGCTAAAAGGTTTTAAAAGCAAAATAAATTTTAATCTTTATTTTGGCAGTTACTTAAAAAAAAAAATTAAACATAAATCTATTATTCAGCTTCAACTTCTTCTCATTTTTTTTTTTTAAGTAGCTTTGAAATCCACAAATAAAAGAAATATATAACCATAAAAAATAAATAACAGTAGAATAAAACTGTTTGATATTCGGAAAACTTATACCTGTTAAATAAGTTTGAGAACTAGAAGCCTGTTTGAGAAGTTTAAAGAAGAATGGAATGCATTATAAAATAAAATAGTCAGCTAGTCTCATAAAGTGATCATAGATATATAGATCATATATAGTCAGCTACTTTTATACCGAAATTTAATAAGATCTGAATCACCGAAACAGTTTAAACAATCGTATAACAAAAAAAAAAATGCCAAATTTTTGACAAAAGGAAATATAATCAATACTGAAGGTTATTATGAAGCATAAAAACTCTGCCGCACCTAACCTGGTAATATAAAATTTAAAAATGATGAATTGCACTGCATTAAAATAGTACTCCAATCTGGCCAAAAACACCAAATAAGGAAAGAAAGGTATGCAGAAAGAATTCACAAGGTAGTTTCTCCTTTTACTGCTACCTAGCATGATGATGCTGTTAAAGTGGACTGTGTGGACGGAAGTAATCCTAAGATTGAAAAAAAAAAATTACATATTAATCACATAGTTACCATTTCTTGGATTTTTATCTATGCTCATAAAAAGCCCAAAATTTTCTTTCATCGCTTCTTCAATATGAAGTGTGGTCCGTTTATGAATATATTCAGATATTTCAGTTAGAGTAAGCAATTCATTTCCATCTACATCAACTCTTTAAAAAAAAAAAAAATGTAAGCATCAATTTAACAATACACACAGAATTCTAATTATTAATGATATCAAACATGGCAAGTATTACTAATTTAAAAAAAATTAATATACTTGATTAATATATAATATGAAATAGCTGGTGGAGACATACTTTTTAAAAACAGTAGTAAGAAGTTGAACAGGTGGCAACCTTTTACTGACTTCCTGAAACTCTATAACAGAATCTTTTTTAACATCATGTTTTTTCTTTCTAATTTTTTCCAAGATGGACATAAAATTTTTTGGCTGTGTTTCAGACTTGAGAGGGACAGAATATTTATAGACTAGACCAAGCAGTATTACATAGAAGAGGAATGGAATGACTATCGAAAAGTGTCTAGCATTAAATTTCCTGAAAAACATCTTGATCCAGCATAATATACATTTTACCCTGTGGAACTAATGAAGAGACACTATACAACTCTTAAACAAGAGAGGATTTAGTTTGTTTAATTTAAGCGAGAAAGGACTAGGAAGTCCTGAACATCCCTTGGCGGGATCCATCACTTAATCACTTTCTATGTTCACTTTCTACATTACAAAACAGGTTATAAACTCGTCAGGTAGGTTATTACAAGTTTCACTTCCCGATATGCGCGCTATCTGCTGGCCATTTATAGTACTTTATAGTTTACACATTGTCCAAAAGGTAGCGTATGGGACATTTAAAATTTTCAAACCCGGTTCCAATGTGCCAGTGAATTTTATTTTTGTGTTTACTTTAAGGATTGTTTCGTGATGTACGTCTGTATTCCCTCTGTTACAACGAAGAACGTTTTATAATACCGGAGAATTGATATTTGTATTTACTTACTATTTTTATTAATTGTTGTTGAATTTTTATTACTAAATTAGTTAATCACCATACTTTAAGTTGATCTGACCAAAGTTTTAGTTCCATTATTATTAGTTCATCATCAATTTATTATGTTATTACTTTATGTAGCCATCTTATGAACTGTGCATAATTGTCAATTTAAAGATATTTCCTACTCACTTTGAGTGTAACCCTTGTCATAGATTAGCTAGTAATAACAAGTGAAAGATGAAGATTTAAATATTTGTATCATCCCTCAACTAGATAATACTTATTGAATTTATCAACATTTTCGAAATTAGCTTATGATCAATTAAATTATTTAGAAATATGTATAATACTAATTAGATGCATAAATATATGATAATGGTAGTTTTGTATGAGTTACCCATTAGAATTCTTAACTTATAAAAGCAAAAACGTATTCAATTTTCTGCTGTTAAAACAATCAAGATATTCACAAACTATTTTTAATAATGAACATCTTATTTATATTTATTACTCAGAATGAAGTGTAATAAAAGTATGAAGGATTTATCATAATCTATTCTGTAATAGGTATCTTGATAGAAATAAACTTTATTCTTTTCTAAAAAAATAGCCTATTATACATATACATAACCTAATAAACATATTATTTTTAAATATTTTATTTTTGAAGAGAAAAGACAGGGCTCAGCCAGGAGTCGAACCCAGGTCTCCCGCGTGACATGTGACTAACCATTGCGCTACCGAGCTCGGCTCCAAGCGGAGCCAATCCTTTCTCTTCACTGATACCTCTCCCCCGGTCTCGCAAGTTTTGCGAGTAGTTATGGAGATTTTTTGTCCAATTTGTGGTATCTCTTTCAATTCCATCTGTTAATTTAAATTATTTTATATTAATTTAATCATTATGGTGGGTAACCACCTCATTTTTAATTTTATATTATTTTTAAATATTTTATTTTTGAAGTGAAAAGACTGGGCTCAGCCAGGAGTCGAACCTGGGTCTCCCGCGTGACATGCGTGGTACGCTAACCACTGTGCCGCCGAGCTCGGCTCGGCCAATCCTTCCTCTTCAAAAATAAAATATTTAAAAATAATATAAAATTAAAAATAAGGTGGTTACCCACGATAATGTTTAAATTAATACTAATAAACATATTAAATCAAAGCTGATGTATTTAAAAAATCAAGATTAGTTTAGTCACTTAAGAAAATTGAGCAAAACATTCTATAAAAATGATATAGCCTTAACTAAATGAAGGACCATCCGAAGCACAATCAAAAATGTTTAGTGATTCTAATATTTTTTTTCCTGTTAAATAACATATCAATTTTATTTTCTTCTTTTGTTCCAACTTAGCTTAATTAAGTAGACTAATTCATTAATATTGGAATCGGAAAATTTGAGATTAATTTTTCGATTAGAATTAAGATTAAGAATCGATGCATTTGCAATAAGCGTTCCATGGCAGCATTGATAAACTGAAGATTATAATTTCCACTGTAGTTGCCAATGGTATTAATTGCATAAACTTAGGCAGTAATCCCCTGCCATCTCCTCTGGCCTCAGACAATTCACATATAGTTGAAATGGGGATTTGGGGGAGAAAAGAAACTTAGATATCTATAATTATTATTATAATTGAATACAACAACTTTAATATAATTTTGTTTCATTATAAAAATATAATGAATCCAAGATATATCACTGTAGTTTGCATTTTTTTTAGCATCATTCTCAAATATAATTAAACAAAAGATATTGAAGGTCAGTCAAATATATAATTAAGGCATACAGAAGTTAATAAGATATCTCATACCTATGCAATGAAATTGTTCCTATTCCTCGTCATTATTAAAAATATTTATTTTGAATAATTTAAAGATGATTAATATTGTCAAATATGAGCTTAAATAATTTATTAGCAACAAGGTAAATATTTTTTTGAAATTGGGCCAGCAAGCCATGAAACCAGAAAATTTAAATAGAATATAATTACATAAAAGAAATAATATATGTTTGCACTATAATAACAAAAAATATCCTTTTAGTTGAATAATATTTTTTGTTTCCTCGGTAATCCTACCTGGCCATGTATGGCATACAGGAGGTGTAACCAACCTATTCTACCCATTGTAGGAAGGTAGAGATTTATTTTGTGGAGCCCCACAAAATAAAAGTCAACCGTTCCAGGGCAGATTCGAACCACTGCCGTCCCGCTCAAGCTTGCTAAAGCTGGTCTCCCTCCAACATGCTAGGCTATCCCGGCCCTAAATCCCGCTAAAGTTGAATTATGAGAAAAAAATTGTTAACTTACTTCTATTAAATACTCACAAAGTCATTCCATTTAATAAAAAAATACCATTAGTTAATTCATCAACATTTCAAAGAATGTTTGTAAAAAAATTAATTTATTTTCAATTCTAGGATCACAGAGAAAACAAGTCATTGGTTAAAGGGAACAAGATTTAGCGTCAAAGAAAAACAAAATGAATTTACTGTTAATCGAAAAGTTTAGTGTTTGAAACATACAGTTACTAAAACACATCATTTTTTTAAAAACCAAAACATATTATGTAATAATAACAAGTATTATTATTATGTAAACAAATAAAAAAAAGATTCATAATCTAAATTAAAAAAGGGCTAATCTAAAAAGTAACAATTATAAGCTTACCTATGCTTTATTTTTCACCCCAGTGTTAAAGAGTAATATTTTTTTATTTAATACTTCAAATATATTATAATTTTGTATTAATTTACCTAATTTTATATTCAAGATTTAAACAACCTCGTTTATTTCTAGACATTTTTATTTTTGTTTTCTATAGCAGTTATGTATTTTTACGTATTATGAGATTGATATTGTTCTGTTCTTTGCAAAGGCAGGCAAGCAAAATCAAAATTTCTAATTATTAACATATATGTGGGAAGTTCAAATTTCAAATGTTTCTTCTTCTTCTTTTTTAGAGACATGACAGTGGCATAAAACGGTCCTAGACCTGCTCAATTATTTTGCTCGATTTGTTCCTGTCTGCAGCATGTGCTGTGCTCATCCCTTCTTGCTTTATGTCTTGGAGGACATTACCATTCCAGCAGGATTTAGTTTTTCTCCCAGCTAGCATTTTTCTGTAGACTATTAAAGGAAATTTTCCTCTTCCATCCTGATTAAGTATGACCGTTCCAATTTATTCTCTGTAACCTAGCAAAGTTGGTGATACTCAAATCTTCTCATCATTTACTCCATATAGTTCTGCATTTCGGACTTGATGCTAAGTTTCATTTTCATCAATTGACCAAGAAGGCGTCTCTAATTTGGTCATTTTTAAATTTACTATTGTTTCAATCTCTATCTTCTACCATAGGGTCTGAGAATGGGACAACCCTGTTTAAAAATTTAATTAAAGATTGAACTTTAATGTTTCACAGATGAATATAAAGTGCTATAATGGTTCTTTAAAATAAAATGAAAAAAATCTGGTGTGATGCGCACAACACACAACTTCCACTTACCAACCACTTATATCAGAAATCGAAGTGTTTTGATAAATATGTAAATACCATTCAGCAACTTCAGACATTTCTCCACATTTATTTACTTAATTTTGTGTGTTTCTATAAGCTACGCAGTATTGTAATTTGTATTGCAAAACTTGAAAGTTCTCACTACTTTTTGATTAATTTTTATTTATTTCTTTTTTTAAAGATCCTACAAAAATTCTGATTTCATCATGAGTCTTTTAACTGCTTGATTGTTTTTACAGTGATTGGAATTTTGTAATTAAATTGTGAAGGTGAATCGATAGAATGGGTATTTAGGATCATAGTAAATTAAAACTTAATTTTCAAATATTTGTCTCTTATACCTTTCCGGAAACCGACAAGGATTGCTGTTCCTCTTTAGGAACTAAAGTTTGTAAACACAAGAATAATTATTGAAGATTATCTTGTACATGTTCTTGTACCATTATACACCGTAAGCTGCTTTAAATTGTTTGAGCATCAATTATTTAATCGTAAAATAAGAGTTTTTATTTTTATTTGGGATAATACGGGAATGCTAGCATAATTAATACTCCATCGCCTTTGTGGTGTAGTGGTTAGCATGGCAACCTACAATACTAAAGGTCGCAGGTTCGCGTCCCGCGGTAGCCCTAGGATTTTTTAATGGGAGTATATGGGAGCTATGCCGTCCCTCGGATTGGACGTAAAATTGAGGTCCCGAGCCTGTGCGATGCCAGGTACTCGTTAAAGATCCTTATCCTAATTATACCTGGAACGGCGAGATTTGGGGTAGAATCGTCCGATTAGCCTTAGTAGCAAAAAGGGACGTTAAACAAACAAACATTTCTTGTTTAACTGCAAGAATCTGAAAATTTCTATGGAGGAACTTTTTATTTCTAAAGAGATGTATAGAGTTTTTTTTTTCTTTTAGGCCTAGTCCAGACTGTAAACAAATGTTTCGGAACATTATTGAACATGTTCCCAAATAGTTTATAAACAGTTCCGAAACATTGTTTTATGTCCAGACTTGAGACAGTGTTTCTCCAGTTTTGAACATGTCGAGTGAAACACTTTTGAACATGTGGCAGCACAAATTTGTGCTGCCAATTTATTTATTTTACTTAACAGGAAAAGGAATCGAATAAAGAACAGAAGGGGGTGGATATGAAAAATTTGAAGATTGGCAGGATTTTGAAGAATTGTTCGTTATGATTTCTTGATTCCACATTGTGAAATCAAATAATAATAAACCACGAACGAATCACAACAATTATTATTATCACAACACTAGAGAGTTTTAAACAAATAAACTGTGCTCACTGCTGTGAACACGTCCAGGCTTGTCGCAACTTTTTCAATGTTCCCGTTTTTTCCATCTCCAACGGGAAACAAGGAACAGGGCTGATTTTGTTCCGCAACATTTCTGAATATTTCCGGAACAAGTCATAAACAAATTTGAGCTGTTCAGGAACATCATGAAGATTGTTCCGAAACATTTGTTTACAGTCTGGACTAGGCCTTATGGTACACCAAATGTTAAAGATTTAATAGCTTTGTAAAAATATTTTCAAAGTCTTTGATATTATAGTATGTATTTCGAAGAATATTTGTGGCGATAGGAGGCTTTTAGGTACGAAGGTAGTAATAGTAATATTAATCAAGGTAGACCAGCTATATCGATTTTTTTAAATAATATATCATATATTCATATATGGTATTCTATTTGTTATGTATGAATACTTTGCACTAATATAAGGTAGAAATTCAAGAGTAAAATGAATGAACTTCATATACCATAAAATGAACTCAATATAGAGGTAATTCATAGCAATGATGATGGATTAAACTGAACCATTTTTTTTTTTTTTTTTTCTTGAGCAAGTGAAGAAGAATGCCATTAGCCTCTTAACAAAGGTTAGGGAATTCTTAAGTCGGCACCCAGCAGATGGCAGACAGGGGGAAAAAAGTTAATATGACGTTTCACACCTTATAATTTTCAAGCCGCTTCGGACCTGATCAAGGGTTAATAACCTGATTACTACCTTGTTACCTTTCAGGTTTTATTTCATCTTAAAATCTCGTTATTGCCTCTTTAGCATAGAAATAGTAAAATAAGTGATAAAAAAAATAAAAATTAAAAATAGGGGAAAGGCAAAAATAAGCATAATTGGGATTTGACGAGTTTCTCATCCATTCATGCGCCACGTCGATTTTACGCCAATGTACGGTTTAGTAATTACATCTATCACATGTTGCATTTATTGATTTTTAAAGCCACGAGGATAATGATCAGAGTATGTATCGTGAATAGGGGGAAGTGCCCCATTATGGGACGGATGCCTAATATGGGATATGTAGTTTCTGGATATAGTTTGTACTGTAACCTCGCTTTTACTCTATAAAATTGAAGATTAATGTCGCATTAGCACATAACCTTGTCAAATTGTTATACATTCTCGTCCTGTTGGATTATTTTCAGTGAATTGTTGTTGTAGGGTTCAAAAACTTTTTTTCGTGATTATTTTGACCTGATATTTCAGGCCTCAAAGTAAGTCCAATACCCTTAATCATTGTTTTATCTTAAATGTAGAACAATTCATTACAATATTTGCTAACTGCTTTCTTTTTTTTATTACATACTAAAGCAAAATAAACTCTACAAAAAATGAAGCCACATCCCCTAATATGGGATACCCATTACTTCCTATTATGGGATATCCCATGTTGAGGCACCTTTTTATCACTGAAATAAAAATATTAATAGATCCAAATGATTTTAATGAAATATTACTTTAAACACTGAGTTTTTAGAAACGTGTACGTTTTGTGATAAAAAATTAGAAAATGAAGAAACTAAAGTTCAATGTTCCTACTGTGGAGTGTCCAGCCATGAGAGCAGCGTTGAACTCAAAATTGTATTTGTAATTTGTGAAAAAATCGGTCAAATAAAGGTCTTATCAAATTTTGATTATTTGAACATTATAAAATAATAAAAAAAATGTGATTTTTTTTGTAAGATAATGAACATGGATATATTTATAAATTATATGTATATATTTGTTTTTTTGTTCCTCCCCTTCCTCGCCCCTTAGGCTATACGGGGTTTCCCGGGCCAGTGGAGAGGGTGGGGGATTAATGCCGAGTAATATTATTATATAGCCCCAGGCTCGGGGTTTTGAACTTGCTAACTTCGGGTTTCCGATCATACGTTTCCATGGGCATTTACAACATATATTTTGGTGAATATTGTCTGTATAATAAACAAATTTTCCCTTATATATTTCATTTTATATCATGGTCCACGGAATATGTATCCCATATTAGGACACCCCCCTATCCCATATTAAGAACCCATTTTCAAAAAGTGCAAATTTTACTTTTCTCACATTAACATGATTAAAAATTTCAAAAAGGAGATATGGGATGTTTTTCATTTTTGATATGGTCTGCTACTACTGCTAAATGTGTAACAACATTTTTTGAATTGTCTAAGCAATTTAGAGCCAAGCAATTAAATATTAAAAAAAAGTATCCCATGATAGGGCACTTCCCCTATATATATATATATATATATATATATATATATATTTGAAATGATATTAATCTTTTCATCTTTTATCTTTAAATCGTTTTCTGGAACCCAGATTCTCAAATCAGATTTAAAAATCGGATCTATAAGTTTAAAAATTGAAAAACTTTATTCTATGTCAACTTTAAAAAACGAAAACTTTCGATTCCATGTCATGATTCTTCTTTTTCATGAGAGCTTTACAATTCACATTGTTATAATCTGAACCCTTAAATAATGTATGTCGCATTTATTTTGAATTGTAACTAATACTTAATTAACTTACAGTATTAAAGTATTCATTTACCTGTAATATTTGCGGCCGAAAAATGTCCTTCAACTTTTCGATTGAAGAATTACATTTCATTTTTTTACAATAAAAAGTTCAACAACTCTTCAATAAATCTAAAGGTTTACAGAAAACCATCTGGCAAACATATAATGCTAATATTAATTAGCAACCTATGCCTACTAGCCTACTACCTAAAGATTTTAAAAGTGTTTTCACTATTGAATACTTCTACAGAAAATTTCCAGTTGTGCTGGTAATATGGGCGCCATGATAAAAACAAAATTAAATTTTATGGTATAAAAAAAAAATGTATTTTATGGTAAACAGAGAAATAGAAATAATAATAATAATGGAGGCTTAACGAACCCGAAGGTTCGATGCCCAGACCCAATTTTGAAAGATCTGCCTTAACGCAATCCTCCCACCTCCGTCTCGGCCTGCCCCTCGGGCGTTTCCCATTCGGCACCGCGCTTATTAATCTTTTGGGATTCCTTCACTACTAAGTTTGCTAATAAGTTTCGCTATTTTACACGCCCATTTTATTCGTCTTGCTGCTATCACGTAAATTATATTTATAGAATAGAATAGAATAAAAAAATCCTTTATTTACAAAATAGAATAGGTGTTTACAAATTTAATATTTATAATGTATATAACAATCAGTGCTAACAATAAGTTACGCAGGACAAATGCTGACATGGCTTTAGCCGTCTGTCAGGAGTTTGCCACTTTTTAGGTGCATTTAAAAATAATAATAAAATCACTTTAATTTTCAAGTGAAAAAATAAAATTTATATAATTAAAATGAAAATAAAGAAAACTCACTATAACTTCGTACAAGGAAACATACATATATAATATCTACATAAAAGGTATAAAGAAATAATATTTATGTTATTTATTCATATTCTGACAACAATAGCCGTCTATATCTTAATGCTTCTTTAACATATAAATAGATTTCCTTTAATTTATTTTCCTTTAGCATTGTTATTAATTCCTCTTTATTTATTAATATATGACCAAAGTATTTTTTTCTTATGTAATTGAAAATTGGGCACATTCCGATAAAATGAAATATACGTCAATTATATTTACTGGGTATAGTTCACTCAGTTCGGCGTTGTGTAGCGTCTTTTTTTTTTTTTTTTTTTTATTGGTCCTCCCCTTCCTCACCTTGTAGGCTATAAGGGGTTTCCCGGGCCAGGGGAGAGGGTGGGGGATTGATGCCGAGTATTAATAAATTTTCCCCTGGCTTCGGGTTTTGAACTTGCTATCTTTCGGTTCTCAATCATGCTATGCCATGGGCAACGCGTATTTTTTAACGCGTTTGCCCACTCGGCTATCCCGCCACCATGTTGTGTAGCGTCTAAATTCTCCAGTTAGTTCATCCTTCTTCGGTCCAAATATTCTACGCCGTACTTTATTTTAAAAACCCCTAGCCGTTGCTCAGCCCTCAATGTCAGCGGTCACGTTTCGCATTCATAAGAAATGTTAAGAATAATAATTTTGTAAATCCTAATTTTTAAGTTTTGGGAAAGCGCTAAATTAAATAAAACAGGTCCATAATCTCCTTGTTTCAAACCAGAGGAAACCTCGAACTTCTCAGAAAAAAAATTTACCGAATCTAACTTCATTGAACGTTTCAGTCATACAAAACAGAGAAAACATGTGATAAATTACTTATCATTCTTCTCACAATAAGAGTGAAATGGTTGTTAACAAAATTAATTTCCCCGAAGAAAAATTCATAATATTCAAAAAAATTATTTATTAATGTTATTTGTTCATAAAAAATTATTACATGGTACAAATGTTCCCCCGCGCTCATCTATGCAAAAACAATAGTGATAAGTTGTTATCCTGATAATCCTTAAAAAATAAATAATAAATTACAGTTTGAGGGTTGTAATTTAGGCATTCTAAAGAGGGAACCCTTAATAACCAGCACAAAGGATACCCAAATTTTCACTCTTTTAAAAAATTTATTTTTTGAAGAGAAAAGATTTGGCTCCGCCGGGATTCGAACCCGGTTCTCCCGCGTGACATGCGCGGATGCTAACCACTGCACCACAGAGCTCGGCTTCCAGCAGAGCAAATCCTTCCTCTTCACTGATACCTACTCCCCCGATTGCGAGTAGTAGCGGGAGGTGGACAATTTTAGTCCAATTTATTGTATTTGTTGACTTACGTCAATTTTAAATTATTTTATATTAATCTAATCATAATTGTGAGTGACCCACCTTTTTTTTAAATTATATTTAAATAATTTATTTTTTGAAGAGAAAAGATTTGGCTCCGCCGGGAGCCGAACCCGGGTCTCCCGCGTGACATGCTTGAAGCCGAGCTCTGTGGTGCAGTGGTTAGCATCCGCGCATGCCACGCGGGAGAACCGGGTTCGAATCCCGGCGGAGCCAAATCTTTTCTCTTCAAAAAATAAATTATTTAAAAATAATTAAAAAAAAAAAAGGTGGGTCACCCACAATTATGGTATGATTAGATTAATATAAAATAATTTAAAATTGACGTAAGTCAATAAATACCATAAATTGGACTAAAATTGTCCACCTCCCGCTACTACTCGCAAAAATTTCGAGTTCGGGCGAGTAGGTATCAGTGAAGAGGAAGGATTTGCTCTGCTTGAAGCCGAGCTCTGTGGTGCAGTGGTTAGCATCCGCGCATGTCACGCGGGAGAACCGGGTTCGACTCCCGGCGGAGCCAAATCTTTTCTTTTCAAAAAATAAATTATTTAAAAAGAAATTATTTGTTTCCATGGTAACTAAATGATGTTTCATAAAAAATAAATAGAGACTTATAAAATCAGACGTCATAGGGTAACGCTTTTATTTCTTTACTGTCACAGATAAGAAATAACTACTATTTTACTGTTCTTTAGAGGGTGAATGCGTAGAAAAACACGTGATGCTTAGTTATTTAATGCAATTTTTTCATTATTATGGGGGAGCTTATGGGGGAAGATAATCTTTTGTAATCATATTTTAGTTTCATGGTAGATATCTGCATGAAATGGTACTGTAAACAACGTTGTCACTTTCTGGAAAGGTATTAATGAAAAAAATAAGCTTCAATTTACTACGAATCATAAGTAATCTTTCTATCGATTCCTCTTTGTCTACCATCTTCAACTTTACAAAAATGTTATGCGATATACAATATTTAAAAATTTCGACTATTGATGAACTTGGATGTTTTTTAGGCCTCTGTGAAAAATAAATAAATAATAATGAACTGAGTAAATAATAAAGTACTGAGAAATTTATAGTTTTGCAATAATTATTATTACCCCATACCTTATGGATAATAACTAACAGAAACAAGTAAATAATTGTGAAAAAAAACTATTTTCTGTCAAGATGCTGAATGGCGTTTACACATTTATCAAAATACGTCGATTTCTACTCTAAGTAGGTTGTTAAGTGAAGGTCGTGTGTTGCGAGCATCGCATCAGATTTTCCACAAGCTTGAGAAAAAACCTTTATAGCTTAAAGCCTTAAGAACCTCCGAATTAGCGAAGAATGAATCCTCGTTATTTAAGTGATAGTGTGTATCTTTTATCAGGTTTTTGCGTTCGATAGTATTCTGGATGGTCGGATGATATTTGCGTTGCGTCTTCCTATAATTCCAATGCCTAAGATTACCAGATCTTCAACATACTAGAAACTCTTAGAGAAGGATGGTATAGAGCTTGAGAAGAGAGGACAAGGTCCGGTAGGAGACAGGTCGTAAATCGATGGTAGCTAGGCGGCAGACATTAAGGGCGGCTGAGCCTATCATTAGCTCCCCAGTTAGCGGCTTCCCCTCTCCCTCTAATCTAGTTCCCGGCCAAACTATTACCTTGTCTATTAGCTAAATCAGCCTTGTTCTAGCCGCCTATATTATCCCTACCTAAAATATCGCCCACGGATAACCGGGGTTGTCGACTCGTTACCCTAGCCCATGAGGGGATGCGCTAGCTATATCATAGTTACTCTCTGTAAGTATAGGTCCATCATGGTGATCATTATACCACTTAGCCTGTATTCAAACCAACCTATTTTTCCCGGCGTTACTAAGATATATTATTCTTCACGCTTGTAACCTGCTTGCGATTGATGTTATTGAAGTGAAAAACCTGATATAATGAAATGGAGGAATCGTTAGTTGGACACGATCTTCAAGTGGCTAGAAAGGAGCCCCAGATAATTATTTGATAGTTGATAGTTGAGAGTTTGATATATGAAATGAAATTAACAAAAGAATATTTTAGCATTCCTTTTCATCGGAAAAAACCAAAACCGCTAAATGAATATTTTTATTTCATAGTTTTGAGATGTGAGCTATGTTTGACAAATAGTAATGAATAAAGGAAAAAATAGTTATGGGTACCAATAAAAGGTCCAAAAAATGGAAAAGTTATGATTTTCTAAAGCCTGTTGCAAAAATCATGTTGCAGTGTGATCCGACCTAAGAAGATGAACAGTCCTTTAACTATTTCATAAACTGTTAAACCTTTAACTACATAGCTATAGATACTAACTAAATTATAATGATTTTTACGTGTTGATGGTTGACCTTATTAATTAATAAAGAAGAAATTGGTCAGGGCAGTAGTCAGAAATCATAAAAAAATCTTCTGCGGTGCGCGCAACACACAACTTTCACTTACTACCATACTCAGATTAGAAAGCAACATGTTTTGATAAATGCATGAACGCCATTAAGCAACTTAACAAAAACTTTAACAAAAACTAGAAAGTCCTCACTACATGAAAATTCTTTATTAGGTACTTTTATTTTTATTTGTTTGTTTTTTTGTTGGAGCTCAAAGAAATCCAAGCTTTTATCAATAGTCGATTTTTTCTTTTACGACGAGTTGATCGAAAGAGGCTCGTAGTTAATTAAAACTTAATTTTCCAATGTTTGTCTAAGGTTTAATTTCTATAGTTTCTTAAACAGTGACAGGTCAAGCAAAATTTCAATCCAAAACGTACTATTTGCTTTGCTTACAGGAAGAAATTTTACTTTTAATAGAAATTTTGATTTTAATTTCCTGGATTTGTCGAGTTTCTTCTGACAATGATGATTTGAATGGTATATCAAAGCCGGATAGATCTCCTGGGCTTGTCGGATATCTCTTGAATTAGATGTCAGGGCATGCAAGCAATTAAAAAAAAAAAATTACAGCCGTTTTTGAGTAATTAAAATAAAATCGTAAAAATGAGACAAAATTTATTAAATAAAGTAAATTTGAAATTTGTAATCATGGTTAATGCGAGAAAAGTAAAATTTGCACTTTTTGAAAATGGGTTCTTAATATGGGATAGGGGGGTATCCTAATATGGGATACATATCCCGTATTAGGGACCATGATATAAAATGAAATATATGAGGGAAAATTTGTTTATTATACAGACGATATTCACAAAAATATATGTTGTAAATGCCCATGGAGACGTATGATCGGAAACCCGAAGATAGCAATTCAAAACCCCGAGGCAGGGGCTATTCAATAATATTACTCGGCATTAATCCCCTACCCTCTCCCCTGGCCCGGGAGACCCCGTATAACCTAAGGGGCGGAACAAAAAAATATATATATCGAAATCTATATAAATAAAGTTGAAATTCTGTTTGTTTGTTTATTTGTTCTTTATAGAAATCCATACCGTTTGTCCTAAATTCTCCAAACTTCGCTCATTGGTTCTTTGATACCAGGTGCGAACACCTGTCCATATTAAAATTGCATAACTTCAGCCGATCTTCTGCTGATATTCTTTATTCTCTAAATTTCCCTCAGTGGTTCTTTCAGACCAGGTGCGAACTCGCTGTCAATATTAAAATTGCATAACTTCAGCCGATCTTCAGCTGATATTCTTTATTGTTACAAAAATCATAATGATCTCACTTTACAATGTTTTTTTTTTATGAAATCGACCGTTTCTTTAGAAAAATGAAATTCCCCGTGTGAAACAGGGATATACAGCTATAATCTAAGTATATAAAGATGAAATTCTGTTTTTCTTTATAGAAATCCATACCGTTTGTCCTAAATTCTCCAAATTTCGCTCAGTGGTTCTTTCAGACCAGGTGCGAACACCTGTCCATATTAAAATTGCATAACTTCAGCCGATCTCTGGGTACATTCTTTATTGTTATAATAATCGTTTTGATCTGGCTTTACATTGGTTTTTACAAAATCCACCGTTTGAGTCGATAAAAGTCTCAGTTTATAGATTTAAAAAATTAAATTCTCCGGGTGAAACCGGTATATACAGCTAGTATGTTATAAATAAATCCATGTTTATTATGTTACAAAAAAACACACATTTTATTTTTTAATTTTAATTAAAAAATATTATCTTAATATATAAATTAATCCCCCACCCTCTCCACTGGCCCGGGAAACCCCGTATAGCCTAAGGGGCGAGGAAGGGGAGGAACAAAAAAACAAATATATACATATAATTTATAAATAAATCCATGTTTATTATGTTACAAAAAAACACACATTTTATTTTTTAATTTTATAATGTTCAAATAATCAAAATTTGATAAGACCTTTATTTGACCGATTTTTTCACAAATTACAAATACAATTTTGAGTTCAAAACCGCTCTCATGGCTGGACACTCCACAGTAGGAACATTGAACTTTATTTTCTTCATTTTCTAATTTTTTATCACAAAACGTACACGTTTCTAAAAACTCAGTGTTTAAAGTAATATTTTATTAAAATCATTTGAATCTATTAATATTTTTATTTCAGGGATAAAAAGGTGCCTCAATATGGGATGTCCCATAAGAGGAAGTAATGGGTATCCCATATTAGGGGATGTGGCTTCTTTTTTTGTAGAGTTTAAAAAAAACAGTTAGCCAATATTGTAATGAATTGTTCTACATTTAAGATAGAACAATGATTAAGGGTATTGGACTTAAATTGAGGCCTGAAATATCAGGTCAAAATAATCACGAAAAAAAGTTTTTGAGCCCTAAAACAACAATTCACTGAAAACAATCCAACAGGATGAGAATGTATAACAATGTGACAAGTTTATGTGCCAATGCGACATTAATCTTCAATTTTAAAGAATAAAAACGAGGTTACAGTACAAACTATATCCAGAAACTAAATATACCATATTAGACAACCGTCCCATAATGGGGCACTTTCCCCTCTACATTAGGGTATCCCTTATATAGGTGATTTCTTTTTTTTTTAGATATGGAAATGCATACCTCCTATTTTTTTTTAAATTAAACCCAGACTTACTTAAATAGAAAATTTCATCTTCATACGTCAACGATAACCAGTGCCGACAGAACTCTGAAGATTTTGAAAATTGCTGTTTTAAACCCTTTCCGTTATATGTCTATATAATTGAAATATTAAATTTGTTATGAAATATTTATTAAAAGAAGATAAAATTACTGATCAGGCAGGATATTTTCTTTTTTTTATTCTCTTTTTTACTGTCTGGAAACAGATTTCTATTCTCCTGAACATAGCGTAGCAAAAATTGTATATTATAGATCATCCATCTCAGGGGACCCCAAAACGTATTTCCGTTGAAAACCGGAAGTGGAAATTTTTCAGGATCCCAATAATTTCGCTTACTATATATTTCATGTATAGCTATTTCATTATAACTATTTGTTATAATTAAAAAAATAATTTATAATTTAAATCTAAATTATTTATTTAAACAATTTTTCATTCATTTAGTACAAATACTATTTTAACCTACATTTTACTTTATAGTTAAGACTGTAAAATTGTAAACAATAACGTAAACTTAAGAGCTCATTATCAGTATGCTCATATGTAATCTCGATGTATTAATTGAAGAATCTATCTGATCTATTTTTAATTTTGAATGCACTTTTATTTTTTCATAATATTCCTAGTTACAATTAAATTTTTGTGATTTATTCTGCAATGAAATAAAATTATTTTTATGTATAATTGATAAAAATACTGTCTTCAAATTAATAACTCACATATTTCCGTACCTTAAATATCTTCCACCACTAACTATTTCTCTGACGTAGTAAGTCCGTAAGGCATGGATGATTTCAAATTAACATTGGTAAATAATGCCAAATGCTAGATTTTTGCGTTCGAAGCAATTAATGGGTTCTATGTAGTATGGAAAATAATGGTTTTTCTTAGTCGGAAATATATCACTTTAAACTAAGTTAATATGAAGTATAAATTAAAAATAATTTCCAAGTTACTTTGTAAACTTATACTGGGTGATTGTTTATTAAAAGAAGGTTCAAGTTCCTATTTAAATATTTTTCAACACTATTTGACACATTTTCTTTCTTGTCGAGGCTAAGCTTTAATTTCTCGTTATGCATTCAATATGGTTACCAGGTTTGAGCCCGAAGGGACATTTATATACATTTTTTTTCTTGATGAGACCACAAACAGTGATAAAAAAAATCTGGTGCGTGCGCGCAACACACAACTTTCACTTACCAACTTACTTAGATTAGAAATTGACGTGTTTTGCAAAATATCATTTCCCAAAGTCACACATTTTTCTACATTCATATCTTATTTTTGTTAATCGTTAAAGCCGTTTTTGAGTAAATTAAAAAAACCCGTGAAAATGATACAAAATTTATGAAGTAAAGTCCCCCCTCCCGTAGATCAATTTTGATGAAATTTTTACAGTCGTATCTCGGGCATATATATACATTAAATACCAAGTTTGATCAAAATCGTTAAAACCGTTTTTGAGTAATAAAAAAAACACGTGAAAATGATACAAAATTTATTAAGTAAAGTCCCCCCTCCGGTTGATCAATTTTGATGAAATTTTTACAGTCATATCTCGGGCATATAAATACATCAAATACCATGTTTGATCAAATTCGTGAAAGCCGTTTTTGAGTAAATAAAAAAAACACGTGAAATTGATCCAAAATTTATTAAGTAAAGTCCCCCCTCCGGTTGATCAATTTTGATGAAATTTTTACAGTCATATTTCAGGCATATAAATAGATCAAATACTCAGTTTAATCAAAATCGTTAGAGCCGTTTTTGAGAAAATCGAAAAAAACTTAAAAAGTTATTAAATAAAGTACCCCCTCCCTTTGAGCAAATTTGATGAAATTTTTGCTGTCACATCGCGGGCTTATACATACTCTAAATACCCAATTTCAGGTTCGCACGGTTTATAGTTTTTGAGCTAGTCTGTTCACACACACACACACACACACACACACAGACACACACACAGACACACCCACACACAGACCATTTCGCGGGACTTGGTTATTTTGACTCAGGGGACCCCAAAACGTGTATTTCCGTTGAAAACCGGAAGTCGAAAATTTTCACGATCGCAATACTTCCACTTACTATATATTTCATATATAGGTAAGTGAAAGTAAAAATATTTCAACTCTGCGGGCACTAAATTGTGAGGAAAAAAAGGTTTAGTTGTTTAATATTGTTTTTGGGTGATGGTATTTAATAACGGTCCATTAAATATAATTTTCTTGCTGTTATACCAGATTTATAATTATTATATGACAGATAAAAAACAAAAAAACAAAAATCGCCATTTCTGTATTTCATTTTTTTCAGAATATAAAATTCAGTTTCAGATATAAAAATCCATTCTGTGTCATTTTGATCATGCACTTTCCGACATAAATATACTCGTATTTTGAAGTTTTCTTTAAAATTCAATAAAATAACTTGTACTAATTATCATTCTCATTACCTACATCGAATCATTTTTATACTATTATATTACAAAATTGATAAACCATGTGCAACGACAGCCACGATCCGAAACCACATGAGTCTACCGAACATGCACAAAAGAAATAGATTATAAATAGAATCAAGCAACTAAGCAACAGGCTAGTGTGAGATTTTATAACTCCACTCGTAACGATTCTCCTAACTTCTTTTTCTATTATTTTATTATTTACATTCGTGTTTAGATATGAAATAATAATAAATTATTATTATTATAATTCATAAATTGCGAAGAAAATACTTCAATGGTAATTTTCCGAGGCCATTTTTGATGTTCCCAGTTACGTCAACCACGTTATTCCAAGTAACTTTAACCACAGTTTGCTATTTTTATATTAGGTTCTTTTCAGTTCCTGGATCTTATTTTTTCATGTTACATTCACTTATTATCCAAGAATTTTATTCACCTCAGGGGATCAATGGCGATTGGTGTTAATTAATAGTTAACGTTCCCGTGACTGATTTTATCGTTTTAGACAATGGTCCTTCTTTCAAACTACTTTGAGCTTTTCCACTATTTTATGCTTTAGATCACCCTTCAGAACCACCTTTGGTCTTTTCCATTGCCGTTTCTTCGTCTTGAATAGAATCTAACATTCTCTCAGGTACTTTTACAAGTCTTGATAGAATTCCATAAAATTATCAGCTATCCAGGTTTTTGTTTCACATTTTTTTTTTTTTTAATATCTTTCTCAACTTAAGGAGAGGAGAAAGAACTAGATAAATTTTTTCGATAAATGGCATACAGAGTAATTCATTACATTTCCATCATTACATCTTGCAAATTATCCATAAAAGAAAAAGGTCTATTCCCCCATATCAAATACTGTACGAATAGCGGGTAAAATAGATGAGAATAATAATTTTAATGGTATTAATATATCTAATTATCAAGAAACCTTTCTTATGGTCTTTGTTTTGTTTTTATTATATTTAAATTGCAGATTTGCTCCTGCGTATTTTATGTCTACTGCTGCAAAAGTTAGGTGCATTGGCCACTGTTGTTTCAGTGGAGGCTGACCGAGTAACAGGAAAGGAGAAAATCGTATAAGGGTCATGAAATGTTGAGGAATAAAATCAATTGCATTTGGCTTGTATGTAAGGATTTACTGCTGACATACTCATGTTACGTAGAATGTGATTTGAGATAAACCAGAGTGTTGTGTAATTTGTAATTTGTTTATGTAGACGTGTTATGCTGAACACAAAAGTTCTGTTCCCTATATATTTCTCAAGTTGAATGAAGATCTGTAGTCCAGGAGATATATGACCTGTTTGTACCGTCTGGTGAAGTATTGTATTTTCAATTTGACATATATGTTCAAAGTGAATCTTTTGACTGATTACATTCCTAAATATCTTACCTATTTTTTTTTAAGGTACTGGTTTGTTGTTTGTCACAGGACAAGTGAATTTTTTAAAAGAAAAACTGTCTTGGTTAATATGTACAAAATTCTAACTAAACCTGGCCACGCTTTACTGCAGCCTGCTTAGAAATAGCTTATTAGTACTTTAATAGTATATTATAGTATAATAGAGTAAGCAAATAGCAATATCCTACTTTAAATTGCTGTGGAATAGAAAAGCATAATAAATCTTCACTGACATTTTTTAAATTTTAAATATAAAAATAATTACACTCCTCTATCGATCAGGAAGGAACGTGGTGTATTCCTTATAAAATTCTATTACCTCAATCGGGGTTATTAACGGGAAAGCCGGTGTAAAAACATGTGATCAAGAATAAAATAGGCGGTAACTCTGTTAATGATTATCCTTTTTCCGTGGTTTATTTCTTATTTGACAGAGAATAAAGAAAACAAGTTTTTTCACAAAAATAATGGACAAAAACGAAAAAAAAAATTCCCCGCTTTGAAATTTTTTTGGATCTTTTCTATTTGCCGGCCTCAAGTGGTTTAACTGGGTAGCTAGTGATAACATATGTTATAGAAATACAACCTAAAATAAAATAGTCTGTAATTAAATGATGAAATTAAAAATAATCTTTATTAAAAAAATCAATAAATATATGATATCAATATCTTAATTATTAGGAGGCTTAATGGAATACGAATGAAATAAAAATAGGTTCTTGTAATCAGTAATTGCTCCTTTAGACATTTCAAATTCTTCCTCACAAAACTTGGTAGTGGTGTACTCTCTCGTCCAACTGTAGATGAAATATATTATTATTTCCAAACTCAACCTAGTTTTCTCCAACCATGTTCCTTTCCTTAATCGGATTGTGTGCCTGCAATTTGTTTTGTAACACCTCCATCGATCACCTTCTTCAGTTAATCTAAGTTTCATTTCATGACCCTGGCTGCAATATCTTTGCCTGTGGAGAATCCCTTTGGACTGTAAGGTCACTGCACTAATTTTGTCTGGAATTTCCTTTAAAATTTTTAACAGACCCATCTTTATTGAACACTGAATAACTGTTTATATTACCCGAATGTATACTAACTATAAGGTTTTTAGGTTAAAAAATGCCATGTGATAGTATTTTTATAACATATGTTATCACTAGTTTCCCAGTTAAATCACTTGAGGCCGGCAAATAGAAAAGATCCATTTTTTTGAATTATACTGATATAAAAAGTATATATGGCCACATTTGGCAAAACAGCAACATTCTGAAAAAGTTTCGGATTTATTCAACCGAGTTAACAAACATGAGGCCCTTGCATTTTTATATATAAGATTTTATCGATGCTGAAATATGCTCTTTCTTCTTGCCTGGAAAAACAAGACCATTTGGTTTTACATACATCAAACATTATCAATTCACTCATATATATACATTTCAAGAGGTGAGGTGCAAAACTCATTCGTTCCATAGGAACACGTTTTTTAGGAAACTCAAAAAACTTACCACTTCTTATAGAGTGGCCAGATGAAAATGTTTTAGTTTTGCCTTCGAAAGATACAGCTACCCTGTGGAAGTGAGCTTAGAATGAAAAAAATTACTGATTTAAAGGTAACAAAAAGAAAGTAACAATATATGAAATGAGAAATTTTTGCAACAAAATATTTAAAGGAAAGATTTTTGCTGCATACCACATTGGAACGAACGAGTTTTAATTCACACAGCATAAGTTGATCTTCCAATAAGAATAATAATACGAGGTATAGAAAACAAAAACGAAGATTTTTTTTAATAAGCAATATCTGTTTAGGTTCACAACCATTTTATTAATAGATTCGGTATCATTTTACAAAATAATATCACCCACTGACTTAAAACATTTTTTTTTTTTTTGATGAATTTTATCACTCAAATATCAACGCACTGATATAAAACATCGGATTACAAAAAAGTTACAAAAAGACTAGATCCTAAGGCCATTGTCTTCTTTAATATTAGCGACTTCATTATCCTGTTGTTCGTTGTTTCCCTCGTCAGCTTGTTGGAGCCATTGGAAAATCAATTATTAACATACCTAGGTAAGAAGAATGGAGTATAAATTGAAATAAAACAAGTAAATTGTAAAGTGAATGAATAGGATGGGTGGAAAGTGAAAAGTTATTATAGGAACTAAAGAGTTTTGCTTCACAACGAGTTTTGAAACACAATGGGCTATGGAACGAATCAGTTCTGCAACAAACCGCTATTTTGTATAGCGAAAATCCATATGAAATTACAAGTTTTGCTCCAATCTGATAAGATATGTTGAAAGAGCATCAAAATATCTTTTAGAATATGCCATCTCAATTTTTCAAAAAAATGGAATGAACGAGTTTTATACCTCACATCCTCATTTATTGATATATACATTATCAACTCACTCAATTTATCTCAGAGCTGGGCTTTTGAGGAACCTATTTTCGATCCAGGATCTACTCTCCATCTCTACCCGAGTCCAGGTGAAAATTGACATCCCCTCTTCGGTACCATTTTCCAGCGGAGGGAGAGAGAGGAATTGAATTAAAGTGGTGAGATGGAAAACCTTCCTTGGACAGAGGGCTAACAACCCCCTTCCCAAGGGAGGGTAATTAGGCCAGGATGGGGGGTGGGAGGAGGGTGGAGGTGGGAAATATGCAAACCATCCGCCCATATTCCACCCCTCCTCGGGACCGCTCTGTTTAACATTTTAATTGCGCCCTTTGTCCTGGGGGCATCCTCGGCGAAAGGTTAGGCTCCTCCTATTGGTCACCGCTCCCATCTCCTCTCGCCCCTAGTTAACATCGGGTCTGGTTCAGAATATTTATCATAACATGGGATAACTTTAGCGAAATGATCAATATTTCATATCACACGCCGGCAAACAGACCGTCATAACTCAAAAAACAGTTTCTTGGGGGGGAAATCGTATTTGAAGTTTCAACTTCTTCAAACTCACTGTCTGTACTGCTTCCTCAAATTTTGACTTTTTTTTTATTTTCTTCAAATTTCGATTTATGGGGCATTTAAATTAACTCGGTTGTCGATTTACTAAGTCAGTATTTAAAAATCTGATGCGATGCACGCAACACACCACTTTCACTTACGAACTTACTTATATTAGAAATCGACGTGTTTCGAAAATATGTAAACACCATTCCTCAACACATTTTTTCACATTTATTTTTTATTATAATAAATTTGAGCATCACGTATTTACTCGCTAAAGTCAAATAATTTTTTTTATTAATAAATAAAAGTTTTTATTTTCATAATACGGCTAATTAAATTTTGGCTGTCACATCGGGGCATATACATACATCAAATACCCACTTTGATCAAAATTCTTAAAGCCGTTTTTGAGTAAATATAAAAACACGTCAAAATAAAGCAAAATTTATCAAGTAAAGTGCCCTCTCCGTTTAACCATTGTTGATGAAATTTCGGCTGTCGCATCGCGGGCATATACATACACCAAATACCCACTTTGATCAAAATTCTTAAAGCCGTTTTTGAGTAAATATAAAAACACGTCAAAATGAAGCAAAATTTATTAAGTAAAGTGCCCCCTGCAATTCACCATTTCGCGGGACTTCCGTAGAAAACCTGATGTCGAAATTTTCACGATCGCAATACCTTCCCTTACTATATATTTTTTATATAGGTAAGTGAAAGTAAAAATGCGGCATTTCGTAGACAATTTGCAAATGTTACCTTTCTGCCACGACCACGCCCGGCAACCTAGACTATGTTCGATTTGTGTCAATCCTTCTAGCCGAGCGAGCACTTTCGAATTTTTCATTGCTTACCTTAAGATTAAAAAAATATGTTAAAAAAAGGTATCGTATAAATAAATAAATAATTAGCTAATTATTAGCTCTCCGAGCGACTGCCGCTCGAGTAGTTGCAACGAAATATGGCTCAAGTTAAATAATAATTTAATTTAGTTTTATAGCCGTTGAAGGATAGTCGTCAGAATTTAAAAGGAAGACTCACCTTTATGGTAAATGCTAGTAAATATCGTTAGCCATAAATTCAAATTAATTAATTAACAGATGCGGGTGTTCGGATTGTCTTAATGGCTTCAATTATTCAATCAATTTCTGATTGGTTACAAGGACAAACTTTGGTATTATACCACCCACGTTGAGGTTATACATACCTACCACGATTGGGACCATATATAAATCAGACCATTTTCAAAACATAATTTTATTAAAAACTTGTAATTTAAATCAGATGAAAAATTGTTAGTTTTAACGACAGAAGAGAATCGAATGTTCAAGAGCATGAAGGCGGTACAGTTGATAAAATTCAATTAAGGTTAACGATAAAGGTATGAAATAATATGTTTTACAATATTTTCTCCTTCTATTGGTACAACTATTGGGTACTTACGTGTTAGCCCACAGCAGAGGCGGATCCAGGGGAGGTAGGGACCCCAATAAACTATTACTATGTCTTATTAATTTAATCATTATTGTGGGTAACCACCTTGTTTTAAATATTTAATTTATTTTTTGCAGAGAAAAAATTTGGCTCCGCCGGGAGTCGAACCCGGGTCTTCCGCGTGACATGCGCGGTATGCTGACCATTACACCACTTACATTAAACCGCTTGGAAGCGAGCTCCGTGGTGGAGACCTCGTTTGGCTTAGCAACCACAGAAGAAAGCGAGGATTCTGCCCAAAGTTACAGAAGAACTGGGAGGGGCCCTACGTGATAAAGAAGCACATGATGTGATCTACAGGATTTTCAAGTTAGTTAGAAAGTTAGCATACCGCGCATGTCACGCGGAAGACCCGGGTTCGACTCCCGGCGGAGCCAAATCTTTTCTCTTCAAAAAATAAATTATTACTATTTCTGTAAAGAAGGGCCTATTTTTGGTTATTTTTTAACTCCTTAAATGAAAAATGGATTATACTTAAACATTTCATAAAACTTTACAATGTAAATATGCACTAATATTTGAAAGTAGGACCTTCATGAAACATAAAAATTAAAAAAGTGCACCCCCCTCAAGAATTTTCTGGATCAGAAACTGGCCCACGGGAATGCAACCTATCCTGTCCGTAAATATGAACTAGACAGTGGTAGGTGTTATCAGAGTGCGTCAACTTTCCGTTGGGTAAGTACTTGTCATTTTACAAAGGTTCAGAATTGGTTTATAAATCTGTCAAATAAAAATAAAAATCTGCTCTAATTGGGTAATGGTGGGTGACACTACGGTTACATAAATTCTAGACTCGGGCTATTTGGAATCGTTGGGGATTAGTTCATACCTTTTGAGCGAACGAAGGAGGAAAGCTAATTTGATTTGTTTATTTGTTTAGCGTTCATTTTTATGCTACTAAGGCAAATCGGACGATGCTACAGTGGGAGTCCTAAATTTTGCCTATTAGGATAGGGATCTTCAACGAGTACCTGACATCGTACAGGCTCGGGACCTCTATTTTACGTCCTATCCGAGGGACGCCATAGCCAAGGATTTTTATTCCCTTTAGAAAGTCCTAGGGCCACAACGGGACGCGAACCCGCGATCTTTAATATTGTAGGTTGCCATGCTAACCACTACACTACAGGTGACCGCAGCTAATTTGATAGCTGCTATATATTAAAGCTAATCAAGGCCTATTTTCACCGAAAAGGAGGCGATAGGAGTTCGCTGTTATCACGGTCACTTAACCCGTCAAAATAGACCATGCCCCCCAGAATTGAAATATCAATATTGTTATTTGAAGGTGATATGAATTTTCTTCTCATAACTTGAAAAATGTTATCAACTTCATAGACTCAAGCCTTTATTTGAGCCCCTTAAAACACAAGTGGTGTAACTCCTTTTATATATATTTTTTTTTTAGTTAGGCATGGTACTATGTAGGGAAAATGTGTTCTGTTTAATGCATTATTATATGGAGTTACAACTCTTGTGCTTTAAGGGGCTCATATAATAATGCATCAAACAGAATACATTTTTCCCTACATGGTACCATGCCTAACTAAAAAAAACAACCGAAAATTGGAGTTACACCACATGTGCTTTAAGGGGCTCATTTGTAAATTATAAAATGTATAATTTACATTTATAAGCCCCGTTTTACAACCGGCTGGATCCACCCATCCTTTCAGATCGTATTACGATACTACGGAAGTTAAGCAGCATGAATAAAAATAAATATATAATCACCTAACTAGTAACTGGGGGTCATTAAATTTAACGCCATTACTCTTTTTTCGGAGGTTTTTCTTGGTACAGTAATTAAAAAATGAAAAAAAATAATTCTTTTTTAAGGTGCGGTGTTAACATCAGTGAACATTTTCAATGCTGTAATGACATGTTCATTCCAGTGTTCCTTGATCCGCTTCTTAATTCAAGTATGAGGGCTCATTAACAAACTGAGAAAGATGAATCCACATTTTGAAGAAATAAGATACAATTTTCACTTGAATTATTGCCTTGGTTTTTTTTTTAAAACAAATGTTTCTCTTACTGATGATAAAGTTGCTAAATATGCCTTGAAGAATAACCGAAGCGTTTTAGTTTCTACTGTTTTACTAATCTTGATAATGGATGGGCAAACTCAGAGTTTCTTTGCATACATATATATATAAAATAAAGGCTTAACGAACCCGAAGGTTCGATACCGAAACAACCACTCGCTCCCTGCACACCTCGATCCATCGACCGTCTTCCAGACCCAACTTCGATAGATCCGCCCTAACGCAATCCTCCCACCTCCGTCTCGGCCTCCCCCTCGGACGCTTCCCATTTGGCACCGCGCTTATTAATCTTTTCGGGATTCGTTCCCAGCCAAGTTCCGCAATGGGCGTGTAAACCCATTTTATTCGTCTTGCTGCAATCACGTCAATTATATTTACTGGGTAAAGCTCGCTCAGTTCGGCGTTATGTAAGCGTCTAAATTCTCCGGTTAGTTTATCCCTCTTCGGTCCGAATATTCAGCGCAATACTTTATTTTCAAAAACTCTAAGCCGTTGCCCATCCCTCAATGTCAGCGCCCAAGTTTCGCATCCGTAAAGGACCGTTAGAAGAATAATAGTTTTGTAAATTCTAAATTTTAAGTTTCGGGACAGAAGGCGTGAGCTAAGCAATTTCGCGACTGAAAAGTAGCAAGCATTACCGGCTTTTAATCTAGCCTTAATTTCCTCATCGATATCGTTCTTTCTAGTTACCATCGCCCCTAAATATCTAAATTTCTCTACGTGTTTAAACGTATTCCCCCCTACATTGATATCAGCGAAATCCTCACCACTTCTACGACTAACCATATATTTTGTCTTATCCGTATTTATTTCTAGTCCAAGTTCTTTTCCGGCTTTCATCAACGTTTTTGTGTTCATTTCTATGGTTTCCACGTCCTCCCCAAGCAATACCAAATCATCGGCATATCCGAGCACGGGTGTATTCCCTCCCAAATTCAAACCCTTTCCGGTACGTGTCACCTCCCTAATGGCATATTCCAGCGCTAAATTAAATAAAACAGGTGAGAGAGAATCTCCCTGTTTCAATCCAGAGCGGACCTCGAACTTCTCAGAAAAATAATTACCGATTCTAACTTTATTGAACGTTTCAGTCATACACATTTTTACTAAGTTTACTAATTTTTTTGGTATTCCCTGCTCGACCAGAAAGTTATACAACTTTTGGCGGTTAATAGAGTCATATGCCTTTTTGAAATCGATAAAAAGCTGATGTACGATTCCGTTATATTCTAATTTTTTCTCTAATATTTGGCGGAGAGAGAATATTTGGTCTACGGTTGATCGGTTTTGCCTGAAACCACATTGATATTCTCCGATAATTTCCTCGGCGTATTCAGTGATTCGACTAGTTAGGATTAACGTAAATATTTTATAGCAAACCGGAAGGAGTGAGATTCCGCGATAGTTATTGCAATCCGTTTTTGATCCCTTTTTGTGAATCGGAATGAGAATAGATTCTTTCCACTTTTCGGGTATCTTTTCTTGTTCCCAGATCTTTTTAACCAAAAAAAATATTTTTGAAATCCCAGCCTCTCCGTATGCCTTGACTAGCTCGCAATGGATATTGTCTGTTCCCGCTGCTTTATGAGGTTTTAATTTTCCAATGGCTATTTCAACCTCCTCTTTACTCGGTTCTACTATTAACGGTTCAGCACTCTGGTATTCCGAAGAGGAAGATAGACTATTATTTTCCGTATTTAAAATACTATCGAAATAATCCTTGAACCGTCTACCGGATCGGCCACGATATGGTTGTTTTCATCCCTAATTCCAGTTGTAACCGGGCTCGACCGTTTACGAATTCTGTTTATGCCTTCGTACATGGCTTTAACGTTATTCTCGATTGTGTTTCTTTCGATCGCTATTATTTTATTTTTGAGATATTCTCGCTTTTTAAATTTGAGCAGTTTAGTAGTTTCTTTTCTTAATGCTCGAAAGTTAGCAAGATTGATTTCGTTAGGAATATTTAACGCTTCTAATTTAGCAGCTTTTCTTTTGTCGCACATTTTTTTTTTTTTTTTTTTTTTTTTTTTTTTTTTTTTTTTTTGTTCGGTACCCCTACCTGGCCATGTGTGGCATACGGGGGGTTACTCTACAGGTGTAACCAACCTATTCTAACCATGGTGGGAGGGTCGAGATTTATTCCGTGGGGCCTCCACGAAATATAAGTCAATCCTCCCAGGGCGGATTCGAACCGCCGCCGTTCGGCTCGAGCGTGCAACAACGGGTCGAGCTCCTACACGCTCGGCTATCCCGGCCCCAGTCTTTTGTCGGACATGTTAATACGAGTACATTCTTCATCGAACCAATGTTTATTTTTATTTTCCCTTTTTCCGAGACACGAGTTGCCGACCTCTTTAATACTATCCCTGATACCTTCCCACAACTTATCAATGTCTTCGTTATCCTCGTCAGAGGATTCCAACGCCTCAAACCTATTTTTGACTTCCAGTTCGAATTGTTTTCTAATCGTATATACTGGGTGTCCCAGACCTAGTGTAAAAAAAAAATTGGGTCATACTGCATGCTAAACGGGGTAGAATGGCGCAGAAACGAGTTTCCTATCTCAATCTGTTGAGGGGATAAAAAAAATTGTTTTTATTTTTAATATCTTACTTTTTTCTAAAAAAATGGCAGTTTTATCTACTTCGGTTTAACGCAATAACAAAAACGATGACATTTTCTTAATCAGTATTAAATTTCATAAAAGATAAAAGAGTTAGGTTTGGTTATTTTAAATCCACTTTCAGTGGGCCTTGTAACGCGCAAAACACAAAACATTTATTAAAACTTAAATTTTTATTAGTTTTTGAAAATTCTTCGCTCCTCACTGGAGCATCCTAGAAGCTGTCAAATTGCCTAAAAACTGCGGAATTTAGTTAGCTTTTTAATGGTGTAACCCATGATACAATTGCACTTCATCTTTTGAGTCCAGAAGAAGTTTTTCCCATGAAAAACACGCTAGAGAATGTCACTGCTGGGGCAATAAGGAAGCGCGCTAGAGACTCCTGCATCCAAAAAAAAATTCCTTAGTTTAAATTAAAAAAATACTTTCTTTAAAATAAATAAAACTTTTTTCTTCTCTTCTACTAAAATTTGAAAAACGTCTACAGGCTTATCTTTAAAATTGTTTAAGTAGAATTTTTTCTAATTTTAGTAGAAGAGAAGAAAAAAGGTTTTATTTATTTTAAAGAAAGTATTTTTTTAATTTAAACTAAGGAATTTTTTTTTTATTACTAAGGAGTTTAGATTATTATTACCCTTATTATATTATTTAGAATTCATATATTGTTCTTTCTAGTCTTAAAAATGTAAAACTAACTCTAACTCATGGGAAGTTCGGCATCCATTACTTTGAATGAAGAAGGCTCTAGCGCGCTTCCTCATTGCCCTAGCAGTGACATTCTCTAGCGTGTTTTTCATGAGAAAAACTTCTTCTGGACTCAAAAGGTGAAGTGCAATTGTATCATGGGTTACACCATTGAAAAGCTAACTAAATTCCGCAGTTTTTAGGAAATTTGATAGCTTCTAGGATGCTCCAGTGAGGACCGAAGAATTTTCAAAAACTAATAAAAATTTAAGTTTTAATAAATGTTTTGTGTTTTGCACGTTAAAAGGCCCACTGAAAGTAGATTTAAAATAACCAAACCTAACTAATCTTTTATGAAATTTAATGCTGATTAAGAAAATGTCATCGTTTTTGTTTTTACGTTAAACCGAAGCAGATAAAACTGCCATTTTTTAGAAAAAAAGTAAGATATTAAAAATAAAAACAAAATTTTTTTTTCTCCTCAACAGATTGAGATAGGAAACTCGTTTCTGCGCCATTGGGTGGCATGAATAAAAACTAGGAAAAGCTTTTACTAAGTAAATATTGAGGTTGTGCTAACATGTATATGAATAAAACAAATGGGATTTGCTAACTCCTAGCAAATGCTTAAAATTTTTGGAAGCTTAGCTTTTGCTGGGGAAATCATATGAATAAACGTTTAGCTCGTTCTAGTTTGTTCTAGGATATGCTCATTTTTTCTAGCCACCGTTTGGGAATGCTAGCATCGCTAGTAAAAGGTCAGTCACAACGCAAAATTCATAGAGAGTGGTGTGATCCTGGTGTTAAATAATAATAATAAAAAGCAACAATCATGGCTATGTTTATGGAACCTAGGCAGCAGAAAGTTTACCGCGAAAGAAGAAGAGTTAGTGACTGTAAAAAATTACTTCGTTTTGAAAGTGAGAGTGTTGACTTTTTGGCAAATGAGTTTTTACCAGAAACGTACGAAACACGAGGTGGTTCCCTCTCTCCTCGTCAAAGGATGGAGATATTTCTTCGCTACATGGGTGATCCTGGATTCCAAACTGGAGTTGGTGAGGACATTGGAGTAGATCAGTCCACAGTATCAAAGAACATTGGGTATGTACTGGACAAAATTGTTGAAAAAGCTAATCATTGGATAAAATTTCCAAATACTGTACAGGAAATAAATAATGCAAAGCTTCAATGGCAAAGACGATACTCTCTTCCTACTGTCATTGGTGCATTAAACTGCACCCACATTGAGATAAGAAAACCGACACAATTTGGTGATGAGTATATTAATAGGAAGGGGCACCCCAGCATAAATGTACAGGCCACTTGTGACGCTAATGAATATTTCACAAGCATAAGTGCTGAGTGGCCTGGTAGTGTGCATGATGCTAGAATATGGAGGCGGAGTATCGTCAGAGATGTGATATCACAGTTCAATGGAAATGCTTGTTTGCTCGGGGACTCGGGCTATGGGATATAACCATGGCTCATTACACCATACAAGCCAGCAAGAAATGCTGAGGAAACAAATTTCAATCTCATTCATGCCCGTGAAAGAGTCATAATTGAGAGAATATTTGGCCAGCTTAAGCAAAGATTTCCAATCCTTGGAAATTGTGTACGCTTATCATTAAGAAGAATACCAAAAGTTATACTCTCCTGTGCAGTCCTTCATAATGTAAGCAAGCATCTTGCACTTACACTTACACTTATACTTACACACTTCCAAGATTACCTTTTCCCAGTCCTTTAAAACAACTTTTTTGTTTCCAGTGGCCCTAATGTCTGTTTTCTTTTTTACTGATGTTTTCATATTGCTTAAAAGTTTTTTCAATTGTGACAGTAATACTCTCTGCCCACTCACTTTTGAGAACTCTTCTACTAACGATTCCCAAGCTTTCTTCTTTGAACTTATAACTGCCGGTATTTGGGACTTGTCAAGAACAACGGGGTATTTTTGAACTAGCTGCACCAGGAGATCCCTATCAAGTTGTTTTTCATCATTTGGTAAATGAATTTATTCATCTAAATACATCATAGATGTTGCTATGACAAGAGACCTTACATACACTGGAGAGAGAAAGCAACAACATCCTGAGCTAAAGCATGTTCATTCCTGTCAGGAATAGCATAGGGAGAGGTCTAGCTATTGCTAGGGGCTAAAAATTCCTCCATACTTAGCTTTTGCTAAGAATTTTTGGATAGATCTTAGATCAATCTAAGCTAAGCTAGGAAAAGTTTATTCATATTGATTTTAGCATTTTCTAAAACTGCTTAGAATGGTCTAACTTAGCTTTTGCTTGTTTTATTCATACCACCCATTCTTCCCCGTTTAGCATGCAGTATTACCCAATTTTTGTTTACACTAGGTCTGGGACACCCTGTATATATATACATATATATTATCGTGTCCTGATGTTTGACGGAAGTAAAATCAGAAACGACTCAACCGATCATCATAAAATATGGCTCATTAGTAGTTTTTTCCAGCTTAAAAGATAGTCTTTATCTCGATTACTGGCCTAAATATTTCTTTTATTGCAAATTAAATGCTTATTATACTACAATTGAGTGTGATTATTTGTAAGTTCTATAAATTTCCAACAGATGACAGTTGTAAGTTCATTTATTGAGACAGCACTTTATTTTCTTTCGAAATTTAGGGAGGGTAAGCTTCCAGTAGCCAAATCTATTTTTTCTTGCTTGGACTAGAAAAATACGTGTTTTCCCCATGGGCAATTACGTGTCGCCTTTTCACGTGTTGGGAAAATATCGTATTTATTTGTTTTAGCAAAAGACAGGTTAACCAAAATCATTTTGCACCCATTAGCACTACACTAAATAGAAATTGTGAATTCTAGTAATAAAAAAAGTACATTATTATTATAAAAAGTTATAAATTAACGTTATCCATCTCATCCAAAAAATTAAATTTTTATGTTTTGATAAGTAGCACTGTAGGAACATGCAGCATGGTTTGAGGTTACTAGCTTTTCTTACCCTGTTTCAGGTAGAACCTACTAATATATCTCATAACATCATGTGTTCTATTACGAATTTAATTAATATTTATTATGGCAAAGGTTAATTCGGTAAAATTGTTTATTGTGATTGTTCTAAACCCTATTCCAATTATATTCTTTCTTAGTTCCTTTTACATGTGTGTTATTTATATTTAATGTGCCGAAATATAAATTTATTTATGTGTATTTATTTATATTCTCGCCTCCGCTGAAATAATAATCAGACATATATGTCATTTGTTTGCAGTGCATAATTCATTTTTAATGTTAAAATTATTAAATATGCTATGAACATTATTAAAATCAAATATACTTCAGAGTTTTATAAAAGATGACTAAAAATAGAAACAAAAATAAACTAATTGCACAAAGACAATGTATTTAAACAGAATAAGAGATCAGGATTTAAGTTATTCGTTTCGAAATCGTTATTATATTATATATATATCGTTATATTATTATATTATATTATATATCGTTATATTATTATATATTAGTTATTCGAAGCCATCTGCAAAATCCTAGAATCGAAATAGAAGGATCACCCATTGAATATGTTGAAAAGCATAGGTATCTGGGAATGGTACTTGATAAGAAAGTTAGCTGAGTCCACCATATGGGGTCCACCAGAGCTGAGAGATGAATGCACGAAAAGGCTTGGGATTCTCAAATGCGTCTCTCATTCTAGCTGGGGTGCCGACAGACGGTCTCTAATTACTATGTACCAAGCATTAGTAAGAAGTAAAATCGACTACGGAGCCCAGATCTACAAAACTGCCAACAAAACCTGACTACGGAGCTTAGACTCTATACATAATGCAGCCCTTCAGAACCTCTCCAGTCGATAGCATTCATGCAGAATCTGGGGAACCGTCATTATATTTAAGAAGAGACTTCTTAGCTCTTAAATATGTTGCAAAATTTAAAGCTTGTCCACACCATCCTCTGACCGAACACTTATTTGCCGAAGGATTGGATAATCGCGGTCTCAAAGAAATTGAGATCGACCTCTATCTAAAGGTCGACCTCTATACGCAGCATTAACAAAAATTGGCATGATCCTAAGTAATATCAGACCTTTAGCCAATATAAAAATACCAAGATGGAGTGGAGTTAGACCAAAAGTCAATAGATCGATGTCTGAGGTTGCCAAAACATACCCGATAGAAGTTCGGTTATCGTTTTTAAGATTAATGGAAAGATATAACCATTGGGAGATACTCTATACAGATGCGTCAAAAGTGGGCGATACAGTTGGCTGCGCTGTGAGTAGCAAACACATTCAGCTCCTATTTAACTTACCAGGGGAATGTACAATATTCACTGGGGAAGCGACAGCCATCCTAAACGCTCTCTACTTGATAGCGAAATCCAGGGAAAAGAACTGGGCTGTTATAACAGATTCATGGAGCGTTTTGGCTGCCATAGATAGTCCATGCCCACGAAATTCGCTTATAGAAATCCTCAATGAATGGTGGGATATAAAAAGCAAAGGCATGACCATTATCTTCGTCTGGGTTCCTACCCACTGTGGCATTCCAGGTAACGAAAGAGCTGACCAGGCAGCCTATTTCGCAAGACTAGAAGAAGGAACAGGAATTAGTAAACTAAATAAGATTACACTAGAAGACTGGACGCTTCAAATAAAGAAAATGCAATTAGCAAATTGGGAGAAGAGTTGGGCGAGAGAAACTCGAGAATTAACAAAGGTAAAAACTGACTGTAGGAGATGGAATACAAGCTACAGAACATCATGGAGAGGAGAGGTAATGCTGTGCCATCTAAGAATTGGACATTGTCATTTCACACATAGTTACTTACTTAGGAAGCTAGAAGCTCCAACCTGTGAAAAATGTGACAATGTTCCTTTAACAGTACAACACCTTCTGTTAGAGTGCCCACAATTTGAAAAGCTTAGAAAAAAAGTTGGACTTTCTGATTCTCTAAAAGAAATAATGAAAGACAGTGAAGAGAGATTCACCACTCTAATTAAGTTCCTAAAATACTCAGGATTCCATAGATGGATATAAACCACCGGTAGACGCCAATGACCCTTTAGGGTAGAGGCGAAAACACAAAAAAAAAAAAAAAAAAAAAAAAAAAACAGAATAAGATAGTAAATCCAAAAAGTAAGTCCATATACAAAGTGACAATTTAAATTACGATATACAAAAAAAAACTTAGCACAAGGACGAATTACACACAATTATTTTTTTAACCAACATCGTTAGCACTTCATGTTTGCTTAGACGAATTTACCTCTGATCATAAATAAAAATCTTTTTGGTAGAAACAAGAATATAAAAAATAATTATGCATAAATAAAATAATAAGATTAAATAATAAAATAATAATAGAAATATAGAGGGTTTCCCACGAATGTTGTGTCAGGCTAATAAAACCCAGAGTCTTTGGAATTTCAAGGCGAAAATCAGGGATCTTATATTGCGTCATATTAGTTACCTTTTGAAGATATTCAACCCTTCCAGAATTTCTCCAGTATTGCTGGAATGGCTCCAGTACTGGAAATTTCACCATAAGTGACTGGTTTTTATGACGGATTCTGATGGTGAGTCGAATTCTAAAACTGTTTTGTATCGGTTACTTTTTCAATCAGATGCACCCTTACATCGATAATAGGTTGATTATTAACCATTTTCATATTTTATATCTAATAGTGTTTTTTATTTAAAAAAAAATAAACCTATGATATAACACATCTAAATGTCAGCTGTTTCTTTCAAATATTTGTTCCTTCTGTATTTCTTGGTTATAAGATTATTAGTTTGTCAGTATCTGTAAATGTAAATTGGTCAATTTAAAAATATGGCTCATTTTGTAAGTCAGTATGACATGCTCATGGCATTAGGACGATGTGATGGAAACTTATTTAGTAACTGGGTAGTGGATGTTGCAAAGAGATATAGGAACCTTATCAGAAGATATGATGAGTGCCTTTCCAACAATAACGCCTTTTCCAACCTCCTGGTCATGATTTCATATAGCCTTGCAGCTGCTCTAAAGTTTCCGTCACATCGTCCTAATGCCATGAGCATACAGTTGTATATTTTCGTAAGGAACACTAGAGTTTTCCAAGGCGTTTGTTGTAGCGCCTCGGCTGTTATTAATTCATAATATGGGGCTTTTCTTTTGGGTAGGTGTCTGAGTGTTGTGATATTTGTGAAGGAGTGAAAGATCGAGGGGTTGTGTCAATTATAAAGGTATTTCCAGAGTGCCAAGTAAAAAAGATTCATGTTCTCTGTTTGTGAAGTCAGTGAGTGGAGTAAATACTGTTGAAAGTTGATCAGCAAACAGTTCAAGACTTTTTCCCATCCAACACTGCTCACAAACCTTCTTTTCTAAAATATTTTCGCAGGGGTACTGACACCTCTCGATGCTTTAACAATTTCTTAGTATGCTTTCACAAAATCCCATGTCCGTCTATAAGTTTGGTAAGCAATTCTCATAGTTTGTTCTATTGAATTTCCCGATTTGTCGTTTAAATCCATAATTTAGTTTGTTAAAAGTTTTTCTGACTGATGGTAGTCTGTTAGTCTTCCACACTTACGAGCTCTTCTCTTTGCTGTTATTAAGTCCCTTACGAGTATATACTTGATCCCCTTTATATTGTTTTTATTCAAGCAGCCTTTTGGACACTTTTATTGAATGTTTCGAGTGCCTCTTCTAATTCCTCTTCAGTTTTAATAGAGCAAGGAACTGAAAGTTCGGAATCAAGAAATGCTCTATAAGCATTCCAATCACTAGTGCCGTAGATTAGTTTCTTCTAGAAGGGATTGATTAGAGCAAAGATCCGAGCTCGAATTTATTGTTTAAGAATGCTCCTTAGTCCCTTGGTTATGAAAAAATCTTGTAGGTGTGGAGTTTTCTGTTGCGAAGTTGGCCAATATGTTGGTGTGTAAGGTGATATGGAGTCTATATCACAATATAGTTTTTATCATAGCCATACTATTAATTAACAAAAAAAAAAAACTCTAACGAGCTGAATCCAGCAAATTTGTAATAAACCGGTATCGAATTATTAATAATACACATTGTCTTTACTTACTCTATCATATTTTAGTATAACGCCCACAATGGTTTTGCTGCATCTATTCTACAGAAATTTATGTGGGGATGATATAAATAAGAATTTATTTATTTAATCTAAGCATGGTAGAGTGTCATATTAAAACATTAAAACTAAACCATTTATTATTAAATTTTTATTAATATATTTTATTAAATGTTTATTAATGTAATAAAATTAATTTATTTTATTAAATTTATCCAAATTTAATTTTAAATAAAATATTTCACTTTAAAACGTTCAAACTAAACCAAAAGTTAAATCTATCTAATTCAACAAAAAGCTGTACATTAAAGAACTCAGTGAATTACTTAAACATCTGTACAAAGGGTAATACAAAAGTTTTGCAATAAAGCTTTATTTATTTAATTTTCTCGAAGGAATGTCCACCTCATTCAATACACTTCTCCATACGTCGAAACTAGTCATTAAACCAGCTCTGCCAAGTTTCATCTGGGATTGAAGCATAATCGTTGTCCCAAGCCCTCAGAAGGTCCTCTTCGCTTGAAAAACGTTTTCCTTTCAGCTTCATTTTCACATGTTGGAACAGCGCAAACTCACAGGGAGCAAGGTCTGGACTGTAAGGAGGGAGCTCAAGAAGTTTCAGCCCAGTAGTGGCCAAATACTCCGTGCAGGCTCTAGCACGGTGGGCTGGTGCCTTGTCATGGAGGAGGTACCAGGAGTCAACTGAGCAGTGACTGTCTTCTGTGTCTCGAAAACAACACGCTCTACAATTCTGCTTAATCTGAAAAATACAGCGATCATTTTTTTTTTTTACAGATCGAGATTTTCTGACAGTTACAGGTGTATCCTCATCGTCAAAAACCCAAACTTTGTTTTGGGCCTTGGTCGGCACATCATAATAGTATAGCCAAGTTTCTTCACCAGTCACGATGTTGTTCACATATGTAGAATGTCCCTTATCAAATAGTTTCAGCATCTTTCGGCACCAAGTCACACGATGAGGCATTTGCCCTTCCGTTAGACTATGGAGCACCCAAAGACAACAAAGTTTTTTTACCTTTAAATGGTCTCTCAGAATTGAATGAATTGCTGGTGCATGTAGGCATAATGTCTCCTCTATCTGTTGATATGTCACTCGACGCAAGCATTTTCCTCATAGCAGAAATTTTTTCCTCTGTTACAGACGTTCGCGGCCTTCCTTCTCTGTCAGCGTCCTCCAGAGTGAAATCGCCCCTTTCAAATTCTCTGCACCATCTGGATATAGCATTATGATGTGGACAATCATTATTCAATGCAATCTTCATTTCTTCTAAGCCTTGATGCTTAAACCACGCACAAATTATATCGCAAAACTGCCCTTACTTCACTACGTGACAATGATGCCATAATACGCACTTCAATCTGTCACTGCTAATGAACAACTGAGCCCAGAGATGTGATACTAGCGGCTAGTATGCAGGCATGGATAGGAATGAACACACAGTAACCTGCAGCCTCCTGGGTCTTTCTGTTAAGTTACATTGCAAAACTTTTGTAGTACCATTTGTATTAAACGAAGATTAATCTTCTTTTTTAATCTTTAACTCCCCCCCCTTATAAATACGATTATTAACTATCTCGATTATTAACTCTAACTAGCTGAATCCAGCAACATTGTAATAAACTGGAATCGTATTATGAATATATTTTGTCTGAACTGACTCGTTCACATTTTAGTATAAGGCCCATAATGGTTTTGCTGCATCTATTCTACAGCACTTTATGTAGGGTTGATATAAATAAGAATTTATTTATTTAATTTAGGCATGGTAGTGTATCATATTAAAACATTAAAACTAAACCCTTTTTTTATTAAATGTTTATTAATTTATTTTATTAAATTATCCAAATTTAATTTTAAATAAAATATTGTGATTTAAAGAATTCTGTGAATTACTCACAATTAATTGTCTTGTAACATTTTATGTTGAAACCTCCCATACAAATACAATTGTTAACTATTAATATAAAACATTACCTTACCAAGATGCATAAAAACAATTATTATTAACTAAATATTTTTACTTTCACTTGCACATATATAAAATATATAGTAAGGGAAAGTATTGTGATGGTGAAAAAAATCGACTTCCCTTTTTAAACGGAAGTACAAGTTTTAGGGTCACCTTTGTCAAATGAACCAAGTCCCGCGAAATGGCCTGTGTGTGTGTGTGTGTGTGTGTGTGTGTGTGTGTGTGTGTGTATGTGTGTGTGCGTGCGCACGTGTGTGAACAGACTAGCTCAAAAACTATAAACCGTACGAACCTGAAATTGGGTATTTGGAATATGTATATGCCCGCGATGTGACAGCGAAAATTTCATCAAAATTGGTCAAGCGGAGGGGGTACTTTATTTAAAGAATTATGTCTAATTTTTACCTTTATTTTCGATTTTCTCAAAAACGGCTCTAGCGATTTTGAATTACCTCGGTATTTGATGTATGCATATGACCGCGATGTGACATTCAAAATTTCATCAACATTGATCAATTGGAGGGGGCACTTTACTTAATAAATGTTTTTTCATTTTCATTTGTTTTTGTATTTACTCAAAAACGGGTTTAACGATTTTGATCAAACTTGGTGTTTAATGTATGTATATGCCCGCGATGCGACAGCCGAAATTTCATAAAAATTGGTCAAACGGAGGGGGCACATTATTCAGCAAATGTTTTCTCATTTTCACGAGTGTTTTTTATTTACCCAAAAACGGCTGAAACTCTTTTTATCAAACTGGGTATTTGATGTGTGTATATGCCCGCGATGTGGCAGGCAAAATTTCATTAACCGTAATATGAAAATAAAAACATTAATTTATTAATAAAACATGCATTTTACTTTAGGGAGTAAATGCGTGATGCAAAAATTTTTTAAAGCATCGAAGGTGTGCAAAAATATGGTACAAGATAATAGTCTACAATTAATTATATTTTAGTCTAGAAACTTTTGATCCATAATAAATTTCTGAAAGCAATATAAAGCGATTTTAGAGGAACAGGAATCGTTCTCGATTTCCAGGAAGGCATGAGAGACAAACTTTACAACGAGACGTAAATGCACCTATCGATTCACCTTCACGATATATTAACAAAAAGCAACTCGTAGTAAAAAACAAGCAAGCAGTAAAAAAAGCTCGACTGTAGATGAAATTATATCCACTAAAAAAATAAGTAAACAATAATGAATCGAAAAGTACTGAGAACTTCCAAATTTTGCTATACAGATACTCTATAAATTATGGAGATATACAAATATAAGCATATAAATGTGTGGAAATGTGTGAAGTTTAGGAATGGCGTTTGCATACTATCGAAACACGTCGATTTCTAATCGAAGTAAGTGCGTAAGTGAAAGTTTTGTGTTGCGCGTATCGCACCAGATTTTTTATTATAACTATGATATTTATTTACAAAAAGGTTAGCCTTACAAAAATCTTGTAAATTCACATTCTAGCTCTTTTGTAAGAAACTCGAATAATTTTTGCTCTCAACTTACTAGATCGTATTTTAGTATAAGACATAATTTCTTCTAAGAGCATCTTGATTGATTATACGGACATTCAATTCTAGTATCGGATAAAAACAAGAAATAAGACAGTATTTGTGTTTCCTTTTTACTAGTTACCATCTAAACAAATTCTTATACGGTAGGTAGACTTAATCATTACGATTAAAATTTTATTTTTCATATTATTATTACATTTTGGCGTTACAAATGTCTAGGTCATTAGTAAAATAAATAGTAACCTATTGACTTCTCTACAATTTCATATATAACTACTAATGAAAAACTTCTATAGAGAAAGAGGGATTGGTAAATTGCTGTTACATCTGTCTTGCCAAATTGAACTAGGCGCCAAACTTCGTATTTTGAGTAAACAATAAATAATGTAAAAAAGAAAAAAAATGTTACATTGGTTTGGCACATAGTTAACTATGGTTTTATTCCAACCATATATGAATGTCAATGGCTGTTAAGATTAAATGACTAAATGATATTATTTGTTTTTTTTCCAAAATGCAGAATTGTTGCTTTCAATATCATATAACATATAGACTCATATAGAGTCTATATACACATAAGTGTTATACCATTACTGGGTTTGTTTTTGGTTGATCAAACAATACATGATAGTCATGAAATGGAATATTTCTATATAGAGCCTGTTCAAGATACAATTTGTTTGATACCTTGATGTGATTTCCAACATCAAGGTATTAAACACTAGTAGTAAAAAACACACTAGAGGAACTTAAGTATTAATCTTCAAATAGAAAAAAATTAAAAGACCTCCATAATGATGAAAGTTTTTAATTGTAAAAATAGTTTTAACCACAAGGCTGTGATTTTCCTTTTTGATCTTTTAGCTTTGAAAATGCTCACACACGAGCGAAACGTCAGCCATTATAAATTTTGACTATGACTGTATAAAAGTCAATAAAAGATAATATTTTCGAGACCCTTACAGCTTATAATTTGTGTAACTTCCTACACTAGAGGAACGTTGTTTTGGAAGTAAAAATATTTGTAACCCATAACTATTTAAAACGAATTCAACAAAGTCGCTCCTATTCGAATAGGCATTGCAGAAGGAAGAATATATATATATATATATATATATATATATATATATTTGTTTCACTAGATTTTTATAAGCTTAACAATTTCAGATACCTTTTATTTTAATGTAACATTTAACGATTACAAACTATTTTCATATAAGTTGCAAATTTCATATACAATGCAAATATTTCTTCTAAATATCGGTTTTAATAAATAAATAAATTATTGTCTGAAATTAATGTTAAAAACTCACTGGCTTCCATATTAATTAAAAACTAATGTAAAAGCCATATATCTCTTAAAAAACGAAAGAAAATAGGTTAAAATATAAAATTTAGACATCAAATAGAGGGGGGGGGGGAATAGTTGCCAGCCACTTTATGGGTTAAATAAACTGTTTCTCAAATTAGGAACAATTCTACTGAATAAACTATAAAAAAAAAAAATTATGCCATAATTTCAATACTCTAAAACGTATATGTGTGTGTGTGTGTGTGTGTGTGTGTGTGTGTGAGTGTGTGTTCTGTAATTTAACAAAGTTGTAACCTTCTGCAAAATTAATAAATGTTGTATGCCTTACAATGGTATGGAACTTGTATTTTCATACGTGTCGTCATGGGGTTACCATGAAGGGAAAAAAAGAAAAAAAAGAAACATATATACGTATATGTGAATATATATATATATATATATATATATATATATATACACATATACAAATATATATAATAATAATATATACTCGTATATTATATATTCATATATTATAGTTTATAACTTATATCAGTCTCTACCAATCAAGGTTAGTTAGAGGTTATTCTTGAGGCTAATCAAGAATAACTTCAATGTTAGGAAATCGTCTTGTCAACCCAACATTATTAAGACTTTGAACTTCCGTTTAAAATCCTAAAAAGATATTTGTTTTTTAGCCTAATAATGAAACTGAAGAATATTTTCGTCTCATCATCAACTATGTATAGCTTATCATTGATCTATAATTTTTAACATCTAAATCACTGGCGTAATTAAATTCCTCATTCCCATTCTCATTCCATTGTAGCCATACATATAAACAATGTTTTGTATCCTCGTCAACAAAATATGATCTTAAATAATATAAAGTACAAAAATATATTTCTGTTGAATTATAATTAAATATTAATAGTATAATATATGTAGGTAATTCCTCTACTCAGACAATAACATTAGTTAAAGTTAATATTAAAAACAAAATATTTATCAAATCGACAATGGTTTTGTATACTGAGAATGAGCTATTATATTACTCTCCAGGAATTTTTGTTAGTTTAGTTAATGCTTTATATCCAAAGCTCTGAATATAAGGGAAACTAAGCGCACTATAACAAAATTAGATTTTCGGATTTCTTTTACACGGGGATGCAATTTTATGTTATCGGGTGCGGAGTTTTTTAAAAAAATATTCATTTTGTATTTTAGTAGCGGTGTAGGGGGAGGTACTACAAAAAAATTAGATTTTTGGATTTCTTTCACACGATGGTGCAATTTTATGTTATCGGGGGCGGTTTTTTTGAACAAAATATTCATTTCGTATTATAGTGGCGGGGGGGGGGGGGGCGCACTTAGATTATCCGATTTATTTCCAATTCAAGCTATCGGGGGCGGTGTTTTTGACAAAAAATATATCCCCCCCCCCCCCTATTAAAATACAAAATGAATATTTGTTTCGAAAACACCGCTCCCGATATCATAAAATTGCACCCCTGAGTGAAAGAAATCCGAAAATGTTATCATTTTCAATATTATACCCACCCCCTCTCACTTGAACTTTAAAATAAATATTAATTTTAACGGATACCTGGTCATGATATAATATGCTTAGGAAAGGGGATAGACCGGGAAATCGATATGGAAAAGGTTTGGTTTTATATTATAAATATATAAATATAAAGGTTATATTATTATAAATATTCTTGGGTTGGGCTTTATAAGGCGCCAAACATCGGTTCTTTTTTCGTTTAACGTCCCTCTAGCCACACATCTGTAAAAGAGGACATGATAAACTAAGTTAAATCCCATAAATTACAACAATGTTTTTTTTATTATCATCAATAAAATACAAATATCTTTCATTGTCTCAAGATGTTACATAGTCAATAATAAAAGCATATTAATTGTCCTTGTAGTGAATCTAGTCATAGGTCTAGACATCAAAAGTATTAAATAATATTTCTCGACATGCATGCGGAAATATTCCTTAACTTAATTATTAACTAGAAAGAAATAGTATTATCATGAACAAAGAAAATGTACTAAGCAATTTCATGATAGTCAAGCCTTGTTTTTTTGTAATTCTAACATAGCATTCTACATAATAGAAAAAGGAGAAAAAAATTCAAAACCAAAATTCTTCTGAAACCCAAATTCTCTTCAACTAATCCACATTCTTTTCTATGTATTTTTTAAAATCAATTGAATCAACAAAATATCCTTAGCAAAATTACACATTTGTCAGTTTCTTTCACAATTCACTACCGCTGTTTAATAACTTACTAAAATAATAATAATAAATTACTGTTTAATAACTGTTTAAAAATTTGGTACAAATATTTTTTTATAAACTCTGTAAATCCTACTAAATTAATTTAGTAATGACGACCATAACAACAAAGAAACGTAATAAAACTTGAGTAACTAAGTAATGATAACATTACTCAAACCTTTAATATTCTTCATTTAGGTATTTATTTTATTTTTTTATTTATATTATACTTATATTTTTGCGTGTCAGTGAAACAGCTAAAAAACAATGAAAAGGCTAAATAAATATAAATTTATACGCTTTACCATTAATCTATATATTTATGCAGTAAAACTACTATTCATTAAATAAATCATAGAGGAATAAAAAGAAAAACATTCTTTTTTCTATTATAAGCTTTATCGAGTACTCTTCTCTCAGATCTTAATGTTGGTAGAATTATATTCATTTTTTGATTAAGAACTTACTTTCTAGTTTTCCTTGATATCCTTAAAGGATCTGCGGCAAAATTCTTAAGTTTTTTTTTTTAATTGTTAATGATAAGCTTCCATTGTTCATTCTATAATTCCAATCTCAAAAGAATTCGACCCATCTTGCTATTAAGAAATTCAAATAATTACTATCTTTATTTTTTTTTCTATAAAACAACAGCAATATAAAAAAAAAAAAATAATGCCTGCAGATTTTATTTTAATTAAGTACACAGCACTATTTTATTTTACATAAAAGTAAATGTTTAAGTATTTGAAAGGCCTTTAAAACAGTTTTTTTTTTGTTTTTTACTTTCACTTACCTATATATGAAATATATAGTAAGTGGAAGTATTGCGATCGTGAAAAATTTCGACTTCCGGTTTTCAACGGAAATACACGTTTTGGGGTCCCCTTAGTCCAAATAACAAAGTCCCGCGAAATGGTCTGTGTGTGTGTGTGTGTGTGTGTGTGTGTGTGTGTGTCTGTGTGTGTGTGTGTGTGTGTGTGTGAACAGACTAGCTCAAAAACTATAAACCGTGCGAATCTGAAATTGGGTATTTAGTGTATGTATGTGCCCGCGATGTGACAGCAAAAATTTCATCAAAATTGTTCAAAGGGAGGGGGTACTTTATTTAATAACTTTTGAAGTTTTTTTCGATTTTCTCAAAAACGGCTCTAACGATTTTGATTAAACTGAGTATTTGATGTATTAATATGCCCGAGATATGACTGTAAAAATTTCATCAAAATTGATCAACCGGAGGGGGGACTTTACTGAATAAATTTTGTATCATTTTTACGTGTTTTTTTTTATTTCCTCAAAAAAGGTTTTAACGATTTTGATCAAACTGGGTATTTGATGTATGTATGTGCCAAAGATGGGACACCCAACATTTCATCAAAATTGGTCAAACGGAGGGGGGACTTTACTGAATAAATTTTGTATCATTTTCACGAGTTTTTTTTATTTACTCAAAAACGGTTTTAACGATTTTGATCAAACTGGGTATTTGATGTATTTATATGCCAAAGATGTGACAGCCAACATATCATCAAAATTTATTAAACAGAGGGGGAAATTTATTTCATAATTTTTTTTCTAATTTTTACCTTTTTTTCGATGATCTCAAAAACGGCTTTAATAATTTTTATCAAATTCGTCAAGTTTAATGAAAATTAGGTGTTCTTTAATATCAGGTCAGCTTTATCATTATTAAAATGTTCTGAGGGGGCTTAAATGGGGTAGGGGCCTTTTTTGTTTCCTACAATGTACCTTTGTTTTTATTTATATGGAGAAATTAACTGTCTCTCGTTACGCCTAAAAATGATAAATGGCTAAATATGAGCTATGATAAAAATAAAGAAAACATAGAGAGGAAAAAAAAGAAAAATATTAATAATATAAAGTCAACTCATAAAACTTTTTGAGCCCACGCATGCGGAGAACGCCTTTAATGACAGACCATTGTTCATGATTAAAGCCGTTCTGTTCATTTGGGAAGTGGCAATTAACAAAACGCATTAATTTCTAATCTAAGTAAGTTGGTAAGTGAAAGTTGTGTGTTGCGAGCACGCACCAGATTTTTTTTAAATGTCTTCATATCAGTCTATACAAACTGTACAAGACATTTACTACATGAATTTCAAAAGCCGTCAGAAAATTTTAATTTCAGATTTTATTTAAAACTAATTATTTTTTTTTTAAATGTCTTCATATCAGTCTATACAAACTGTACACGACATTTACTACAAGAATTTCAAAAGCCGTCAGAAAATTTTAATTTCAGATTTTATTTAGAACTAATTATAAATAATTTTATTTATTTTAATAATAATTTAATAATTTTATAATTTATTTTAATTATAAATAAAATTAAAAAGTTACCTAGTAGAAACGATTTTTTTAAGAAAATTCCAACAGTTAAAAAAAAAGGGAAAAAAAAGTCGTTCCAAAATTAAATTATGAGTTTTGGTCAGTACGAAGACCAAAAACAAACGAAAACTATTTATTACTATAATAGTTTGCAGTAGAAGGGTATTCGTCCAACGATAAACGTGCTAAAACTGATAATTTTAACTTTAAAGATTGGAAACCAATTTTTAACCCTATGAAAAAATAAATAGGCTAGGAAAAATAAAATTTAACTACATATCGCTGATTTACATTTACTGCTGCTTACCAGTAGCCCACAGTAGGCTTAAAAAGTGAAAAAATGGAATTAAAATTCAGACATTTAAGTGAATTGAATTAAGATGAACATTTAAAATATTCTAAAAAAAAATTATCCGTCTTCCATTATTAAACTAATATAAAATAAGATACACTAAGTACATTATATAATATAAATAAAAATATAAATAAATAAATATAAATTATATTTAACCATGGATATATTATTTATTAAAACACTATCAATCACACGATTGATAAATTATTAGAGGACACAGCCCCGAAACGTTAACATTGTTGTGATGTAGAAAATAAATATTTGAAGCAAAAAGGAAGGTGCTAATTAATCATTATTTATAAATTACTATGTAAGAATCTACATAAAATACAATATATCGTATCAATATAAGATATAATATATTTTTGATAAGTAATTAGAGTTATATTCTAACAGGTTATCAAGAAGGGGACCAAATTAGTCTCAACAATACAGTTTTTTATTTATAAGACGTTTCGGCTCTTTTGAGCCATCTTCAGTTCAGCAAAACAGGCAGACAAATCATTTGAAGTCACACAGGGCAGATGCAACTCTCAACCAATGTTCCCTAACCCCAAGACACCCAAAACACTCGAGTGTTATCTGCCATGTGTGACTTCAAATGATTTGTCTGCCTATTTTGCTGAACTGAAGATGGCTCAAAAGAGCCGAAACGTCTGATAAATAAAAAAACTGTATTGTTGAGACTAATTTGGTCCCCTTCTTGATAACCTGTTGAACAATATAGTCTCAAGAACTTAATGTCTAATAAGTTATATTTTAAGTTTAAAAAAAAATAACCACGCTCTGCTAATAATTTTGCTATATCCTTCGAAATCCTTTGAATTTTTTCGCTATCTAATAACAATATGAAGCTATACAATATTATCTCTATATTATTATAATAGCACTTTCAAGCATGTATTTCAATATCCATTTCTATATCTCGCATTTATATTATTTATGTGCCAGAATTATAATCCAGACAATTAATTACTATAATCAAATATAGCTTCAATTACTAATCAATAATATATCCATTATTAAATATAATTTATTTTACAGAGCACCATAGGGTGATAAATAGTCAGTTTTAGTTAGATTTTTTCTTTTTTTATTACATTCGCAAGTCTCTATTAAACACTTCACGACTCACCAAGCTCTAAAGATAACCAAAATATTTGGTTTAAATTGGAGGCTAGTTAAATAAAGAATGTTTCTGAATGAAACACCTTAATAATTTTACCCAGAAGGATAGTTAAGAAAAAAGTCGATCACCTCTAAATAACGAAAAAGGTATAAAAATACATAATACAACTACTTAATAATTATTAAATTGTTGATACGCATGGTCATTTAAACAAACGAAATAAAAGTATAATGATAGGTCTCATTAGAAATAATATTACGTGTGTAGGAAAGTATGTTCGTTCATCGTCAAACGTATTGCTGTCGATAATTTTTACTTTAAAAATATATAGGAAATTTTAACCATAGCTAAAATATATATGTAATTCTGTTTATTCTTCTTAAGTAGTAGGAGAAATAAATCGTGTTCCACTGTAAACAATGAATTGAATAAAAAATATATTACAAAGAAATAAGTATTTAACTTTACCGCTTAGCTCACCTGTAAACAATGAAAACGATTTTAATGTCCTTATATAAATGAAGCTTAAAACACAACTGAATAAACTAACCTTCCAATCGAAGTTAACATGAATTAAAACACATGACCTGAATAACAGTATATATATATATATATATATATATATATATATATATATATATATATATATATATATATATAAATTGGTAATCAAATATGGTGCCTATATGGACAAAAAAGTTATTACTAAATGAAACCATTTAAATAAATACAATAAACATTTTCTCTTCTTATTTCTTTTGGAGTGTTTTCGTTAACATCAAATATTTTTAAGTGGAAAAAGCAAAAAATCATGTTGTGATAAGTAGAAGTTTGCAAGAAGTGATCGTTTGAAAACACCACCAATCCTATCATTTTGCTTATCAATATGATAATCTACAAGAGCAAATGATAGAATTTTAATCGTTTACTCTCGTCAGTTTTAATTTTTACTTTGAGCGTATCTTCTTGCTCTTAATATTCTGGATTGACCTCATGCCATTTATATCGGCATTCCTCTACCCTGTCTCAGAATGAATCTCCGTAAAGCCTAAAATGGAGTGGTAGGAGATGAATAAATAATTATAACCCTTGACCTTCATTTTTATTTTACCGCATATTGCTTCATTCAAATTTCATAGTCTGTAATCATGGCATGCAAAATACAATGAAAATGACTCATTTATAAGTTTTATTAATTTTATTTCTCTATTTTTTAAAGCAAAATATACGATTTTATCTAATTGTATACTTGGCTATTCTTCCAAAATAGAAAATGGCTTAAGGTCACTTTATTCCAAAAGTTTGTTTTATTAAACCCTTACCTAATCCTTTTTTAAAGTAGCTCCTCATTTTTCCTCATGAAGCACAATAGATTCGAACTTAACACATTATTATTTATACATACATACTCGTAGAATAGATACAGAGGTGTAATAAAATGCTGTTTATCTTTTTTTAGAGAATATATTATAATCTCCCAATTTTAATATAGAATAATCTTCTATAATATTGTTATATTATCGATAAATACTTTTGTTTGAAGAGGAAAGGTTGGCATCGGCCGGGAATCGAACCAGGGTCTTAGCATCAACGTTGCAGCGGTGTTAACTTGAGCTGACAGTGGGACTTATTCCATCCATGTCAACCTTCTCTCTTTAACTATCATACCCGCCACTTTGCAGCGAAGTAATCAAAATTTAATAAAGTTTAAGTAATCATAGATTAATCTTGGGTATGTAATCTATAACTCTATAAAAACGTTAATGTAGTATATTCTTCTAATGCCATGTTCCGATTATTAATCGGAACAAACTTTGAAATGCGAAAGACTTCAACATATCTAAAAATAACAAAAATAATTTCGTATATACATTAAACTTAAGAGACTCACACACGATTAACTTGGTTTCCAACCTTATTCTCGGTAGTTGAAACAGACGAAAGGAGATATTGAATACCAAGTTGTCAATATCATTTCCAACGTTGTACCTTCTTCGACAGACCACGTGCGAACTTTTACTTTTTTACTTTCACTTACCTATATGAAATATATAGTAAGGAAAGTATTCCGATCGTGGAAAATTTCGACTTCCGGTTTTCAACAGAAATACACGTTTTGGGGTCCCCTAAGTCCAATTAACGAAGTCCCGCGAAATGGTCTGTGTGTGTGTGTGTGTCTGGGTGTGTGTGTCTGTGTGTGTGTATGTGAACAAACTAGCTCAAAAACTATAAACCGTACAGACCTGAAATTGGGTATTTAGTGTATGTATATGCCCGTGATGTGACAGCAAAAATTTCATCAAAATTGATTAATTAGAGGGGGCACATTACTTAATAAATGTTGTCCCATTTTCACGTGTTTTTTTTTATTTACTCAAAAACGGATTTAACGATTTTGATCAAACTTGGTATTTGATGTATGTATATGACCATGATGCGACAGCCGAAATTTCATCAAAATTTGTTAAACGGAGGGGGCACTTTACTTAATAAACTTTTTCTTATGTTCACGTGTTTTTTTTATTTACTCAACAACGGCTGTAATGATTTTGATCAGACTGGATATTTGGTGTATGTATATGCTTACGATGTGACAGCCAAAATTTCATCAAAAGTGGTCAAACGCAGAGAACTCTTTATTTTATAACTTTTTTCCAATTTTTACATTTTTTTTTAATATCTCAAAAACGGCTTAAATGATTTTGATTAAATTAATCAGTTTTAATCACAATCAATTCATCTTTTTTATATTAATTATAGAAATTGCAATTTAAAAAACATTCAATTTCTAATATAAGTAAGTTGGTAAGTGAAAGTTGTGTGTTGCGCGCATCGCACCAGATTTTTTTATTTAATATTTGTATAGTTTTTTCTTACTTTCACTTACCTACATATGAAATACATAGTAAGGAAAGTATTGCGATCGTGAAAAATTTCGACTTCCGGTTTTCAACGGAAATACACGTTTTGGGATCCCCTGAGTCCAAATAACCAAGTCCCGCATGAGGTTCTCGCAAGGATATCCTATCATTTTATTATTTAAATTAAATTTTTTTTTTAATTATTAGCTAAAAGTTTATATTTTTAAATTTAGCTAGGTAAGTACTGAAACCATCAATAGAGATGGACATGTGGTGTATACTATACAAGAGAGGGGCTAACATTTGCTCTTGATAGAGACCACTTATGTGCAGTTCAAACACTCAGTAATATTACAAATACCCAAGCTCTATGCAATGTCTGGTAACAATAGGATATAATGCATTCACTGTTCGGTCTTGCTTAGAACATTCCTTCCATATGGTAGCGAAATCTGAACACGAGTTTATTAAACTCTTATTGCACATCTTGGAAGACAAGGAGCCCAAGTGAGATTTTTTTCCATTTTGAGTAAATCAAGTTTGAAGTTTGAAAAAATTATATTCTTATGGGGATAAGTAAGATTAATTTTTTTTAATTCAGTATCTCAATCAGGACTTCTACATTCAAGTTCAGTCTAACATTTTATCTAGTATAGAAATATAAAACAATGACGGGTTAGTTTATAACTCAAGAGCGGCTGGACTCGAAAGCCATGCACCAAACAGAAAATTGTATTATTATTAAAAAGAAATAAAGTTGTTGTTAGCATGATTCACCTTGCTGTTCAAATGCCTCCCACTCGAAAACGGCTACTCCAATTAAAAATTTTGCAGTTGAAATTTGTAGAGCACCAAATTCGGCGTTAAAAAGAGCTCCTTAACTAAAATGAAGTGTTATAGAGAAAGAGTGTTATTACTTTCACTTACCTATATATGAAATATATAGTAAGTGGAAGTATTGCGATCGTGAAAAATTTCGACTTCCGGTTTTCAACGGAAATACACGTTTTGGGGTCCCCTGAGTCGAAATGACCAAGTCCCGCGAAATGGTCTGTGTGTGTGTGTGTGTGTGTGTGTGTGTGTGTCTGTGTGTCTGTGTGTGAACAGACTAGCTCAAAAACTATAAACCGTGCGATCATGAAATTGGGTATTTAGTGTAGGTATATGCCCGCGATGTGACAGCATAAATTTCATCAAAATTACTAAAGGGAGGGGGTACTTTACTTAATAACTTTTTAGGTTTTTTTCGATTTTCTCAAAAACGGCTCTAACGTTTTGATTAAACTGAGTATTTGATGTACTAATATGCCCGAGATATGACTGTAAAAATTTCATCAAAATTGATTAACCGGAGGGGGGACTTTACTTAATAAATTTTGTAACATTTTCAGGTGTTTTTTTTTATTTACTCTTAATCGGCTTTAACGATTTTGATCAAACTGGGTATTTGATGTATATACATGCCCGAGATATGACTGTTAAAATTTCATCAAAATTGATTAACCGGAGGGGGGACTTTACTTAACGAATTTTGTATCATTTTCACGTGTTTTTTTTATTTACTCAAAAAACGGCTTTAAAGATTTTGATCAAACTGGGTATTTGATGTATGTATATGCCCGAGATATGACTGTTAAAATTTCATCAAAATTGATTAACCGGAGGGGGGACTTTACTTAATAAATTTTGTATCATTTTCACGTGTTTTTTTTATTTACTCAAAAACGGCTTTAACGATTAACAAAAATAAGATATGAATGTAGAAAAATGTGTGAATTTGGGAAATGATATTTAGCAAAACACGTCAATTTCTAATCTAAGTAAGTTGGTAAGTGAAAGTTGTGTGTTGCGCGCACGCACCAGATTTTTTTTATTACCATATTCCGCATCTAACTTTCGATTTAAAAAAAAAAAATCTGGTGCGTGCGCGCAACACACAACTTTCACTTACCAACTTACTTAGATAAGAAATTGACGTGTTTTGTTAAATATCATTTCCCAAAGTCACACATTTTTCTACATTCATATCTTATTTTTGTTAATCGTTAAAGCCGTTTTTGAGTAAATAAAAAAAACTCGTGAAAATGTTACAAAATTTATAAAGTAAAGTCCCCCCTCCGGTTAATCAATTTTAATGAAATTTTAACAGTCATATCTCGGGCATATACATACATCAAATACCCAGTTTGATCAAAATCGTTAAAACCATTTTTGAGTAAATAAAAAAAACACCTGAAAATGTTACAAAATTTATTAAGTAAAGTCCCCCCTCCGGTTAATCAATTTTGATGAAATTTTTACAGTCATATCTCAGGAATATTAATACATCAAATACTCAGTTTAATCAAAATCGTTAGAGCCGTTTTTGAGAAAATCGAAAAAAACCTAAAAAGTTATTAAGTAAAGTACCCCCTCCCTTTAAGTAATTTTGATGGAATTTACGCTGTCACATCGCGGACATATACCTACACTAAATACCCAATTTCATGATCGCACGGTTTATAGTTTTTGAGCTAGTCTGTTCACACACACACACACACACAGACACACAGACACACACACACACACACACACAGACCATTTCGCGGGACTTGGTCATTTCGAGTCAGGGGACCCCAAAACGTGTATTTCCGTTGAAAACCGGAAGTCGAATTTTTTCACGATCGCAATACTTCCACTTACTATATATTTCATATATAGGTAAGTGAAAGTAAAAATCTGATTTCCGCATATTGCATTGAATGTAAAATTTATCCTCCTTAATGTTTTATTATTTCTTTATGATTATTTTCTCGCAGTCTCGCGCAACCTTTACTCTAATTTTGGTATTTAGTTGATTGTAATATTTAATAAGATGTATGTATCCTCGTTTTCAAAATTCTTAAAACAGTTTTCTATCAAAACTATAAATTTTGGATAAGGTAGACCAAGATGAAATAATAATTTAGGGTAAACCATACAGTTACTGACACTCTGTACAGTTATTGACACCCCACCTTTAACTTAAAGAAATAAATATACAAGTCCTAATTTTATTTCAAGATATACATGAATCTAATGTTTGAAGGGTCCTCTATGTCATCTATAAAGTAAGACTTTAACAAACTAACCATAGGGAAGATTTAACAATTAAATCCACAGGGTGTCAATTACTAGTTCTTGCACTTTTAACAATAAATATTGCCATATTGTAAAACTATTGACCCAAAAAAGGTCTTGAGTCTTTATGAGGATAGATAATGAGGAGCTTTTATAATTTAACCACAGAAATGTAGTCTTAAGAGTGTCAATAATTGTATGATTTACCCTATTAAGAATTTTTAGGGATTTTTAATTTGAATTTTATGATAGAAAGAATTTTATAGATGTTTATGTGTAATTTTCTCAGAAAGGGCGAATCTGAACTTAGGAATTCTTGAAATTAAAGATGTGGAATTAACGCTTGGAAAAAATTAAGTGATGCTCTTTTCATAGCACTGATTGAGCTCTAATGCAAGGCTATACAACAGCAGGGTGCATTAATTATTTATAATTAAAAAAAAGAAAACTCGGAAGACGGGAAAAGATATTCTAGGCAAGGAAGAACAATATGGCTGCCTGATGTACAAAACTCGAATACTCGGCGAAGACCCAGGAAGGTATAGTGCATAAGCAGTCCCAATAAGAGATATGGAGGTTATTCCCCCCCACCCCCATGAAATTTAGGAAAACATCTCAATTACTCTCCGAGTAGATAGAGGCGGGAGAAAGCACAAACTTTTTCATCCTGTCGGTTCTACAGTGACTGAAAAAATTTGAGGCTAAATGAGTAGTTACCTGAGATGTATTCTTACTTTCATCCAGAATCCGAAGTCATCTTCAATGGTTAAAAACAGCCAAAATACGAAAACACCACGTAAGCGCGGGAAAAGACAAGAACCTGGGACAAGTCCTTATTCCTGAAAATATGGCACAATTCACATTCTTATCAAGAGATGTTTTGAAAACCACTACAGTTATAAAGCCTTAAAAAGTATCAATGGTCAATTCGTAGACGAGCGTAAAGTTATTAAACTAGAGTAGTGACATGGTGAGGGAATGGGATTTCCACTGCTCAAATTGAACTGTAACCATTACATTTTATATTATATTATTTTTATATCATCCTATTATTAATATATTATTTTATATTTGAGTAAAACCTTACTTAGTCGACAGGGAAAGGAGAAAACATAATAGAAGTTTATTAATGTACTAAACTGGTGAGGGGGCTTCAAGAACAATCGGGGACAGCATCTAGCCCTTTCTGGGAAAATGACTTGGGATATGCTTATTAAATAATTAGTGTTATGTACAAACAATTTTATTTTTAATTTCTTCTATGGATTTATATTAATGATACTTATTATTGAAATTATTCATAACATCATAAATCACAGCATAATTTCTATTTAAATGGTTACGACCTTTTTTTTTTTAAGAGTAATTAAATTATGAATAGAAGCCACTATTATATCTCTCAGTCTTAAAAAAAAATCCTTAAGACAAAGAAGAATACATTTACGGTATAATTACATAAAGAAAACCAAATTTTACTAAGAAATATTATTATTATATACATATACGATTTAGCCAATATTTACCACTTAGGAAACTGGTTTCCTTAATCGTACCACTTGCAAGGGTTTGGAAAAAAATTCATAGTAATTACATTAATCATAATTTTAGTATGATTAATATATGACATGATCCTGCATAGTATAGAGTAGAGTAAACCGTACAGTTATTGGCACCTCTAAGACTACATTTCTGTGGTTAAATTAAAAAAAAAAACTTTTTATAAAGGGATCAAATAGCAACTTCCTATAGCTCCTCATTCTCCATCCTCATAAAGACTCAAGAGTTTTTTTTGTGTCAAAAGTTCAATAGTTTTACAATATGGCAATATTTATTGTTAAAAGTGCCAAATCTAGTTATTAGCACCCTGTGGATTTAATTGTGAAATCTCTCCTATGGTTAGTTTGTTAAAGTCTTACTTCACAGATGACTTAGAGGACCCTTCAAAAATTAGACTCATGTATATCTTATTATATACCTTATAGGATAGGGGTTTTAGGGCGATAAATATCGCGATTATTATGCCCGTAGAAGTTCCTATTGATTTGATGACTAGTATAGCTACAATTTCATCTTATGATTGTTTTTTGGAATCTTCAGGCTTTGAGAATTTCAATTATAGTGTCTATTTTTTTTGTGTTGTCAGACAATACATGGGAGGCTGCCTGCTGGGGAGGCTCCTCGAACTGAACTCAGCTGAATACTTTGGGCAGTCCTCGACGATATGCTTGATTGTGAGTGGGGTATGACACTGCTCACATTTCCGTGCCTCTTCTTTGTTGATGAGATGTCCGTGAGTTAGTCTCGAGTGACCTATCCTTAGCCTTGTTATCACCACCTCCTCTGGCCTCCTGCCTCTCACGGAGCTTCTCCATGCTCTAGTTGTTTTCTTAATTACTCTTATTTTATTTGGAGAGGAGTCGGATTTCCAGGAATTTTTCCAATCGTCAGATATTTTATTTTTTAACCAAGTTTTGATATCCTGTGTTTCGAAAATTTTGATTACCGGAGTGTTCAATTGTGCTGCTTCTTTGGCTGCTTTGTCTGCCGTTTCGTTACCAATGATACCAATATAGGCTGGGGTCCATACGAAGGTGACTGTTTTTCCCATCTCTTTTGCTATGCTCAGATAGTTTTTTATATTATTCAGAATGCTATTGTCGGTTTAGAGCTTTCCTCTATTGATCTTGATTTTAGTGCTGAAAGCGAATCTGTGCAGATTTTAATATCGCGTTGGTTCGAAGTAATGGCTTCATCCAATGCTGAACAGATTCCTTGTAGCTCGGCGGTATATATCGAAGTCAGGTGCGGAAGCTTATTATATACCTTATATAATACATTATATTAATAAAATAAGGACTTGTTTACCTATTTCTTTAAGTCTAAGTTGGGCGCCAATAACTGCAGTGAGTGCCAAGTATGGTTTACCCTATATATATATATATATATATATATATATATATATATACGGATTCTCCCTTGAGTTGAAATAAAATAAATATATAACAAACAATTACACTCATGCAAGTAATATTTATTTAATGAATGTAATAAATTCACTAATCCACTAATACATTTAACATTATTAATATTCATTGGATAATAAGCAGTTAAAGTTTCATTTTAATTTTTCGTTTGTTAAAAAAGCTATATTTTTTTGTAAAATATTTGAATGAAATAAAAATAAATAAGTTAGTATGAAGTGGTCTACTTCAGGGTTTTTTTTCTAGCCTGCCCTAAACGTCCAAATTCTAAACGCATATATTGAAAAACATATCCAATTAAACATATAAAAATATATGTTGCATGATTTCATGAGTCTATCTAATGTAATTACAATATTAAAGATATTCATGAGAAAAACTAACAGAATGAAATATCTGTTTTCATTCTCATCAATATATCGCACCCCTCTAAGAATAAAGGTACAATTCAAAAATTGTATTTATTGGAGAATAGTGTTTAAAGTACCTGTTCCAAGCTCTTGAATACCCTCGAACCGATAAAAAAAACGCCCTGGCTTAGTTGGTGGGAAGTCTACGAACTAAGCAACGCTTCTAATTTATGTACAAAAAAGGGTACTTCCTCATAGTAATACTATTGTAACAAAAACTTGCTATTTTTTGAGTTCCACCTTTATTCTACGACGGGTACGATATATATTATTTTTTCCAGTAGCGAAATACATTATTTAGCCCATTATTTTATTTTCCCTAATTGAATGAAGTTTTCTTTGAATATATATAATTAATAGCGTACAGTAAATTATTATATAACTAAAAATAATTTTTTCATGAAAAACCACTTCTTGAACTACGTATTAAATTATATCTATTCCAAATATTTTCATAATACGTAATTTGTTTCCGTCAATCAAATTCATTGACTTGATTCATCCACATTCATTAACTTATTTTTGTGTGCATTTGCTCTTTAAAATACACTAATTTTTTTATTTTTAAATAAAAGTTTTTACTTGTGATAATTGGGCAATGCAAGCATAATGCCCCAAGTCGTCTGATTTTATAATTCTCTATGTAGTTGTTGAAAACTTTATATAATTAACATGAAACAAATATTTTCCATTAAATGAACAGAAAATCATTCATTAAAAACATTCGGCTGTCATCAAAGGCGTACTGCGCATGCGTGCAGTCAAAGTGTTTTATGAGTTGACAAAATATTTTTCTTTTTTTCTCCTGCATATGTTTACTTGATTTTTCTTCATATTTCATATTTAGCCATTTCTTATTTTTAGGCGAAACAAGAGATAGATAATTTTTCCATATAGGAAGATACTTTATAGGAAAACAAAAAAGGCCCCTTCCCAATTCAAGCCCCCTCAAAACATTTTAAAATTGATAAAGCTTACCTGACATTAAATACTTAATACTTGATTCTCATTAAACGAGTTTAATCAAAATCATTGAAGCTATTTTTGAAAAAATCGAAAAAGACGTAAAAATGGGAAATAAGTAATGAAATAAAGTGCCCTCTCCGTTAAATCAATTTTTGGTGTCATATATCGGGCATACACATGCATCAAATACCCAGTTTTAAAAATGTTAGAGCCGTTATTGAGACAATCTGATTGACTCATCTTTAGTCACAAAATTTTTATTAAAAATTATTTCAAACTTTCAGTTTTATTAAAAATTCATTTTTTATTTTACATAGAACGTTTAACTCAGAAGTTTTTATTTTTTTGTTTTGTAAGTAGCACAATCGACGAGGATTATTTAATACTATTTTTATTTAGTAAAAATAAATTAAATCTTTTATCGGAAGAAACGTGTAAAACAATGTTTTTAATGTTTGTTTTTTTTTGGATCCATATTTTTATTAGCGCCAGTAAAAAAACTTCGACAATCAGCAGATGTTTTCTCTAGGCTAATTAAATAAAAATGATAAAATAATGTAAAATGACAAAATAATGTAAAATAATTTCTTGTTTTATCATAAGTTCTTACCTCAATGAAAAATATCAATATTTTGAAAAAATAAATTGACAGGCGTTGATGACTTCAAATGTTTTACGCCTCTAAACAACAACAAACAACAATCAATATTTTGATGCATGAGTGCTCTCTGGATATCTCATAAAATCCGATTTTGTTCATAAATAAAATCTGATAAATATAGTCAATTTATAGCTAACTAATTGCTATCTTACCAATTTGTACGAAAATTCAAGTTCCAGATCCTTTTAAATTCTCTCATGTTTCATGAACAAAAATCTGTATAAAAAAAATTGCATAAATAAATGACACTGGAAAACATGATTGTATTAAAATTCTAGACAACCTGACTTCTTGGATTTAATTTAACTTGAAATTAAAATTCTTAAGGCCGTTTTGCAAAAAACGACTAACAAAGATCGGTAATTTTTACCTTTTTTAGCGGGAGCATGAATTACGCTCATGTTTCAATGCCTCCAACTCGAAAACGGCTATTCCACATTAAAAACATTATGGATGAAAGATAATAGGGCCTAATTATGGATAAAAAGAGCTCCTTAATTATGAGTTTAGCTCACTGCTGTGTAGATATACAAATAAAATCGTGAAATTATTAGTAGCGTTTAATACCTGCTAAGAGGTTGTTGTGAAAAAAAAAAAAAAAAATTAAACCATCTTCGAAACCTAGGAACCAGTAAAAATAAATGCACTAAAAAGTATGAAATAATTACCTTCTGATTTTTATGAATTCTCAGCAAAATTGAAAATGGTATAAACAACAAATTTTATTTTCATTTGTACAAATACCCACCAATTGTCCATAAAAATTATTGAATTAAGATATAAAATACTATGTTCAATGCAACTCAATCTTTTCGGAAGAGGCGCAAAATAGAAATGACATGTTACTGATACAATTTCACTAGCAGACATATCAATAGATGAGAAGAGAAGAATCAATTAGAAGATTTTCATAATGTCTAGTGTTAAAATTTTTAAATTTTGTGCCGCCTTCGAAAAGATTGTATTGAACATAACATTTTATATTTTAATTCAATAATTTTTATGGACACATGACGCTATGTCGCTAAAAAAATAATCTGTAGAATTAACTATTTAGGTAGATAGGTACTTAGCCAAAGTGATTGATTTATTTATGAACAAATCGAAGGATGTGGATGACTTGTTGTTAAAAATTAATTTTATTTAACAAATAAAAAGCTCTAAGCAAGAAGTAAGCAATACAAATAATATTTCACGTTTTTATTAGTATACCTACACTGCGAGCTAACTTTATAATTAAGGGGTTTCTTTTATGCAGAAGTAGTTGCAAAACAACCTTCATTGGTCATATTTTTCGTTTAAAGTAGCCATTGTTGGGCTGGAGGTACTGGAACATAAGTGTAATTTATGATTCCACAAAAATAGCAGAAATAACCGATCTTTGATATCTCTCGCAATACTTTCTCTTACTATTTAATTCATATATATGTAAGAGAAATTAAAAAGTAAATAAAATAAAAATTAAATTATCCTCACTTATATTACATTATAGCTTTGATGTTTCAGCAATTAAGTCATTATCAAGGTAACAATACCTGTGACAATAAAACTCTTAGCAATAAAATAGGCTAAATGATCTTTTAAAATAAAAATTTAAAAATTATAGTAGTCAAATACAGCCTTATTCCAATAAAGCATGCAAAACTATATTGATTTTTTTTTACTTGCATACTCTAATGGACTATTTATACTGTGCTTGACTATTATCATTTTTTTTTTTATTTGAAAAAGGAATTTAGCGTATTTTATTGCCTGGAATTATTATTTGACGAGGGCATTTAGCCTATTTTATTGCTAGGAATTTTTATTCGAAAAGGGCATTTAGCCTATTTTATTGCTCGGAATTTATTTGACAAGGGCATTTAGCCTATGTTATTGCAAGGAATTTTTATTCGACAAGAGCATTTAGCCTATGCTATTGCTAGGAATTTGTATTTGATAAGGGTATTTAGCCTATTTTATTGCTAGGAATTTTTATTTGACAAGGGTATTTAGCCTATTTTATTGCTAGAAATTTTGGTTTGACAAGGGCATTTAGATTATTTTATTGGTAAGAATTTTATGCTCACAGGAATCGCTTTATTACCGAAACGTCAAAGCAATAATGTAGGGAGAGTAGCCGATATTTTTTTTTTTTTTTTTTTTTTTTTTTTGCACCAAGATTTGTTGACAAATCCTATTTCGCCAAACTGTTCCTTCAGATAAGTAGCCGATATTGTACCGCCTCTTAAATCGTACTACCGTGAATTTTTATGGAATTAGTGATGCTGGAGCGCTATAGCGAAGTAGGAAGAAACAATCCAGTGGTGTAACAAGTGAGCAACGGACCTCGTGCTAATAACCATTTTGGTTGAGAATCAAGGCGAGTTTTTAACGTTTTGCCATAGATTCCAGCGGTTAATCGTAAGGCCACTGAGATCAAATAGGTAGGATCACTGCTTTTTTAGTAGAAGGATCCTTGAAACACAACTAATTCGCTTTATTTTGGTGGGGCAGACCACGCTGCGGCTCTTGTTTTAGGTAAGGTTGTAAGGTAAGGATCTTGTCAGGTTATGCTTAAACACACTCCTAGTTTCCTATATCGAACCTCCAATTGTTGCCCAAATCGTACCGGAAGAAATTAGATGTTAAAACGAAGAAAGTTAGTCAGAATAAGCCCACTACTTCATCTTCATTTCCTGTAACATCAGGTAGGCCTATTATAATAGAAATGGATGCTGAACAATAGTTTTGTTCCATTTGTGAAGTTGCAGTAATTGAGAACATGGTACAATGTTTAGTATGTGAGAAGTGGGTCCCTGAAAAATTTGCTGGGGTAAAGTCAAAGATAAAAAATACGTTTGTGTTAACTGTGAACCCTAATATGATCCTCACAGAAAAATATTTATGAGAGTAGGCCTAAAAGATAGCCTAACCCACATAAAGCTCTTGAACAGTGCTCTCTCGTTTTATAATTTGCAGTAGATTTCTAAAAATTATTAGAAATCAATTTCAGCACATTTACATTGTTTTATACTTTAGACTTAGAACACCATTAATTACTATTTGTATTGCTGCTTTTTATTTTTGTAAGTGTATCTTGACACTCAATTACTTGTTGTGTGTTGTAATATTGTTATTTTTAAGTCTAAGATTCATAAAATAAAGTTAAATTTTAAAACTAAAATCTTATTTTATTTTTTATTATACCTTTTGGTACCCTGCACTGATTTTTAATGTAGGTACGACTTAGAAACCCACCGGTACCATTTAGGAAACTGGTCTCCCTAATCGTACCACTTGCAAGGGTTTGGAAAAAAATTCATAGTAATTACATTAATCATAATTTTAGTATGATTAATATATGGCATCATTCTGCATAAAGTAGAGTATCTGTAGCAATATTTTGTTTAAGAATAATTGAAGTCATATTGGGGATGAAAATAAAAATTTAAAAAGTGGTACAATATAGGCAACTCTCAGGCGAGGCTTGAATAAAGGATCATATAAAAGCTTCACTAAAATCTGTTTGACCTCGAATAAATAAAACATTATCATAATTATGTATATGTATAAATATGTATCTTGGAAACGTTCTTTACAATTTAATAAAAGCGTTTGCAAAAATACTACTTTATCTTGATGGAAGTGCTATGGAAAAAATAATTTAAAAAATAAAAATTTAGGTTAGGAATTCGACACAATTAAAAGGTGCAACTATATTTAAATTTCCTTATAAAACTCAACATTTTTAATGTTCTAAACTCCATCTATCTCCCATTGTTTTTCATTAATTTGTCTAAATTACTAAATTTTCATGGGCTACTGTCATCGCGCAATATCGTGCGAGTTCACTCACGAGTAGTAGCTCTGTTGGAGTGGTGGGGGAAAAGGCGAAAGAAAACAAAAAAATAGTAGTAACTTGCGTGCAAACTAGTGACGTACTCGCAAATTTTATTAAATGGTATGATGTGATCAGACGGTGCGTATTTTAAGAAAAAACGAATTAGGCAAAATAACTATAGGTATTTGATAAATAAATTGTAGAAAAAAAGGTTAGGAGTAATATTATAGAATGATGATGGAATTATAACAAGTATACAAACGAATTTAGTAGCCAGAGGTTCCATTTATGCTAACATATTTTAATGAATTGATTAACAGACACCGACTCCATCCAATGCATCGAAAAGAGTTTTAACGTAAAATTTTTTGGAAGAGCAAGCTTGCACCCTTAAAAAAAATAGACCTTTATACCAAAGGACTAGTCGAAACTTTTTGTTAGTGATTGACAATGGATCCAGCCGACATAGACATGATATGTAAATTAAAATATAATAAATTTTAAAAAGTTCCTTGAGATAATTTTTTATTTAGATGTTCGTTTATACACACAATGTTTAAATAAACTGCAGTGTGTGTGTGTGTATATATATATATATATATATATATATATATATATATATATATATATATATATATATATGTACATATACATTTTTATATAATACATGATGGTGCAATTGCCTATAGAAGGCGGCTAAAAAGAGGCTGGATGAGACTGATTTATACAATGCCTGTATATCAATTTATTTTATATGATCACATTCGCTGATTGTCGCTAATGGTTGACAGGTGCGAATAAAAGTATGAAGATAAAAAAAATAAAATAATAATAAATCGTTACTTGTTCTATAACTATAAAAATAACAAAATTGTACATAAATAAATAATATTAATGAACGAATCAATGAAGTATATCAGTAATTAAACCAATGAGAATAAACTAAATATTTACAATTACAATTGAAAGCCCAATGTTTATTATTAATGGATAAAAGTGCATATGTAGTACCCACCACTCATTGGGGCGAGTCCAAATTCCGGTTGGAAATCGTTGGAATACGTTTAGAAAAGTTATTGGGCGCCTAAAAATTCGTCAGATCGTCATTTTGGTGGCAAAGAATTTGAATCCAAGACAATTACTTGACAGCTTAAATGCTGTTAAATATTAAAAATAATTAATTAATTAAAAAGTATATAATTAGCTCTTATCGAAACATGTCTCAATTTTCGTTCAAGTATGAACAAATACATAAGAAATACTAAATTTACAATCTCTATATGTACCTGACTGACAGAATCAACGCAGAGCAAAAACTACTAATGATAGAAACTTGAAGTTCGGAATTTAGATTTTAAACGCGATGTAGATAACCACTAGGAAAGGAATTTCAAAAATGTAACCCCTAAGGGGTTTAAATGGCGAAATTTTCGTTTAACTCTAACAGACACCTATTTTTGCACTTCAAGAAAAAATGTCTAATTTAGAATCATTTTAAAGATCTTGATACTACAAGATCTACAAGTTCATCTGCAAGTTTAATCTACAAGTTTAACTCGAAAGCTCTTATGGGACGTCGAAAACTAAAGAGTTTTAAAGCCGAAAAACGAAGCGTTAACGACGAGTAAGCAATTTTTTGTGTCGAAGGTTTTAGTGAACTCTCTCCATTCCGCGTCTCCCTCTCTTCTACCGAACCGGCAGCTTCCCCCTCCAACATTCCACCTACCGGAAGCTCCGATTCTACTAAGTCTCCTACATCAGTTAACATATTATATTAAATTAGTACCAAGATAATGATCACAGAATTGATTTTAAAAGCTCGCGGGCAAAGCCGCGACGGGGAATGTTTGTGAATTATATGGGTGTATTATGATCTAATATAAAATATATCGTTTGTTATGAATCAATAGCAATTAAAATAGGATACTATTAAGTTTTAATGGATTCCTTTCAACATTACCTTGTTCTTTAACATATTCACTAATAGCACATTTGAAAGTATTTTGCCATATGAATTTAAGTAAACAAATAGCATCCGAGTATAGGTTCTATACTAATATATCAACTAATGAGAGTACAGTGGTGTTAAATGTTTGCCCTTTCAAATGAAGTGTTAGACATAAGTTTAATATGTACAGTTTTTTTTCAAGATAAGTAAAGACGAAAATGAATAGTGGTTTCAGTGATTTTTCAGGTAGTAGAATATTTTTTTTTATTGAAAAAAAAAATCCTTTCTGAGCTAGTGTGTTCACCAACAGACTATTTCGCGGAACTTGGTGATTTGGACTCAGATCTCCAATCAGAAGACCCCAAAACGTCTATTTCCGTTGATAACCGGAAGTCGAAATTTTTCCCACAATATATATTTCACATACCTATACGTAAGTGAAAGTAAAAATTAGAATTTACAAGACTTAATAATTATAATTCTCCCGACGGTTCTTTATGGTTGTGAAACCCCTTACAGTAAGGGACTAGCAACGCCTCGAGGTCTTTGAAATTTGTAGAGGACTACACAATGCAGAATTGTGTGAACTTTACCCGGTAAATGAAAGATTGTTAAACGCTTTGTCGACTTGGAAACGTCCGAGGGGTAGGCCAAGACGAAGCACAGTGGGACGAATCGCCAATCTAAGAGGAAATAGTTAACATCTACGAAATGAAAAAATCAAGCTCGTCTCTTGAAAACATAGCTAAGACATTTACAAATTATTAATCGCTTGAAGCAAATATTAATAGAGCTACGGGGATTTGAATACGTTAGTTCCCTCATAATGCTTAGTCAGCTTATTTCCAACTTATATTGTAAAACCAATAAAATCGTAGAGTGGATAGTGTTTTTTGAAAAAAATTTTGGCTAGGCAATGGAAGACGATTCAGAAATGAACTTTATATAAGTTGTTCTTTAAAAGTGGATAAAGTATAGAGCGCCCTTCTTTATTTTCAATTTTTGATAAGCAATTTTTTTTTGCTTATGAGAAATGGGATTACTAAAAATTTACACCGATCGGTACCGAGATATTTATACATAATATATCCCTCACTATATAGAAATAAATTTTTCATTATGAACTGCTAATAAAGTTATACGTTTTTTTTAAAACTTTTAATATTTTGAGGCATTATAGAGGTGCAAATCAAATTAATAGATATATAGTAAATCAGTTTCATTGGAATACATTACGGAAAGCTCCGAAGCTATGAAAAAACGAGATTTGTTGACCATAAGTAAAACAATTAAAAGCAAATAGCGAGATTTTTCCGGAATGAGATTTTTCCCTTTCTAGGAATAAGGTACGATGTATAATATACGGTTGAATGTATATTTTAGCTCACAATCCTTGATGGTAAAGAGTGCAGCGCTCTCATGGATGAAAAATCAAGCCAAACCTGCTACATATGTGCATACTCCTAGATAGATCTAAATTGCAACTAAAAAAAAATTACCGTTTCCGTCTTTCAAGTTTACACCTGTGGATCAGATTATTAGAATGATTTTTTATTATTAGTTACCGATTAAATATTAAAAAGTGGGCTGTAAGGAGTGAAGAAGATAAAATTTATGTTAAAAAAAAGGAAATCAGACATTCAGAACGAATTTAAAGGAAAAAATGGGTTTGATCGTTAATAGAGCGAAACGTTTGTTTCTACAAACGATGGAAATTCTGCCAGACGTTTCTCAGAACTTATTGAATTAAACTCAAAACTTTGATAAAAAAACGTCCAATTTCTTATCAGTGCTTATCGGAATAGGAAAAAAGGTTCATTAAACTGCACTCTTCATAAAAATATTTAAAAAAGTTTCTGTACTGGAAACGTATTTTGTGGTCGGACGTTCGTGATGATTGCATTATCTAAAATATACACTGATTAATCCGAGTTGTAAAATGTATTTTAAAATTTATTCCTTTTCTCGAAAAGCTTTCTTTTCTTCTTTTCTTACCAAAAGGGGCCTATTTCAAAAATCGAATAATGTTAGAACGCTCTCTGTGGTCCTTTTAAGGGTTGGAGAAAGCTTTTCTCTTGTTATGTGCTCGGTGGTTTAGCAGCGACTGTTGCCATGGCTACCGCCTCACCACTGCCCTTAGAACCGTCCCAGTATTTCATCGAATATACCCCAACCCTCAAATATATATATCTAAAATATATTCCCATATCATATAGTAATTTATTTATATTTTATAAAATTATAATTTAAATTATCTCTTTTAATATTGGAACATTAAAATTAAAACATTTTTTTTTCTTTAATCGAAAACAAGTTATAATGTCAGGAAAATTATTAATAAAATTTTACGTATCAAGCGCTCATATATCAAAATTTTCAGATTAAAATAATTACATATGCTATTTTATGTGCTATATGCTCCTATACCGTTTCGCTTATTTACAGTTTGAAAAACAAGAGAAAAATAAATTAAAGTAGTTTTGATTCCACAAGTAAATAAATGCATCGAATCACAATACATCTCTCTGAGAAAGTCAACATGTCCACCTATAAAAGTCAATAACAGTACAGTTGCCTTTATAAAACTATGTGCCTACGTTACTAGGCCTAGCGTTGGTGAAAAGACTCACTTGAGGCATACAAAAAGTAAAACGACAAGAACTGAACAGATGGTACAAACAACTATCGCATGTTCTAAATAAAACAGATCATCACTTCAGGTACGAAACAAAAGACTAATATATAAGGGCGATTCTGATTTTAGGGGCAAGTTTTAGTCCATTACAACTTTTACTTAAATGGTTAAGCCTAACCTGATTTTTTTCCATTACTATACGGTGAAGGTATATTTCTTCTTAATAAAATATTAAAAATGAATGAGTAATATGATTTTATAATTACTTACCCTACTAAAATGTCATTATCACGCACTGTCCCACTCTCGATTTTGTAGTAAATATGTATTTTTTTCTTTTGAAACATACTGTAACGTTAAATCGACAAGCAAATAAAAAAAAAACATATGGCGTAACCTCCCGGACCGCATGTTGGAACAAAATAACCGGTTGGAACGAACTGTTTTTGTCTAGATCATTCCGGAATGACGGAGAATTGCCGATATTGTTCTAGAAGATTCCAGGCCCCACTATTTACGATATATATAAGGGGCAGAGACTGAATGAGTCGGAGTTGAAGTCTGTGTCTTGACTGTGTTGCTCAAGTCATATGATTGTGTGTGATAAAGTTATCAATTTTGTAACCTGCTCAATTGTTTAAGTTGTAATAATTCGTTGGCATTGTGATAACTGTATATTTCTGTTAATAAATAGTTGTTACCCACATAAGTATTACAATACGTTTAATGATAGTGAAATTTATTTTCACTCATAAAGAATAACTGGAGCATTCTGAATTATATTTTTTGTTAATTTTAGTTAAATGTAAGTATGTTTAAGTAGTTTCGAAACTTTGTCTTAATTAAGGCAGTTTTACAATTAGTCATTGACGTACGTAACTGATTCGTTGCCGAGGCAATGAAATTATAGATTGAATTATCTTAATTTCAAGCAATGATCATGAACTGCTATTATGCTATGTTTGCTGTGGATGGGTCCAAATACATGTACATTTTTTTTTTTTTTTTTTAACCACACTAAATAAGTTCGATAATAAAATGTAAAAATTGCCCGTAGTTTGAGAATCACCCATAACACTAAATATACTAAAACAAGATGGAGATACGGAGCAAAACTTTGGGGCTTAGAAAAACAGGTAGTCATTAACCAAATTCATACAACATTATCAAAAATAGTTAAAAATATTTTAAACGCTCCTTGGTATATTTCTTACTACACCAAACTCAAAGACAATCCAATAGTAAAATATATTTACCACAAATACCACTGAGGTTTATAACATTATATACATATATATATATATATATATATATATATATATATATATATATATATATATATACACTCCCTAAATACTACACAGTATACACATCCATGTATAGGGTACATATACATATCCTATACTCCCTATATCCAACCCTTTTTCACTATATATAGTCCCCAACCTCAATCCCATTGAGCACATATGGTCTAAATTAAAAATTTAGTTGGTATGAATAATTAAAAATGCAGTTGGTAAACGTAACCGTACAAAAAAAGACAACTTATTTTTGTATTTAAAAGAAGAGTAGGAAAAATTAAACAAAGACGTCTGTTCAAAACTTGTGAATTCTATGCCAAAAAGTAAAAGTGAGGTAATAAAAGCCAATGGCTTCATGACAAATATTAAATTGACTTTGTTTCATCTTTTAATAAATTATGTTATGATAGTAGATGTTCTTTTTTCGCTCTTTACATTTTTTTAAGAAAATATGTAGGTGCCAAATACTTTTGGCCAAGGCTGATCAATATATATATATTATATATTTAATATTAATTTATATTTAAATAATATAAAAGACAAAATTAAATATGTTGTACTTCGAAAGCGATAGAAGTAAACACAGCCCTATTTCACAAAATTTACTCTAACTTTAATAGCTTCGTTTTTCTTACAATATTGTATAACGCTTAGATCACTATTCACTTTGGCCTTACGCCGATGAATTGAACTTAAAAACCTAAGCGACAATTTTTCTCTTTTGTTTTTTAAATTGCTACTAAATACTTGCAATTATATAAATATTTTATTATTTAGTTCTCCTTATAGTAATTAATGTGAAACTATGTGTATATCAATGTGTATATGTACCCTATACATATGTGTATAGGGTGTAGTATTTAGGGAGTGTATATATATAAATATATATATATATATATATATATATATATATATATATATATATATATATAATGTTATAAACCTCAATGGTATTTGTGGTAAATATATTTTACTATTGGATTGTCCATGTCTTTGAGGAAAGGTTTTTTGTCCTATCGTGGGTGTGTCCGCCCCGGAGGTGGTCTGTCGGACGCCACATCCTCGATGTGATTTTATCAAGCTGATGCTATCAACAATTATCATTCCACAGCTTAACCGTTGATGTATCTAAAAAAAAACATCAACAAAGCAGACCTACCTGTATATTATTTATATAAGAGGTTATTGTTAAAATGTAATTAATTACCAAAGTAGGAAAAAAAAATCTTATTTTTGTTTATATTTGCCTTGAAGTCCCCCTTTTGATAAGTTAACAATCAACTAATATATGTTAATTCTCTCATTAATTGCCGACTTCGTAATCTGCCCTGATACAACCTCATGAAACAAAATCATAAAGCTTGATCCTGTTCTAATGTTTCTAGCACGTTGCCATAGTACTTGATATCATGGAATACTTATGCCCGTTTGTCAAATTTCAAGCTTCTTTTAGTTTAAATGAGTAGTAAATTATGAAATAATGGTAACGTAAATGAGTATCGAAGATGAGATTTTTGTTATTAAATCCTTTAAAAAAACGGTTAACTTCAGTTTTTATAAAATTGAAAAATATAATAGGGTCAATCCATATAAAGTGGTCCAGTCTAGTTGCTTCATCATTTTTATATTTTTTTATATTTTTATCATAGAAAGAACAATGCATCAGAAGTACAAAAGTGCAATTATTTTATTTTTGTAATGTTTATTTTTCCAATGGCGGCCATATCATTTTCGAACAAACGCGTATTTTAGCTATTTCAGTGTTCTGCTTCAAATCAAATATCTCTTCTTTTACTCATCCTAGAACATTCAAATAAAGACCAATCTCATTAGAAGAAAGGTCTGACCTTAAACGAATGTTATTACAACTATGAACATAAAAATAAGTATTACGGTCCATGTATCCCTTCAATGTTCCAAGCGGTAATTTAAAAAATCTGGTGCGTGCGCGCAACACACAACTTTCACTTACCAACTTATTTAGATTAGAAATTGACGTGTTTTGTTAATTGCCACTTCACAAAGTCACAAATCTTTCCACATTCATTTCTTATTTTTTCCTTTTATGAGTAATTTAAAACACACGTGAAAATGATACAAAATTTATTAAGTAAAGTACCCCCTCCATTTGATCAATATTGATGAAATTTTTACAGTCATATCTCGGGCATATTAATACATCAAATACTCAGTTTGAACAAAATCGTGAGAACCGTTTTTGAGTAAATAAAAAAAACACGTGAAAATGAGACATTTATTCAGTAAAGTGCCCCCTTCAATTGATCAATTTTGATGAAATTTTTACTGTCACATCGCGGGCACATACATATACTAAATACCAAGTTTGATCAAAATCTTTAAAGCCGCTTTTGAGTAAATAAAAAAAACACATGAAAATGATACAAAATTTATTAAGTAAAGTCCCCCCTCCGGTTAATCAATTTTGATGAAATTTTTACAGTCATATTGCGGGCATATATATAGATCAAATACTCAGTTTAATCAAAATCGTTAGAGCCGTTTTTGAGAAAATCGAAAAAAACGTAAAAAGTTATTAAATAAAGTACCCCCTCCCTTTGAGCAATTTTGATGAAATTTTTGCTGTCACGTCGCGGGCATATACCTACACTAAATACCCAATTTCAGGTTCCTACGGTTTATAGTTTTTGAGCTAGTCTGTTCACACACACACACACAGACACACACACACACAGACCATTTCGCGGGACTTGGTTATTTCGACTCAGGGGGTCCCAAAACGTGTATTTCCGATGAAAACCGGAAGTCGAAATTTTTCACGATCGCAATACTTCCACTTACTATATATTTCATATATAGGTAAGTGAAAGTAAAAAAAACGGGTTTTCAAAAAAAAAAATCTGGTGCGTGCGCGCAACACACAACTTTCACTTACCCACTTACTTACATTAGATTAGAAATGAATGCGTTGTGTTAATGCCACTTCTCAAAGTTACACATTTTTCCACATTCATTTCTTACCTGATATTAAAGAACACCTAATTTTCATTAAACATGGCGAATTTGATGAAAATCGTTAAAACCGTTTTTGAGATAATCGAAAAAAAGGTAAAAATCGGAAAAAAAGTTATGAAATAAAGTGCCCCCTCCCTTTGACCAATTTTGATGAAATCTGTGCTGTCACATCGCGGGCATATACCAACACCAAATACTGAGTTTTGTCAAAATCGTTAAAGCCGTTTTTGAGTAAATAAAAAAAACACGTGATAATGAGACAACATTTATTAAGTAAAGTCCCCCCTCCGGTTAATCAATTTTGATGAAATTTTTACAGTCATATCTCGGGCATATTATTACATCAAATACTCAGTTTAATAAAAATCGTTAAAGCCGTTTTTGAGTAAATAAAAAAAACACGTGAAAATGATACAAAATTTATTAAGTAAAGTCCCTCCTCCGGTTAATCAATTTTGATGAAATTTTTACAGTCATATCTCGGGCATATAAATAGATCAAATACTGAGTTTAATCAAAATCGTTAGAGCCGTTTTTGAGAAAATCGAAAAAAACATAAAAAGTTATTAAATAAAGTACCCCCTCCCTTTGAGTAATTTTGATGAAATTTATGCTGTCACATCGCGGGCATATACTTACACTAAATACCCAATTTCAGGATCGCACGGTTTATAGTTTTTGAGCTAGTCTGTTCACACACACACACACACACACACACACACACACACACACACACACATTTACTGGGGAGAAGGGTGAATTAGATATGGTGCTGGGTAAAAGATCCACACCGGAAAATCTGGTACAGCTCATGTTGACCAGTCAAGAGAACTGGAATGCTGTTTCAGATTATGCCGCGAGAGTAGGAGGAAAATTGAGAGCTCAGGAGCGAGAGAGAAGGGGTCAAGTACCAGGAAGGGTACAGTAAAGAAGTAGGCGCCTAGCCATCCTGCCCACCGCGAAGTAATGCCTGCCAGCAGTTCCGCGGTGTGGCATTGCAAAGTATGTAGGAGGTTTTTTAGTGAGTAGGAATCTCACACTGTTGTGGGTTTAACCCCCACTTCGTCTAATGAAAGATTTTTCCCCTACAAATAAAAAAAAAAAAAAAAAAAAAAAAAAAAAAAACACACACACACAGACACACACACACACAGACCATTTCGCGGGACTTGGTCATTTCGACTCAGGGGACCCCAAAACGTGTATTTCCGTTGAAAACCGGAAGTCGAAATTTTTCACGATCGCAATACTTCCACTTACTATATATTTCATATATAGGTAAGTGAAAGTAAAAAAAATGTATAAGAAGGCAGATGACTTAGTGTTTGTTATTTTTTTATTTGATAGATAAAGGTAGGCACTATAAATTCACAAAGTTTCAAGCTTTGGACTTGCACGGTTCTTTTAATACAAATTTTTGAAATCTTGAAATTTCCAAAATTTCAAAAGTTTAGAGCTTGATATTTCTGTTGGGAAAGAAAATAAAAATTTGAAATTTAGTCCCTGGGTAAAAAATTGATCTGTCAAAATTTAATTTTGTGGACTCAACTAATTGCAAGGATATAAAACATTTAAAAGTACTAAAATAAGTATTAAATCCAAAGCGGTAAATGGTATATATTATTTCATTTCCGTTTCCACGAAATGAAATTTTGACAGTTTAGTTCTCTACCCAAGGACTAAATCAGGGCCAAATTTCAATTTTTTATGTTCATGCCTAACGGAGAAATTAACCTGTAAACTTTTGACATTTTTGAAATTTCAAGAATTTAAAAATAAAACACTGTGCAAGTCCGCAGCTCGAAACCTTGTGAATTTGGATAACCCATCTTTGTCTATCAAATAAAAACAAAAGCAAACCATTAGTCATCTGCCTTCTTGTGAAAAAAAAATTGAAAACCTGATTTTATTATAATTACCGCTTGGACATTCATTAAGGTGTCCCTTTCAATAATGAAAAAAAGAATATAACGAAGTATTTATATCCACAGTGATTCAATAGAAAAATTGATATGGTGTGATTTACCACTGGTGTACAGATATATTTTTTATAATATATTTAAGAGATAGGGAGACAATTAAAAAGAAATTCCTTAGTTACTAATTACGTGGATATTAACCTTACTCGCACATTTATTTTTTCTTTTTCCATACAGGAGCAGGGGGAAAGATGAATTCTTGGTAAATAATCATTGTAATTGCGTAGGAGAGGGAATGGAAGAAGAATGGGGTGGGGGTGGCCCTAGAATAGGGATTGTGGCCTCACCCACTCCACCCAAGTATTCAAAGAATTTCTTTTGATTTTCCGACCTTTAGTCCTCATAATGATCCTTTCCCAAAAGTAATCCTATGATGGCTTCTTAGTCTGATGAAATTCTAATGACGGGATCGATTATTATTTTGAGTGCGAACGTACTAACATAAAATTTCGGTAAAACTTTGAAACAGCGGATACTGGGCGTGGCCTATCTTAATTTTTTTAATGTTCTTGGGGAAAAAAAATCATTGTTCGAATGCTCAATTAAAATAATTTAAACTTATATCTATTATAATTAAAATTTATTAATTTATATATTTTCTTTTCGTTAACAATTTAAATATCAAAATAATGTCCAACCAATTACCCCTTTTCATTGAAATGAGAAAAGAAGAAATGTAAAATTACAAACGAACCCATCAGTTTAAACCAGCTTTACTTTAATACTTTACAATAACGTGTTCAAAGAAAGATATACCTTCCCTAGTACGTAAACGCTTTTGGAAATGAAGGTTAAATTTTTCAAATCAGGTTTTAATATAGGATAACTAGGGTGCAGCTCGAATTAACATGAGGGAAACTATAATGCATTTTTTTTTTTAACTTATGCATTAATTCTTCCGAGGTATTCAGTGTTAACCAAGGGCATCCGCAGGAGTTCTGTGAGAGAGGAGCAGGCTAGTGAAATTTTTCGCCTATGGGAGGTAAGCTTCCTATGCCTGGGGGAAGCTTTCGAGGTATTCTAACCTTTAGGAACTCGAATAAGCTCAACTTATGGGTTTATTAAGTTCAATATTTGTTTATATAATTTTTATAAATATGGTAAAGGAAAACTAATTTATTTAATTTGTAGTTTTTTTTTGTCAAAATTTCTACAGGGGTGCTGACGTCCCCTACCCCCCCCCCATTCGGTCACCCATGGTGCTAACTTTTAATTAATGCGTCAAATACATTTTGTTTTCAATGTCGAAGAGAATATGTGTGTCACTGTCACATCGCGGGCATATACCAACACCAAATACTGAGTTTTGTCAAAATCGTTAAAGCCGTTTTTGAGTAAATAAAAAAAACACGTGATAATGAGACAACATTTATTAAGTAAAGTCCCCCCTCCGGTTAATCAATTTTGATGAAATTTTTACAGTCATATCTCGGGCATATTATTACATCAAATTCTCAGTTTAATAAAAATCGTTAAAGCCGTTTTTGAGTAAATAAAAAAAACACGTGAAAATGATACAAAATTTATTAAGTAAAGTCCCTCCTCCGGTTAATCAATTTTGATGAAATTTTTACAGTCATATCTCGGGCATATAAATAGATCAAATACTGAGTTTAATCAAAATCGTTAGAGCCGTTTTTGAGAAAATCGAAAAAAACATAAAAAGTTATTAAATAAAGTACCCCCTCCCTTTGAGTAATTTTGATGAAATTTATGCTGTCACATCGCGGGCATATACTTACACTAAATACCCAATTTCAGGATCGCACGGTTTATAGTTTTTGAGCTAGTCTGTTCACACACACACACACACACACACACACACACACACACACACAGACCATTTCGCGGGACTTGGTCATTTCGACTCAGGGGACCCCAAAACGTGTATTTCCGTTGAAAACCGGAAGTCGAAATTTTTCACGATCGCAATACTTCCACTTACTATATATTTCATATATAGGTAAGTGAAAGTAAAAAAAATGTATAAGAAGGCAGATGACTTAGTGTTTGTTATTTTTTTATTTGATAGATAAAGGTAGGCACTATAAATTCACAAAGTTTCAAGCTTTGGACTTGCACGGTTCTTTTAATACAAATTTTTGAAATCTTGAAATTTCCAAAATTTCAAAAGTTTAGAGCTTGATATTTCTGTTGGGAAAGAAAATAAAAATTTGAAATTTAGTCCCTGGGTAAAAAATTGATCTGTCAAAATTTAATTTTGTGGACTCAACTAATTGCAAGGATATAAAACATTTAAAAGTACTAAAATAAGTATTAAATCCAAAGCGGTAAATGGTATATATTATTTCATTTCCGTTTCCACGAAATGAAATTTTGACAGTTTAGTTCTCTACCCAAGGACTAAATCAGGGCCAAATTTCAATTTTTTATGTTCATGCCTAACGGAGAAATTAACCTGTAAACTTTTGACATTTTTGAAATTTCAAGAATTTAAAAATAAAACACTGTGCAAGTCCGCAGCTCGAAACCTTGTGAATTTGGATAACCCATCTTTGTCTATCAAATAAAAACAAAAGCAAACCATTAGTCATCTGCCTTCTTGTGAAAAAAAAATTGAAAACCTGATTTTATTATAATTACCGCTTGGACATTCATTAAGGTGTCCCTTTCAATAATGAAAAAAAGAATATAACGAAGTATTTATATCCACAGTGATTCAATAGAAAAATTGATATGGTGTGATTTACCACTGGTGTACAGATATATTTTTTATAATATATTTAAGAGATAGGGAGACAATTAAAAAGAAATTCCTTAGTTACTAATTACGTGGATATTAACCTTACTCGCACATTTATTTTTTCTTTTTCCATACAGGAGCAGGGGGAAAGATGAATTCTTGGTAAATAATCATTGTAATTGCGTAGGAGAGGGAATGGAAGAAGAATGGGGTGGGGGTGGCCCTAGAATAGGGATTGTGGCCTCACCCACTCCACCCAAGTATTCAAAGAATTTCTTTTGATTTTCCGACCTTTAGTCCTCATAATGATCCTTTCCCAAAAGTAATCCTATGATGGCTTCTTAGTCTGATGAAATTCTAATGACGGGATCGATTATTATTTTGAGTGCGAACGTACTAACATAAAATTTCGGTAAAACTTTGAAACAGCGGATACTGGGCGTGGCCTATCTTAATTTTTTTAATGTTCTTGGGGAAAAAAAATCATTGTTCGAATGCTCAATTAAAATAATTTAAACTTATATCTATTATAATTAAAATTTATTAATTTATATATTTTCTTTTCGTTAACAATTTAAATATCAAAATAATGTCCAACCAATTACCCCTTTTCATTGAAATGAGAAAAGAAGAAATGTAAAATTACAAACGAACCCATCAGTTTAAACCAGCTTTACTTTAATACTTTACAATAACGTGTTCAAAGAAAGATATACCTTCCCTAGTACGTAAACGCTTTTGGAAATGAAGGTTAAATTTTTCAAATCAGGTTTTAATATAGGTTAACTAGGGTGCAGCTCGAATTAACATGAGGGAAACTATAATGCATTTTTTTTTTTAACTTATGCATTAATTCTTCCGAGGTATTCAGTGTTAACCAAGGGCATCCGCAGGAGTTCTGTGAGAGAGGAGCAGGCTAGTGAAATTTTTCGCCTATGGGAGGTAAGCTTCCTATGCCTGGGGGAAGCTTTCGAGGTATTCTAACCTTTAGGAACTCGAATAAGCTCAACTTATGGGTTTATTAAGTTCAATATTTGTTTATATAATTTTTATAAATATGGTAAAGGAAAACTAATTTATTTAATTTGTAGTTTTTTTTTGTCAAAATTTCTACAGGGGTGCTGACGTCCCCTACCCCCCCCCCATTCGGTCACCCATGGTGCTAACTTTTAATTAATGCGTCAAATACATTTTGTTTTCAATGTCGAAGAGAATATGTGTGTTATTCTTTGATCGTGTTGTTGTATAAAGTTAAATTCCTGTATTTTTTAATAGTTCATTTTGTGAAAACCCATCATTAAATTTGTTTTATTTCATGGAACTAAGGATTACCATATCAAATCAACCAGGGGTCCAAACTTAAAGGTCTTGGATTTATAAGTTATTGCTTTGGACTTGAAAAATTGTTTTATTATTGAAAATTGAAATTTTTAATAATAAAACAATACAATAACGGTGCAGTTCAGGGCTCCGAGGGGTGTACGGAAAGTTCTAAGCCTGGTACTTATGTTAGCTTTCAGATCAAACGGATAAGCTGAGTGGGGTTAAAGGTCATTGTTTACTTATAATAAGTTCTTTTCTCTCTAATTCCACCTTTTAATTCATGTCAGTTTCTTTTAGGGCGGATTCACACTATCGCTCCGCTCCCGCTCCACTCCCGATCCGCTCAAATATTCTAAAGAGAAATAGACAGAGAATTCCACTATCGGTACCGCTCCGGTCTCGCTCCACTCCCGGTCCGCTCTCACTCTACCCCATTCACACTAGCGCTCCGCTCCCGGTCCGGTCTCACTGGCCAAATATTCTAAAGAGGAATAGAGAGAGGTTAATCACAATATTGGCACTGGTCCGGCCTCGCTCCGCTCCCGCTCCACTCTCGCTCCACTCCCGCTCCACTCTCGCTTCTCTCTCCTAAAGTCTTTTCATATTCACATTATATAATTTTACACAGTTCACGATTGAAGCCATTAATAATCGAAGCCGTCTGTATTTGGATTTTAATTAATAATTAACTTTCAGTTATTAAAGTATTTATTTATTCATCAATTTTAAGGCCAAAAAAGTTCAACTTTAAAAAAAAAAAAAAAATGTATATATATATATATTATATGTATATATATATATATATATATATATATATATATATATATATATATATATATATATATATAATTATAAATTAATTTAATTAATGGTGAAGAAATAATTTAAATTTTTTTCCGAATGTATTCGAATACGCTTGAAATGATAAAAAAAAAAAAAAAAAAATCACCAACAATACGCGCGGTTTTTCGACGTGAAAAATTTATGTTATGTTTGAGATATATTTTGCTATGAATTAATGTACTCGTAAAAAATGGTCACCGATTTATTTATTGACTACATACTCATTGCTATTATAAAATAACGTTCAATTTGAAACGAATAAAAATGCAATATATTATGAAAAATGTCAGATCATTAACAAAAAAATATATTAAATAAAAAAATAATAAAAATATTAATCAGGAAAAGAAGAGAACACAATCGATAAATTTGTAGCATTTACCGATTTCAACTTGAAATTTTCAATCGTATTCGAATACATCCGAAAAAAATTTAAATTATTTCTTCACCATTAATTAAATTAATTTATAATTATTATTAATAATTATCATTGTGTTGCAATATATTCTTCTTATATTTTTTGATAATATTATCTTCTTCATCAAGAAAAGTACACTTACCAGCTATTTCTACAAACGAAAAATTGATTTTTTTTTTTTGGCCGTAAAATTGAAGAATAAATGAATACTTAAATAACTGAAAGTTAATCATTAATTAAAATCCGAATACAGACAACTTCGATTATTAATGGCTTTAATAGCTTAAACCTTTCAAAAGTGAACGGTGTAAAATTATATAGTGTGAATATGGTAAGACATTAGGAGAGCGGACCGGGAGTGGAGCGGGAGCGGAGCGCTAGTGTGAATGGGGTAGAGCGAGAGCGGACCGGGAGCGGAGCGAGAGTGGAGCGGGCGCGAAACCTATAGTGTGAATAGGCCCTTAGACTGTTTTGAGTTACATATCAAGTTAAAAATGTCTAATTTTGAGCACCGTGTAGTGATAAAATATTTTTACTTTCACTTACCTATATATGAAATATATAGTAAGTGGAAGTATTGCGATCGTAAAAAATTTCGACTTCCGGTTTTCAACGGAAATACACGTTTTGGGGCCCCCTGAGTCCAAATAACCAAGTCCCGCGAAATGGTCTGTGTGTGTGTGTGTGTGTGTGTGTGTGTGTGTGTGTGTGCGTGTGTGTGTGTCTGTGTGTGTGTGTGTGTGTGAACAAACTAGCTCAAAAACTATAAACCGTGCGAACCTGAAATTGGGTATTTAGTGTAGTTATATGCCCGCGATGTGACAGCAAAAATTTCATCAAAATTGCTCAAAGGGAGGGGGTACTTTATTTAATAACTTTTTACGTTTTTTTCGATTTTCTCAAAAACGGCTCTAACGATTTTGATTAAACTGAGTATTTCGTGTATTAATATGCCCTAGATATGACTGTAAAAATTCCGTCAAAATTGATTAACCGGAGGGTAATAAACTTTACTTAATAAATTTTGTATCATTTTCACGCGTTATTTTTATTTACTCAAAAACGGTTTTCACGATTTTGATCAAACTGGGTATTTGATGTATGTATATGCCACAGATGTGATAGCCAACATTTCATCAAAATTGATGAACCGGAGGGGGGACTTTACTTAATAAATTTTGTATCATTTTCACGTGTTGTTTTTATTTACTCAAAAACGGCTTTCACGATTTTGATCTAACTGGGTATTTGATGTATGTATATGCCAAAGATGTGATAGCCAACATTTCATAAAAATTGATTAACCGGATGGGGGACTTTATTTAATAAATTTTGTATCATTTTCACGTGTTTTTTTTATTTTCTCAAAAACGGTTTTAACGATTTTGATCAAACTGGGTATTTCATGTATGTATATGCCAAATATGTGATAGCCAATATTTCATCAAAATTGGTCAAACGGAGGGGACCACAACAACGCATTAATTTCTAATCTAAGTAAGTTGGTAAGTGAAAGTTGTGTGTTGCGCGCACGCACCAGATTTTTTAAAAAAGGGGATAGGGCTGAAGCAATTTTTGAAAACATTTCTTCAACTTTTAGGGACTCTCTCCCATCCTATGCCACTGTCAAAAAGTGGGCCGCACTCTTCAAAGCTGGCCGAGAAAACCTTGAAGATGATGACCGATCCGGGCGGCCTTCAGCATTAGACACTTAAGACACCATATCTAAAGTTGAAAATTTGGTAATGGCGGATCGTCGTCTTACTGTCGAGAAACTTAGCAGCAAAGGTGGGCGTTAGCGCTACTTCGGTGGAAACGATTTTGCTGCTGCAGGACAGCACTCACGACCACAAATCAGAGTTGCCACGACGACGGGCAAGTCTTTAGACTTTGAGCTGCTCCCGAACCCACCCTACTCACCAGGCCTTGCTCCCTCAGATTTCTACCACTTCTGTAATATGAAAAAACACTTGCATGGAAGAGTGTTTTCGTGAAATGATGATGTGATCTCGGCTCTCAAAGTCGTTTTGGAAGGTTTCGACAAAAAAAATATTTTCATTAAGTTATCGATGTTGGAGAAGTGCTAGAATAAGTATGTTGGGCACTGCAAAAACTTCATTTAGATTATCTTTGTTTATTATCTTAACAAACATATAGTTATAGAAATCACTGGTTCTATACTGATAGAACCAGTTAAATAATGGGAGATATATAAATATGACTATCGATATATATAGATGACAATTATACATATTTATAATAATTCTAAATATAAATATATTTATAAATTTATATTTATAGAAAATAAAATATAAAAAAAATAATTATTTATATACATTGATATTTTTATATATATATATATATATATATATATATATATATATATATATACTTACACTAAATACCCAATTTCAGGATCGCACGGTTTATAGTTTTTGAGCTAGTCTGTTCACACACACACACACACACACACACACAGACCATTTCGCGGGACTTGGTCATTTCGACTCAGGGGATCCCAAAACGAGTGGGAAAGCTTTCGAGGTATTCTAACCTTTAGGAACTCGAATAAGCTCAACTTATGGGTTTATTAAGTTCAATATTTGTTTATATAATTTTTATAAATATGGTAAAGGAAAACTAATTTATTTAATTTGTAGTTTTTTTTTGTCAAAATTTCTACAGGGGTGCTGACGTCCCCTACCCCCCCCCATTCGGTCACCCATGGTGCTAACTTTTAATTAATGCGTCAAATACATTTTGTTTTCAATGTCGAAGAGAATATGTGTGTTATTCTTTGATCGTGTTGTTGTATAAAGTTAAATTCCTGTATTTTTTAATAGTTCATTTTGTGAAAACCCATCATTAAATTTGTTTTATTTCATGGAACTAAGGATTACCATATCAAATCAACCAGGGGTCCAAACTTAAAGGTCTTGGATTTATAAGTTATTGCTTTGGACTTGAAAAATTGTTTTATTATTGAAAATTGAAATTTTTAATAATAAAACAATACAAAAACGGTGCAGTTCAGGGCTCCGAGGGGTGTACGGAAAGGTAATCTGAATTACGTTTTTGCATAACACAACGTACCTCTTCATCGGTAACCTAGTCAAAACATTTTTTTGTCGAAACCTTCCAAAACGACTTTGAGAGCCGAGATAACCTCATCGTTTGACGAAAACACTGTCCCATGCAAGTGTTTTTTCATATTAGGGAAGAGGTAGAAGTCTGACGTTGTCCTGCAGCAGCAAAATCGTTTCCACCGAAGTAGCGCTAACGCCCACTTTTGGTGCTAAGTTCCTACCTGTAAGACGACGATCTGCCATCACAAAATTTTCAACTTTGGATATGGTGTCTTCGGTGACTCATGTTGAAGGCGTCCCGAATCGGTCATCATCTTCTAAGTTTTCTCGGCCAGCTCAGAAGAGTGCCGCCCACTTTTTGACAGTGTCATAGGATGGGGCCGAATCCCTCAAAGTTGCAGACATGCCTTCAAAAATTTCCTTCGGCCCTATCCCCTTTTTCCCTCGCGCGGGTCTCATTCCCGCGTATGGGGAGCGTCCCACGGGTGGCGGATGTGGGGATGGTCGGTGGAAATTCCTAGGAAGTTCCTTCCGGCTAAGTCCTTAATACTCGCTGACCAACAATGGGAGCGGCCCCCCAGGCTTTCGGGAGGGTGTGGCCTAGGTTTGAACTCCCTACTCACATATTTTTTAGTTCACCCAAACACAACAAAAAGTCATAGATTCTCCTAAGGTAAAACGCTCATTATCCGGAGGTAAACTAGTCCCCCGTTCAGGTCTCCGGGTGGGGGGGGGGGGGGACCTCTTTAGGGGATTCATGGCGAAAGTTGAAATTAAGAGATTTAGTTTTATGGACGTAAAACGTCCTATATTACATAGGTCAAATACATTATAATATATTTTGTTTTCGATGTCGAAGAGAATATGTGTGGGAAAATTAAGAAGTAAGGAAAAAAAAATGTCTTAAGTTACATTATTCATTGATCTTGTTGTTGTATAAAGTTAAATTCCTGTCTTTTTGAATTTGTGAAAACCTATCGGTAAATACTTATTCGTTTTATTTCCTGGACATAAGGATCTTACCATATCAAATCAACCAGGGGTCCGAATTTAAAGATCGTGGATTCTTAAGTTATTGTTGGCTAGCATCAATGTAATGAAAATATATATCATATATTTAATATTGATATATATCATATATCAAATATTAAATTTAACATATATCATAATTAATTTTATATCTAGAAATTTATTGTGTTTCTAAAACAGAATATTAATGCAACAATAAAAAAATTGAGCGGATATTAGAAACAGTAATGTATATTTATACAATATATTAATAAAATAGAAAAGTTGAATTTAAGCTATCCTAATTGCACATGGACCCTTAATATATTCGTGAATATATTATTTATTGTAAAATTTGATACATATTTTGCATAATCTATAGGTAGTCTAAAATCTTTCAACCTTGAAATTGATTAGTCAACTTTTTTCTTTGACCGCTTGACCGCAATACGATTACAATTTAGATACAACAAATTTCAGATGAGTGTTTTGTTAATATGGCCTAATGTAAGGTGGTTTTTGTTGAAAAAAAAAGAATAAATCTTATACACCTAGTTAAATAGCATAAATCATATAGACTATAATAGTTTATTTCAGTTTTTTTTTTTTTTTTTTTGCTTATATAAATTCCAGCGATATATGACTGAATTACACAGCTGTATAATCTGATCTGGCCAATTTGGGGTTCGGGAGGAGGGAGGATTTTATTGGAGGGGTGGGTTATGTTGACACCCCCTTGAGTGGTATCGCCCTGCCTTCGGGTTCGTTAAGCCATCTTGTTTGTAAGTTACTTGAAAGGAGACGAGTACCTTTGTCAAGCCTCAATTTATTTATTTTCAATAGCAACAATTTCGGGTAGTGGTATGTTAAGTAACATAATTAATAATGCCGATGTTTGGCTACAATTGTTATAATAATCAGTAAGGACCGAAATAGTACACACTTGTAATAAGTGTCACTAAAACGAGCTTACGTATTGAATCATGATTGAAATTAAAATTAGAGGAATGAACCGTAGATGTCCTAGGTACTTGTAACTCTACCTTAAATATTTTTCTTAATCGAAAGTTAGCTAATAAGCGTTTATTTTCACTTTCAATGTCCTATACTATACATAGGAAAATAAATAAATTACCAATCAATTTTAACTACCAGTAAATAAACTGCCAATAAATTTTATTGGTAGAAGACAGCATGGTTAATAATGAATGGATTCATCTAATAATCTATGCGAATAATTATGTACTAAATTAGTGTTTATATTCATGACATGCAATAATTAGGGCTGAAACCAGAAAACAAATAGGAGTCAACTGTCAGGAGTTAAAAAAAAAAAATGTAAAAGCTATGTATGTAAACAAGTGATTTCCACGGCTTTTCAAACTTTGAGGTCCTATAGACTTCTTGTATTTTCCTTAATGTTAATTCCAGGGATGGGCCAGTTAAATGATATCTACTCTATACTTAATGTATAGAATGCATTCTTTACAAGCAGAATTATTTTAGTTAAATGTAAAGAATTGTGTTCTTCACCTGGATCTTAAAGTTTTTTTAACGCCACTAAGGCTAATCGGACGATGCTACAGTGGGGGTCCTAAATTTTTCCTATCCAGGTATAATTAACGATTATACTTTAACGAGTACCTGACATCGTACAGGTTTGGAACCTCCACTTTACGTCCTAACCGAGGGACGGCATGGCTGAACCTGCGACCTTTATAGGCCGAGTGCACATTGAGACACTCGCGACGCACAGCAGAGCAGAGCAGTTTTTGCAATACGTGTGTTAGATAGGAAACTGCTATCTAACTGCTGGGTTCCTATCTAATTCACTTTCCACAAAAACTGCTCTGCTCTGCTCTGCGTCGCCGGTGTCTCAATATGCGCTCAGCTTTAGTATTGTAGGTGTGTTCATGTGTTTCTGTTTTAAAATGGTATTAAATTATTCAAATGTTATCTTACTGAAGATAATGAGACACCTGAATATAAACTTGAGTAATTACCGAAATCTCAGTCAACTTGTCCAGTTCCAATTTACCATCCTAACAATGATAATAATAGAAGGCTAAGCAAATCCGAAGGTTCGAAGCACACCACGACTCGCTTCCTATACACCTCCAACCAATGACCACCGTCCATACCTAATTTTGATTTGCTTTGTCTCTTCCTATTTCCATTTATCCATTTCCTATTTAACGCCAAATTTTCGAAACCTACCAATTTCGCCAATTTAATTAACTTTTATTTAAGCCTTCATAAGAATATGAGAATTGAAATTACGATTCGACACTTCTTCGTAAATTCCGCTTTCTTTTGACATCTCATTCATAAAAATCCCTCGCTCATGGAAGCCGAAACACTGGCAAACGTGTACTGTTAAGATCTTTAATTAAATGATATCTGCCCGAATTCGGGAACACTCCTTTTTTTATTGAGTTAATTTATTGTTCGTGGTAAAATGGATAATGTTAATACAATGTAGGTAGCACTTATGGTAGGGAAAAAAAATTAGGTATTATAAAAAAAAATATATTAAGAAATAGGTTGCTTAAATACTTAGTTTGATTACAAACATGGACGTATAAATCTACGAAATTTTCAGGGCCATGCAAAACAAAATCGTCGAGAGGTCACCTGTCGTATAGTGGTTATCATGGCAACCTACAGTACTAAAGATCGCAGGTTCGCACCCAGCGGGGGCCCTTGGATTTTTTAATGGGTGTAAAAAATCCTTAGCCATGCCGTCCCTCGGATAGGACGTAAAATGGAGGTCCCGAGCCTGTACGATGTCGGGTACTCGTTAAAGATCCCTATCCTGATTATACCTGGATACCTTGATACCTGGATAGGCAAAATTTAGGACTCCCACTGTAGCATCATCCGATTAGCCTTAGTGGCATAAAGTGACGTTAAACAAGCAAACAACAAAATCGTTGATCTCTTAACACACTCTTTTTAACTTTTTTTATTTTTCAGAAATTTCATTTTCGAATTGTTATAGTTTTTTTATAATTGAGATGTTGGCAATCGCAACCCTGACACCATCAATGGGTTTCTTATCGAAAAAAATCACAAACTCAGGCGTCGAATTACACCAAAAATAAAGAAACTGTTTGGCGCTTCTGAAAATTTGAGTTTCAGCAGAATCTCTAGTTTACCTTGCGCCCGACGATACTGTAGAAACTTACGCTAAAGCCAAAGATAAAAGTAACCAGAATCTTTAGTTTCAATTAGAAACTGTGGCAAAACTTTATTTTATTTTTTTTCTTCATCTAAATTTAAAACTAAATTTCATAACTTTAACCGCGAAAAGTACATACCTCCCTCCTCAGGGCTGCCCCTTCCACCTCCCCCATCCCAATTATTATCTTCACAAAAATAGTATACCCTCTTATATATGATAAACATACTGCATAATTGCCTAATCTACTCATGGCGATTTTTGGGGTTGGATGATTACTTATAGAAGCCCCTGAGGAATGCAAATCTTGGCGGTCCTTCTTAGAGATTTGCATTGTCTAGCTTGGGGCAGGAACTGGGTAGGCAAAGGGGACTCTCGCCCAGGGCGATAGAGTATTATATAATTGTAATTTTTGTTTAATAAAAAATATTCGATTATCCTATTTGATTGATTATTTAGTGAACTTGTTTGTTCTATTAATATAAAAGAAATCTTCAAAAAGCAAATTTTAAATTTCAATTTAATTTTCTCAGGTCTTTTTGGCAGGGAAGGAGGAGGAGAAGTATTATTATATTATTATTGCTATATATTTATTATATGTTGATAAATACATCTTCTTTCAAGGCGGATAAAATGTATAAGTCGCAAGGTCCTTGAAAACAAGGAAATTGATATAAGAGATGTGTCCCTGGCTTGAAATATAGTCATGAAAACGTATCAGGTGCAAAGTCGGAAATCAAAGTGCATTTCATTAAAATGTTCAACATTCAAAAAGTACTAATTCTATGTCAAGTCCTCATATTGTTACGTATACAGTTAGTAATCTAATGTATTTAGATTGAGTGAAAAAAAAATTGTATACATCTGATGTTGGTTTTACGACGTACGTCCACTAGGCTAATGATGGTACGAAATGAGCCATGTAAATGCCCCATATCGGCAAGTGTGCACGCCACACCAGAGGGTGCTTAAAGGGTGCGCATGTGTGCGCCCCTTTTTTTTTAAGTTGCGGCGACCCCATAAAAGGGTGGGCAAGTGCACATGGCAGGTGCATTTGACTTTTAAACTAATAGGGTTTATTAGGAAGAGGCTTCGTTCAAAGTTATTGTTTACAAGGGCCAGCCGATGGGATCGAAATTCCGTGGGCGGGCGAGAGAGAGCCGGCGGTAAAGGGAGAGAGAGATAGAGAGCGAGAGAGAGCGAGGAAGGGAGAGAGAGAGAGAGAGGGAAAAAACGGAGGCGCCGGGCATATAACCCTAGGTGGGTGGTGGGGGGAAGCTTCACTAATGACGGGGTGTGGGTGGATGGGCGGGGGCCGGGAGCGGGGTAGGTCACCCGGCCTCTTCCCCCCCTCGGTCTACAGTAGTTCCGCGCGATCTCTCCTGTCTGTCCCAACAGTCTCCAATTTCAATCGCACTTCACGCTTCCAAAAAATATCTTTACCTTGCGCACTCAGCGGCAATAAACCACACTCTTCCTGCCCTTCAATATGCACCATAAATCAACAAAATCCGTCGACATTATCCAGGATGCGCAGGAGTCAGAAAAAATTCCAACCATTCAGATCTAATCGCCATTCAGCAACCTGCCACCCCACCCACTAAGGAAGGGCGTTGTCTTCCGCCCAGTCAGGTACGCAGTCCAAAACAGTCTGGCGAAAAAAAAAGTCCTATGAATGAAGGTCTGAAAAACCATCATTTGGAAATCACTACAAGGGTACCTTAATGGGTTCAAGATGGGTGTGTATTATTTTGACAGCCGCTGGAGTTACCATCAATGATGTTGATGATCCGGTGGTCAGAATCCACCATAATACACTTATTAACTAATCTTCAAGTAACTTCCGAAAAATTAGATGACAAGAGGTTGTGAAGGAAGCAGGTTATTTGAAACACCTATACCGTCTGTCGGTATAAAACAAGGATGAATGAGACTGTTTTTCAAAGCCACAACTGTAATAAAATACAAACGTAACCAAATGTTTCGACAGCAGTACAACTGTGCTTTTTGTTTCGGTTTACACGCTAACGATGTTAACAAAGCATCGCAGGAGCACCTATCCCCCCCTCGCCCAATTATGGCGATAACGCTTGCCCTGTACACCCCCTTAAGATATTTTATTGCCTCTTTTTATTAAAAACGGTTCAATTGAAATAATGATTGTAAGAACATTACTTTACCTAACTTTCTGTCGGCTTGTACATCTTCTTCCTTTTTTTAAAGCATTTGTAGACCTACTCCTGTTGTATCGTGGAGCTTCCATAGTGTTGTCTTGCAGGAAGGAAATAAGTCTATCCATACTCACAACTCTTGGTGGCTTAATCTGAAGTAGTCTCGCCATTTTATTTATAATCTACAAAATGATGAAAGTTATTAAAGAAATGGGATGTATTTATAGGGTTATCGATTCCCCTATTACCTAACTCTAAAACTGTAATGGATAACTCCCGCGCTGAAACTCTTAGGTATTAACTTCTTTTGAACTTTGCTTTGCGGTATAGTTTGAGCTACATGTTTGTCTAATCTTGTTTCAGGTCGCTCGAGTCGTTCATTTTGAATATCAAAATCTCCAGATGGGAATTTATCGTACATTCGACGTACTGTTAACTATGTTACTACATAGCTAACGTATGTTAGCTACATCCTTGGCAAACATCTAGTTTATTATTTCGACTTGCTAAGCTCCACATGAGCATTAGGATAGAATTAATATCCCGATAAAGCGATCTTTTGACTTATAAATGATGATTTACAAGGGATTTAGTTTAGGGAGGTAGGCTGATCAATTTTTCGTCTATGGGAGGGGACGCCCATAATTTACAATAATAGCACTCAATAAAATTGAGCATCTGAAATGACGGTCGGAGCGGATATCGTAGTCATCGGATAACAAACTTGAAGCTTAAGGTAATCGGACATTTCTCAATTAATGGTCAGAGTCATCGAATATAAAATAAATAAAAAAATTAACAAAACAGAAAAACCAAAACATACATATATGAATATATTAAAATTACAAAAATTAATTTTTGGCAACTTTTAATGTTTTTTTTTATTTTTTGCAATTTAGAAACATTTTCATCAAGGAATTATTAAAATAGGTAATATTTCTTTTATTCTAACCTATGGAACATTACTACCCCCAATGCTCGAAAATGAACTAAAAGCTCAAATAATATGTTTCTTAAATATTTATTAGTACACTAGATCACTATGATATATATATATATATATAATGGACGAATTACAAATATAAATTAAAAATATGTTTTATATAATGAGAATTAACAGCGAATAAATACTGGTATGAACTTAAATCTTCCATTAGATACTTGTAATTGTTCCCAATAATAAATTAAATGTATAATCCATATTAGGGAATGTTTATTACAAATCTTACCCCGGAAATAGATTTTTATACATCATTCAGTATCATTTTAGCAGCCACAAATGAAATTTTTTATAGAGCATATTCCCAAATAGCTAACGCAGAGGTTCATGAAGTAATTAGAAAATATGAGTATGTAATAATCAATGTTTTTGATTATTTTTATTAAAACATAAAACCACCCTTATTTTAATTATAAATTATTAAACATATTTATTTATTGTTTGTCACTTTATGCCACTAAGGCTAATCGGACAATGCTACAGTGGGAGTCCTAAATTTTGCCCATCTTGGAATGATTAGGACTGGGATCTTTTAACGAGTTCCTAACATCGTACAGGCTCGGGACTTATATTTTACGTCTTTTCCGAGGGACGGCATAGACAAGGGGATTTACTTATTTATTTGTTGAATAAATATATGCTTCTTATGAACATTTCTATTGCCTGACGGGACTTTTTTTTAACGTAATTTTAGAATCTTTTAAGTTTCCCTGAAATTTCATCAGTTTCTTGCAATATTTCATGTAACACTAGAATCCTAATTTTCTTATAATCAATTAATAATACTTCCATTCCACAGGTAAGAAGAGTAAATGTGGTCCTTAAGGCACCACATTTAACACAGGCAGGGTGCACGAAATCGAGGAAGATCCATCCATGGAAAAATTGTAGAGTGATGATTTGCCGACACAGGATTATTTTCTCCCTTCTTGATATTCTCAAGCTAGTCGCCCATTCTGTACAATCTGTTTTTACCTGGAACAGTTTAGGTGTGTTCCTTATACAGGCCTTATTCAACTGCGTCATCATTTGGGATTTTACATGTCTCACTCACACTTCCCGGGGAATAAAATCCATGGATTTTATGGCTGGCCGTTCTCCACGCATTTTCTCATAAACTCTTGAGTTTTGGAACTTAGCAATACGAGACCTTCTCAAAATCAATCAAATCAAACAAGGTGAATAGAGAGAAGGTGGGCTCATATTGTAAGGGGCAATATGGCTGCCCGATACCTATGATACGTCATTGGTGATAGGTCATTGGACGCATTTGTGAATTTATCAATGAATTGATAATCTTGGATAGTCAGGTTATCAGCAGGCTGCTCAGCAAAAATGAAAATTTTAAAAACAAAAAACAGCTAAATATAAGATTAAAAAAGTTACTGAAGAAACAAAAATTAATTATAAAACATAATAATAGATTATAACTGATCTTTCAAATTTTTATTGTATGTTCATGTAATTTTATGTTTTGAATATTATGGTGAATATGATTATTTCAGTATTATGATAAGAAAAAAACTATACCAAACCTAATTTTTAATAAAATAAAATAAAATTAATATACACTACGCGACAAAATGATAGGCCACCCCACAATTTTTCAGTTACAAGAACTAGTAAATAATTGAAAAGAATGTAATTATACTTATTTTACGTCTTTGGCAAGTAGATTATTATATCAATGTATAAATTCCCCCTAAGTTATCATTTTAATCCTTTATCTTCTTATAAGGCTTTTTCATGTGCGACAAAAACATAGGCCACTCAGGGTTTTATTAAATCCCCAGTCAAACTATTCGTGCTATTGAATTAATTTTTTGTTTTTTAATTACTGAAGTGTTTAGAAATAAATTTAAAACAATTGAAATTCCTAGAGATAATGTGCTGTGAAATAGGTGAAATTAAATCCTTACGCGGAAAAATTGAACAATTTCAATAATTATTAGAGCTCAATACCGGTGCAGGCACGTGATTACCGATTATTTAAATATGGGTGGTAAAGATGACACAAAGAAATGCCCTGACAGTCTAAGGGGTTACCCTATGCTAGAAGAAAGGAGAATATTTTGCGAAGCATCCAACTCTGCAGGAGCTTCAAGACACATCGCTTTGTTAGCTGCAGTGATCACTAACATCCGAAACGTGCAAAAAATCCTTCTGAGTGCAGAACACTTGAAACGGCAGAGGATTCAGAAAAAAAACATCAGTTTCACAACAACGCTAAGTCGAGTATAGAAAAGTTTGTGCAGGATCATATTGGTTGTTAGAAAAGTTTGAGAAAAGTTATATTCACTACCAAAAACCGGTAAATTTAAATTGTTTATAGATGACCTCAAATACTATTTTCATGACCCCCAAGAAACCAAAGCATTTTAAGTCGCTGGCAAATGGGTGATTGTGGCGTCATGATTTGGGTCAGTAATAATTATCGTGGCGAAGTCAGATAAAATTTTTACTTTAGAAACTAATGCTAAAAAGTATTGGGAAACATAAGAGAGCCAGTAATGGAGCATATAAACGAGTTCAAAATAGGAAAGGTCCGTTTCCCGACAAGACAACGCTCCAGCCCACACGGCTTGGTTGGTAAAACAATATTTTGAATAGAATAACATTTCACTTTTGCCTCGGAAAGCTTGTTCTTTTGATCTCAACTGCATCGAAAACTGTTTGGTACAATTGAGTAGGGCAGTATTCGCTGCAGGAAACCAATTCACTTCTCTGGACGAACTCAGAGCTCAGCATTCAAACTTAGCAGTTTAATTTAGGCACAGATATATACAAACCTCTTTAAATCCCTTCAAAATAGAATGATTAACGTTTTAGAAAAATAAGGGGGCTCAATAAATATTAATGATGATAAAAAATACACATAATTTTAAAAGTGGCCTATAATTTTGTCGCAATCAATTTTCGTTTATTTTCTTATTTTCATGTAAATATTTTTAATTATTGGATTATTAGCCTATATTTATTTGTCAAACTTCTATTATTATTCTTACATACAATGAAAAAGATAAAAAGTTGAAGATTTCTTATGAAATTTTAAAATCAATGGTATGATTTTGTCGAGTAGTGTAAATCCTCATAGATTCTGGAATCTTTGACTTTTCTTGAACTATCTTTCTCAATTTTTTAAACGCTTTGTGGCGTCTTCTTAACCATTCAGTGCGATATAAAGGACTTGAGGGGGTATCATTTCATCATTTCAGACATCATTTAAACAACATAGATGATATTTAAACAGTATTAAAACAGTATTGGTCGGCCAAGGTATGGGTCATTCTCCCAACTTATACGGATTCGTGTCCCTGGTTGATTTTGGCGTCAGTATTCCATTGCGTGCGCTATTCTGAATAAAATTGAGTACTAGGTACTCTTACCTCTCTTTTCATTTATTTGCAGGTTCAATGCGAACTTTTTTTCATACTTAAATGCAAATTCAAAATGTCAAAACCTAATTCCCTCATGTGTCCCTTGACCCGAGTTGATGATTTTTCCAGACGATAAAATAGTTAATTTTGATGATATGACTTTCTTTCTTTTTCTATTAGCCCTTTTACGTTCTGAACTGTTGATTGGTAGAATAGACAATAACCCGCATATCAAGGTAAAAAATATATGGTCCCTAACCCCAGTGTCCATTAGGTCTGGTCAAATTCCCTCACTTTTTTTAAAAAAGGGCGCCAACGCTCTTCAGAGCATGTTGGAAACATTTCCTAGGGTTGGCAACATTGTCTAAAGTTGCCGCCATTTGTAGGGAAACCTACCCCACAGAAGCCCAGTTGTGAATAGTTCGTGTTGACATTTAATAAGATATACTTGGCTCTCGTCATTCAAACGCCTAATTCCATCATCTCCTGATATTTCAACAAAGGTAAGAAAGATTTCGTATTTCTAATCCATTATTTTGTAAGACTTGAAAGGAACTTTAGAATTCCCATAAAATATTGTTGTTGTTCATTGCATGAAATGTGTTACCTTTGGTTAACTTCCAGAATCTAATTCCCTCATACCAAATTCCCTCATTTCACAAATAGTGAGGGAATTAGTAAGTACGTGGGGAGATTAGGCAAAGTTTTGAAAAAAAAATTTTTTTTTTTACTTCAATAATTGATTCGCACCTGGCAGCAAGGTGCTGACAATCAGCGAATGAGATGACGGTATTGGGAAATGATGACATGTCAGGCATGAGGAGGGAAAGCACCCAACAGCACCCCCTTCCTAGCTTGATTCAATTACCTTGGCTGTCTAAGAGAGCAGATCTCTCATCCAGCGCCTTTTTAGTCTTCTCGTATCCATCCGTACTTCAGCCATACTACTGATTAGACTATTTTGGTGTCCGTTTAAATTATTAAAAAATCTTTTGTATAGCGTCGTTATGTGCTGGTCGACTGTTGGTATATGGAGGTCTGTATGTAAAGTTTTGTTAGTCACGTACCAGGGTGATTTTGTGATGAGTCGTAACAATTTTGATTGAAAAGTTTGAAGTTTTTGTAAGTGAGTCTTTTTAGCAATGCCGAATATCTGTGAGGAATATGTCCATATGGGCTTTAGTAAGTAAGTGTACGTATTTACTTTTTGTTCCAGTTTCAGTTTTGACGATTTAGAAAGTAGCGGGTAGAGAAGTTTGAGTCTTTTGTCAAGAGTCCTTTTTTTCATTTTGACATGTGGGCCCCATGTCATCCTTCTGTCGAAAAGGAGTCCGAGATAGTATACTGAGTCCGTCTGTGGAATTTGGTGGTTGTCTATATGAACAGGGGGGCAGGTTTGTTTTCTAAGAGTGAATGTGATGTGTTTTGATTTGTCATGATTGAGTTTAATTTTCCATAATTGAAACCAGTCGTGTAATTTGTATAAGTGATGTTGTAATGTCAATGAAGCCTGTGTTGGGTCCTGATGTTTCGTGATAATTGCAGTATCATCAGCGTAAGTTGCAGTCAATGTCTCGTTGTTAATAGGTATGTCGTGCATGTAAATGATGTAGAGTAGAGGTGCTAGTATTGAGCCTTGGGGTACTCCCGCCAAGACTGGATAAATTGAAGAAATTTCCGAACCCTGCCGGACGGAGAAAAATCTATCGAAAAGGAAAGATTGAAGAATCAGATAATAAGTGGAAGGTAATATGGTCTTTAGTTTAAAGAGAAGACCTTGGTGCCAGACTTTGTCAAACGCTTGAGCAACGTCCAAAAATACTCCAGTTGCATATAGTTTTTGTTCAAGAGCTCCTGCAATGTAGTCAGTAACTCTGTGTAGTTGATGCGTCGTCGAATGGTAAGTGCGGAAGCCGAAATTTTTAATGAAAATTTTAAATTGTTTGTTTTCATCAATTAGTTTTGTTCATCTATTTTTTTGTTAATCATTCAACCTTAAGTAATACTAATATAGTAATAATACCAATATATATATTAGTGTGAGATAAGAGTTCAATTAAAGACTTACTAAGAATGAAAAAAAAAAAATCTAATTGGTTATTTTAAATACGTATATTTGAAAAAAATATCAAAACTAAAATATCGATATCATAAACATCGTAATTTTAGAATATCGATAAAAAATATAGGGTTCTGTAAACCAAAATATCGATAATTCCGATATATCGAGAATCGATACCCATGCAGTATCTGTTCTAGTGTTCGTCTTCGTTTATTGAGTTTATAGTAAGAGAATATTGTGTGACACCTAATGTCCAATGTGATTTGTTTGTAAATACTTAATGTGATAGTCATAATGTGAGAATAAAATTTATACAAGTTGAATTTTGATCATTATCTAATTCCCTCACTCGTTACCTAATTCCCTCACTCCCATGATTTCAATCATCATCGTTTATCTCTTGAATGACGAACTTCTATGAAACGATTCTTTGCGAGAATCATCAGGAGACTATGTTGAAGAGATTCACGAAAAAAAAATATTTAAAAATGTATCTTTTTTTTCATAGAAAAATTAACTCCAAATTCGTATCAAATGGGAGAATTACCCGTATCTCATTATTAAGTGCTGACCTGGAAATTAATTAAATTCGAATATTTATAAATCCTAAATAAAACATTTATTTTGTTATATAAAATGTTTTTTATTACGTTTTTATAAAAATTCTAAAATCTATCGACCTAATAGTATCGATACTTGTCCCAACTATAATGTAGCAATATCCGACTATCGGCCAACAAATATGAACCCTCTATTCAGGCTTTCATATCATATCTTATCACATATCACACCAGACTTATGAATGACATGGCTACGACTGACATGCCTAATATGAGGCGACTGAAAAGGAGTTGAATGAGAGACCTCCTCTCCTAAAACAACACCGTGATGATGTTGGCCACTTTGTTTTTAATACTTATTAAAATAAAATGAAAACTTCCGTTCGTTGGCACGACAAACTTACGAAAAAGTTTTTCTTAAAATATATGTGACCTAAGCTTGTGTCATTTTTTTTTTTTTTTTTTTTTTTTTTTGTGATTTTCGCCCTAATTATTCAATTAAATTTGCAACTATTACTAAGAATTGATGTTTTTTGCAAGCCATTTTTTCTTAATCGTAATAAAAGTTTCGTAAGAAGATTTTTCCCTTAACGAGTGATGATTTTAAAAAATATTGGATTACTTGATTCTTCGTTTATTGCGCTAAAATATAACAATCAACTTTATATAAAAAAAAAAAAAAAATTCTGATTTATGAAAAAAAAAATAATGTAGAATCCCAAATACTAGATAAATAAGAATGAAATCCTTAAAGCATCACACACTCATAAGCACAAAATGCACATTGCGCATCATGGTTATTTGAGGAATATCATTTACTTCAATAAACATACTCGACTTCGTAAAAATGATGATTGTATCGCAGATGTTCGGAAGCAAATAAGGTAAATTAAGCTTTGTATTGTGGATAAGGATTAATACAGAAATTTAAAATATTTTAAGCTTCAACATTGTTACGTCGATTTCAAAATACCATCAAAATTCGGCGTTGCTTTCCCACTCTCATTTTGAAACTTTCCATTTGCTATTTACCTTACCAAAAGAGAGTAGGTACTAGTGATGTACAACTATCGATAGTCTCCGCTATTTATTTATTTATAAATAAGCAGAGCTGAATTAATAAACAAGACTTAGAACTTTTTATTTATTTGTTACAAGTAGGTTTTCACTCAAAAAAAAAAAAATATGGCCAAAGCGAACTTGATTGAAAATAATAATAAGTTAAATTGCTATCTCAACAGGGGGGGGGGGGGGGGGGTGGAATAGTAGAATTTTTCATTTGGAACGATAGGAGCTATAATGCACGTTTCCATTTGCAATTTTTTCTTTCCTTTTTTATTAGGGAATAAGATGAAAATTTCAGTGAATAGAGGATGGGATGCATTGTACCTTGAAATAATTATTATTAGCTTTAAGCTTAGTCGTAACTGCAAAGAAGAAAAACTTTATTAAAAGGTCAAAGAAACTGCATTTAGAGGAAAGCTGTATCAACCCTCTTTAAGTAACCATGCAACCAGGTTTCCGAGTAATTTTTAAGTCAAGGGACTGGCAGGCAATTGTTTTGTTACCTCTAAAATAAAATTAATTAGATGTAATAGAAATATAAATCTCAATTCATATAATTATTAGTTTCCGTCCCATCCGACAATATGTTTGGCGAAGCTATTTTGTAATTGCTTAGAATTAATAATTCAAAGGAAAATGTATCAGTACACCTAATTCTCGGAGAATATTGTTGATTAAGGATGCTTTTAAATTAAATGATACAATTAGTAAATTTTTAGATAAACAATTTAGTTAATCCACTTCAAAATACTATAGATGGATATCTGGGTGTGGCATATGTGAGGATGTCTCAGTTTGAAGGGTATTAAAAATTTCTTTTAAAAAGTAATATAAACATTAATATAATGATCCATAATTAATTATGTAGTAATTAGTAACAAATTACTTCCGAGTCAAAATTAGAATGAATTGAATTGAGTCAAATTAGTCAAAATGCGCAAGTGGCTGAGATTTTGATGATGGTAAAAACCTGTATAGGAAAATAAGTACTTAACTAATATTTTTAATGGTTTGATAAATCGACGATTTGCCACAATTAATCCCAATTAATCTTACCTTCATCAAACTCTTGACATCAAACTCTTGATTAAAAATTACGGCTTATGTTATACCTACTTATTACGTTAAATCATTTTCTTCTACTCCGTTTTCTCGTCAATTGCCTTTCTATGATGACATTTTTTTTTTTAAATTTTTAATATCGATTAACTTCTAATCAATTACCGATATCAAATTTGAGTTAACCCACAACAATTCTTGTCCTTATGGAACTACTGCAACTTACCTAATTTAATAGGACCAGTCTTCCTTCTGAATGAACTAACCATTACAATTAACATAAAATCACGAAGTAGAAAATTGTTGAAAGAAGACTTTTTGCAGTATTCACAGCGACATAATCTCGTTTCTTCTTAATGTTGGTCTGAATAAAGGCCTACAATCAACCCGAAATTTGGGAATGCAATAGTACGTGGGCCAGACCCACTTACCGTGCACCCCCCCCCACATCCCTATAAATTGCATATCGTTGTGTTCCTTGTGAAAAAAGATTAAGAAAAAGCCAATGTTCCCAGAAAAAAAAGTGGCCGCACTAACCGAAAATGGCGTTCAAACATGGCGGAATGACGACTTTGATTTTAGGTAGTTTTTTGATTACTGACATTCACCATTATGCTTAATTTCGCTATAACTGGTATTTTATTAAAGCTAGATAATTCTAGATTCAGAATAAATAAACAAACGTTCTAAAATAATTAGTCTTGACAACATAAAATACATTTAAAGTCAATTTTTTCAAGTCTCTCGCGTAAAAGTTAAAATTCCAAGTTAATTTGTGATTAAACGGCCATCGTTAACGAAAAACACCCTGAAATAAAACATCTGGAGCCATTATTCTTCTTTAAAAATCAGTGGTAAAATTTCAAAAAATATCAACTAGTTTCATAGAAAACGGACGTACAAGGCGAAAAGGCGCCGGTGACTCGGGCGCATCCAGTCCTCTGCCACATCATTCAGTTCTCATACACCATATAATTACAGCGGGTTTAGGATAATATTTTGAATGTATAATCAAGCCTATGACACTGCAAGTTTTTAATTTACAGAAATAATTAATATAACCTTTATTTTTTTTTTTTTATAAATCTGATAAATAAAGGATATGTATCTGATAAATAATAATGAATTAGTCGCAGATTGCACATTATCTAAACTTCCTTATATTGAAATAAACTGGTTATCTTGAAATTAAATAATAATGTTCTCATGGTAGTAGTTGGGTTACTGACACTGGCTTCTGATCATTCGTGATATTTGAAATAAATGCATTTTTGCAAAGTATTGATTATTTACAGATTTAAAAACAACGCAAATAAAAAAGATAAATAAAAAGTTCTTTTTGTTCGTTGATATGTAGAAATTATTCGTAATACAATTTAGGAAGTATATACATAACACAATTTAATAGCTCACAACAATTAATGAATTAATAGTTACACGATGTGTGTTTGTGTATATATATATATATATATATATATATATATATATATATATATATATATACATACATATTATGATTAATTTAAAATTAAACCACTACTGCAGAGGAAAACCAATTAAAACATGTAAGTATTCATGCATCTAATGATCTATAATCCACGAAGTTGTGGCCTTTTTCGGTTTCTGGCATATAACTACACATCAAAAAGTTTACTTTCTCTTTTTTTCGAAAAAAGGGTATACTAATACAAATAAAATGAAATATTTGGAGTGGTAATCGGATTAGTTATTTAGCCAAATTCGAACTTGAAAGATCGGTAATTTTTATCATTTTGATGAAAACTCATGTTCCAACACCTATAACTCGACTGTATGTACTCTAAATGAAAAATGTCCCAGATAAAAGTTTTAGGACATTAAATATAGCATAAAATAAGCCCATTTATTTTAAAATCAATTTATTCCTGCGTAGAGATACAAATGAAAAAGTGAAAGTATTTGTAGCGCTTACTTCATTCTTTTAACTACATCTTCATTCCTTCCTATATCTACATGTCAAAAAGTTTACATTCTCCTTTTTTCGAAAAAAGGATATACTAATACAAATAAAATGAAATATTTGGAGTGGTAATCGGATTAGTTATTTAGCCAAATTCGAACATGAAAGATCGGTAATTTTTATCATTTTGATGAAAACTCATGTTCCAACACCTATAACTCGACTGTATGTACTCTAAATGAAAAATGTCCCAGATAAAAGTTTTAGGACATTAAATATAGCATAAAATAAGCCCATTTATTTTAAAATTAATTTATTCCTGCGTAGAGATACAAATGAAAAAGTGAAAGTATTTGTAGCGCTTACTTCATTCTTTTAACTACATCTTCATTCCTTCCTATATCTACATGTCAAAAAGTTTACATTCTCCTTTTTTCGAAAAAAGGGTATACTAATACAAATAAAATGAAATATTTGGAGTGGAAATCGGATTAGTTATATAGCCGAATCCGGACATCAAAGATCGGTAATTTTTACCATTTTGGTAAAAACTCATGTTCCAACGCCTATAACTCGACAATATGAACTCTAAATGAAAAATGTTACAGATAAAAGTTTTAGAACATTAAATTTAGTATAAAACATGCCCATTTATTTTTAAATTAACTTATTACTAAGTAGACATACAAATGAAAACGTGAAAGTATTCGTAGCGCTTGATTCTTTCTTTTTTTTGAGAACTAAGGGGATATGATATAATATTGACAGAACTAACTATTTAGGTGGGCTTATTTTATGCTACATTTAATGTTCTAAAACTTTTATCTGTAACATTTTTCATTTAGAGTACATATTGTCAAGTTGTAGGCGTTGGAACATGAGTTTCTACCAAAATGGTAAAAATTACCGATCTTTCAAGTTCGAATTTGGCTAAATAACTAATCCGATTTCCACTCCAAATATTTCATTTTATTTGTATTAGTATACCCTTTTTTCGAAAAAAAGAGAAAGTAAACTTTTTGATGTGTAGTTATATGCCAGAAACCGAAAAAGGCCACAACTTCGTGGATTATAGATCATTAGATGCATGAATACTTACATGTTTTAATTGGTTTTCCTCTGCAGTAGTGGTTTAATTTTAAATTAATCATAATATGTATGTATATATATATATATATATATATATATATATATATACACAAACACACATCGTGTAACTATTAATTCATTAATTGTTGTGAGCTATTAAATTGTGTTATGTATATACTTCCTAAATTGTATTACGAATAATTTCTACATATCAACGAACAAAAAGAACTTTTTATTTATCTTTTTTATTTGCGTTGTTTTTAAATCTGTAAATAATCAATACTTTGCAAAAATGCATTTATTTCAAATATCACGAATGATCAGAAGCCAGTGTCAGTAACCCAACTACTACCATGAGAACATTATTATTTAATTTCAAGATAACCAGTTTATTTCAATATAAGGAAGTTTAGATAATGTGCAATCTGCGACTAATTCATTATTATTTATCAGATACATATCCTTTATTTATCAGATTTATAAAAAAATTAAAAATAAAAAAAATAAATAAAAAAAATAAAGGTTATATTAATTATTTCTGTAAATTAATAAAAACTTGCAGTTACATAGGCTTGATTATACATTCAAAATAATATCCTAAACCCGCTGTAAATATATGGTGTATGAGAACTGAACGATGCGGCAGAGGACTGGATGCGCCCGAGTCACCGGCGCCTTTTCGCCTTGTACGTCCGTTTTCTATGAAACTAGTTGATATTTTTTGAAATTTTACCACTGATTTTTAAAGAAGAATAATTGCTCCAGATGTTTTATTTCAGGGTGTTTTTCGTTAACGATGGCCGTTTAATCACAAATTAACTTGGAATTTTAACTTTTACGCGAGAGACTTGAAAAAATTGACTTTAAATGTATTTTATGTTGTCAAGAATAATTATTTTAGAACGTTTGTTTATTTATTCTGAATCTAGAACTATCTAGCTTTAATAAAATACCAGTTCTGGCGAAATTAAGCATAATGGTGAATGTCAGTAATCAAAAAACTACCTAAAATCAAAGTCGTCATTCCGCCATGTTTGAACGCCATTTTCGGTTAGTGCGGCCACTTTTTTTTCTGGGAACATTGGCTTTTTCTTAATCTTTTATCACAAGGAACACAACGATATGCAATTTATAGGGATGTGGGGGGGGGGGTGCACGGTAGGGGGATCTGGCCCACCGTGTACAATAATAGTATCGTATTTCGTTGTGGTGTTTTATTACCTCGACCAACATCACGTTGCATCCGACATGCATCAGTTTTATATGAATTAAAAAGGAACTGTTAATAATATGGCATTATTATATTATATATTGATTCCAAATTAATAATATATTCCTGTTTCATTAACGTAAGAACTAAACTAAACAGCAAAAAACCCGGCGCACCCTACATTTTTCGATAAATATGTATTTAAAGTACGATCTGAGCGTATTGTTTGTTTTTTTCTGGTTAGATAACGGCTAGAAAGGCTTTCATACCAATAATCCCGAACAAAGTCCTTTAATGCCCTAGAAATAATAATGATTTCCCGATTAGTTCACCTGCAGTTATTGTGTAGTAACGTTTTATTTTTAAAGTCACGTTCATTTTCGCACCTTTTTTTTTTTAGTCATTTGTTTTTCTTCTTCTTATCCTGTTTGCTGTTCAGAATAGTCCAATTGGTCGCTAAAACCATCGCGTTGGTAGAGATGGGAGAAGCCAGTGTTATATGGCTAGGTCCTTAGGGCTACCTGAAACCAACGTTCCAGAGGTACAAGGAGACTGGCAACATAACTAGGGGGGGCAGGTTCAGGTCGGCCCAGAACGACAGTTCCCGCTGACGAGATTTATTGTGATGCAGACGTTAGGAAATCATTTTCAGACAGCCGTGGAGACCAATCAAAGCCTTCCAATTGCCCGAAATCTGAATATCAGTGTGGATACGGTAAAGAGGCGGCTTCATGAAGTTCACCTTCAATGAATGGCCCCAGCTATGGGAGTTCAGCTCACCCCAGCACATGTTTGTTTGGGAACATTCCGCGTTGGCAGTAAACGACTGGGCTCCGGTACTGTTCTCAGACGAATCGAGATTTTCACTATTTGCTTTAGATCATCGGATTAGAGTGTGGAGAAGACCAGGACAGCGATTTGCACCATGCAATATCTCCGAAAGGGTGCCTTACGGTGGAGCGTCTGTAACGGTTTGGGGTGTGATAATTTAGAGGCGAAGACTGATCTCCATGTGTTCCAGAGAGGGAATCTAACTGCTCAAAGGTACATATACGAAATTCTAGAAGAGTATCCAGTGCCATTCGCCCCTTTCAAATGTGATTATTTCATGTTAATGCATGAAAACGTGCGGCCACATGCTGCAAATGCGGTTACCGACTATCTTAATGAAGTAGGTATACGCACCCTACAGTGGCCAGCCCGAAGCCCCGACCTTAATCCCATCGAACACCTCTGGGATGAGGTAGGGAGGCCCATCCGAAGGCGACTCGATCTTCCAATGGACCTTCAACACCTCAGAACCGCGCTAGTGGGAGAATGGCACGGCATCCAACAGGAAAGAGTTGCCAGCTTAATCAGCAACATGCCGAGGAGATTCCAGGCTATGATACAAGCTAGGGGCGGAATCACCCGTTATTAGAAAAAAATAATAATAACAATAATAAAAAATTTAATGAAGAAAAATTGCCGAAGAATATTTTATTCATTTATACGAGTTTGGAGTTTTTTTTTAAATAATATTGTTTTTCTTTCCAGATATTTCTTGTTTTTCAATCTTTTTCCTTGTTTTATGTGTTACATCATATGATATATACTTTACTTGGAAAATACAGAAAAAATTAAATTATTTGCACTGGGAAGAAAAAAACGACGAAATTCTAGGTGCGTCGGTTTTTTTGCTGTTTAGTTTATGTTGATAATATATTAATTACGAACTTTTTCGTAATCTAGTTTATTTACCAGTTTTATTGAAAATATTGTCATGCGTTTTTAAATGATTCATAAATAATGATTATATTCAAGTCTTGAATTGTGCGCATCTACATTGGCGTAGTTCTGAAATTCAAGATGGCCGCTCGGTAGGAGACTGCAGCGAGAGTAGGGAGAAAGAGCGGCGAGGCTGGTAGAAGAGATCGCGTGGAACAGCTATAGACTCCCCCCACCACCACGGGAGCGGCACGCGTCTAGGCCCCCCGTAGTACCCTCCCAGAGCCGACAGGAGAACCCCAGGTCCCGTACCCTACAGGCACGTACACCCAAGTCCTCTCTTATATATAGCACTCTCTCGCTTTCTTCCATTATTTGTATTAATATTAAACTTATTTTTTAATAAATTTAAACTTTTTTTTAATAATAGTGTCAGTTGATTAAAAAAAAAATTTCGAGTGCTTTTTTTTTTTTTTTTCTTCGTTCCCTGTTGAACCCAATAAGTACCTTTAACTTGACAGTGTTTAAACTAAAAACTGTGAAAATTTTGGTTTGATACATGGAGTCGTGAATCCCGTCAAGTAAGTTGAATTTGAGAAAATGCATTATAAATATATCATTTTTATGTATATAAAAATACTCGAAAATAACCCCAAAACATTAACACTTATCTAATTGATTTATTTATTCTATTCACTGCACTGCATGTGTTGCATGTATTCATCAAACTCCTTATCACTGTAGCAATGTATGTCCAGAGAATATCAACAAGTCAAGCCCTAATGTTTTATCATTAAGACGCTTTTCCATCGCTTTGATTGTGATTTTTTTACACACATACTACCTGCTAAAATACATTAATACTGTTAAAAATTATTATCACTGATCACTGATAAGAATACTGTCATTTTTAGATGACGCAAAATTTATTTCCATTATTCATATACACATTTTAAGACTTAAATCTGCAATTGTGTCTATTGTATAAAAATAAAATTGGGATATTGTATTATTTGAAGTTTAAAAAAAAATCTATTATTTAGTAAGTGGGTCGATCACATTGAACATTTTGTCTACATGCATAACATTTGTTTGGGTCGATCACATTTAACTGACCTCTTTTCATATCAGTAAACGTTGTCATTTATAACAAAATCATTTTAAAAAATGAACATTTGTAAGTATATCCAAAGTAAAATATATTAATTCATATTTATTTTTTAATTATTATTGACTAAGATTTTACCAAATCATATTTGAGCCCTCGTTTGATCTTCTTTGTATTAATTTTTTATTAGATTCTTGAGCACTGGATAAATTCTTAATAATTTTTTTTAATTAATTATTAATCATTATAACATTTAAACAACTTTTAAGCAAAATTAAATATTTTTATGATTTGGCGAATTCCATACTGATACTACCAACACCTGTCTACTTCCATACACCGATCACCGTCCAAACCCAACATCGCATGTCCGGCCTTAAAGTAATATTCCTGCCTTAGTCTTGGCGATATCTCCTTCGGACGAGACTTGACTTTCGTCTCAGTGTTTACTAAAATGTTATGGATTCTTTCGTTACTATGCTTATGGTTTAACTGTATCACCTCAATTATATCTACCATGCAATTCAGGACGGGCCATGCAGTTCGGCATTTTTAGTTCTCTAGTAAATTCTTCTAAATTGTATCCCTCCTAATAATTTGCAGTACATAGCTTTTAAAAATCAATAGAAGCTGCATAAATAGTCTTGCTACTTATATTTTTTACGTTCCGGCATGTAAAGCACGAGCTTATTATTTTTTACTAGTGTAATAGCGTATGGCTCCGGTTATATAAGGACCTTGAGAAGACTCCAAATTTTTTCAGTTGAAAATATTAAAAATGTCCAAAAAGGTTTAAAAAACAAAACAACTCAACTCATACACTACTTATCACTTGTCTTGACCGCACCTGTATGCACTGACTAAGTTCACTCTTTCTTATTCTCTTCATAGACATATATATATATATATGAAGAAAGGGGGAGAGAGAGAGAGAGAGAGAGATTTAAATTACAGATATGTAATTGTTACTATCTGTGCAAGATTAAAAAAAAAAAAAAATTCGTTATTATCTGTTCGATCAGAATGTCATACCTACAGCTTCTTATAAGCTTTCTTCTGAATCGATATTATTATTTAAAATTTAAGAGAAAATATTTAATGAGTAGTTTAATGGGTTCCATCCAAAACCATACCGGTCTTCGATGATTTACTAATTGTATTCCGCGATGCGACTAGTTAGCGTTTGACGTGAATATTTTATAACATACCGGAAGTAGTTGGATCCCTCGATAGTTTTTAATCCCTCCCTTTCTACTTGTTAATCAGAATAAGAATAGATTATTTCCCTGTGTAGACTAAACTTCTACTTTTTACGTTCCGGCATGTAAAGTACGAGCTTATTATTTTTTACTAGTGCAATAGTGTATGGCTCCGGTTATATAAGGACCTTGAGAAGACCAAATTTCTTCAGTTGAAAATATTAAAAATCTCCAAAATGTTTAAAAAAACCAACTTAACTCATACACTACTTATCACTTGTCTTGACCGCACCTGTATGCACTGACAAAGTTCACTCTTTCTTATTCTCTTCATGAACATATATATAATTATATATATATATATATATATATACTAGCTGACCCGGCAAACGTTGTTTTGCAATATAAATTATTTCTAGGGAATTTCTAGACATTAAATGTTTAATATTTATGCGTCTTGTCCCTTCCAGAACATTAGCGGATATTGGATAGCGTCATATGAACGGTGTGTATCAGCAATGAACTAAAGATTATTATTTCTTCTACGAATCACAATTTCTGGTGCACCTATATGATCCCCAACGATGATTCCAACAACCTCGTCAACAACAGGTGCATTGAATCTACGAATGTGCTCTGCCGGTTTTTTATCAAGATTAAGTAAAATAGCGTGATTATCGCTTTGTAATTAGTGCATGTGTGATTTGAATATTTTCCACAATTCATTGTGTTCATTCCTTAGAGCGTCAGCTCGCCGACGATGCATTTGGCAAAAAACGAATCAAGGTCATTGTAGTCACAACGTGCATTCACAGGATTGGTAAGTGCGCTTCCGGAATCCTCGCCGCCCATAAAGTAGATCTGTAAAAATTTATGTGGTTCGTTTGGCATTGGCAGCAATGAGCCCATTTTACAATAAGCTTGGCCTCTGATTTTGAATGGAGAAATGTATTGTTGACCATTTGTATTAGTATTTCGAACTATTTCTGTTGCTCCAAATGATGTCATTTGAAAGCATGAATTGAATATTCGAATTGACTTCAGGAACAGGTTAGAATCTGGATCCGTGCCGATATGTAAACCGTTCAATGGTTCAGGTGGTGTTTCAATTTCAGGTAGTTGCACCATTCCTGACGCGCAACATATACCGGCTGGCTAATTTTTGAATTTGAGAGCATACAATGCGGGCATTCCTTGTCCATAGCACCAATTACCACTTTTGAATGAGCATAATATTCAATATCGGACTCATACTGGAATGCTAGACGCAGGAATGAATTAGATGTAAATGCTGTACCTGCATGATGTAAATGATGTGCTGTATGATGTACCTGTTGGCGTTGTTGCTCATTTGTTCTGTGTCTATCGACTTTGGAACAGCGCGATTTTCGTTGTTCTAATCTTATTACTTCATTGCGTTAAGCTCGTGTATCCTCTGAAATTTCTTGACGCAATTGCGTCAGGCTCACACGCGCATCAATATTTTGTTGCTAAATTCGTTCTTCGGTTCTTTGGACTCTTTCGCCTGCTTCTAGATCTACTTGTATTACGGCTCAAATTAGCCCCTTTGCGTTTTGTTGGCATTTTTCACTGTACAAAACACACATAAATAGGACTAATTGAATTACTTAATGATAAAAAACATTATAGTAATAATGTATTTGATCTTTGATAGTACACACATACATATACATGTAATTTTATTTTTCTTAATTATATCGAAAATATATTGCTAGAAATGGTGGAAAAAATCTGTGGAAGTTAGAGCTCTTAAAAGAGAATACAATAAAAAAAATAAATAAAAATATTGCCAAATTGTAATAAAAATCCAACTTTCACCGATTTTTTTTTTTACCATTGCCAACTACATTTTCGATATAAAAAAAAAAAATTGGGGCCCGGTGTGGCTGTGCGGTAAAGCGCCGTACTTCCATGCCGTGGCAGCGGGTTCGAGTCCCGCCTTGGGTGGTGCTTTCGTTGGAGAAGTATCATCCAATGCCATGGGTGTTAGTCTGGGCAGTAAGGGCTTCAGTGGAATGTCCAAAAAAAAAAATTTTAGGGGTGGACAACCCTCATCACTTAGGGGTTTGAAAAATAGATAGTAGCCGATTCTCAGACCTACTGAATATGACATATAAAATTTCATGAAAATCGGTCAAGCCGTTTCGGAGGAGTATGGTAACTAACATTGTGACACGAGAATTTTATATATAAGATATATATTTATATATATAATTATATATATGTTCATGAAGAGAATAAGAAAGAGTGAACTTAGTCAGTGCATACAGGTGCGGTCAAGACAAGTGATAAGTAGTGTATGAGTTAAGTTGGTTTTTTTAAAATTTTTGGACATTTTTAATATTTTCAACTGAAGAAATTTGGTCTTCTATATATATATATATATATATATATATATAGAAGAAGGGGAAGAGAGATTTAAATTATACATTACATATATGTAAACGTTAATATCGGTGCAAGATTAAAAAAAAAGCTTCTTATAAGTTTTCTTGTGAATCGATATTATTATTTAAATTTTAGGAGAAAATATTTGATGAGTAGTTTAAAGGGTTCTATCCAAAACCACACCGATCTTCGATGATTTCCTATGTGTATTCCGTAATGCGACTAGCTAGCGTTTGACGTGAATATTTTATAACATACCGGAATTAGTGGGATCCCTCGATAGTTTTTAATCCCTCCCTCTCAACTTGTTAATCGGAATAAGAATAGACTAGGTGGACCCGTGCGAAGCACTTCGCACGAAGATTTGTATCACATTTTACTTCTAGGTTTAACATAACTATGAAATGAACTTTTTTTTTTGCCTGTTCGTACCACCGTTTTTTCAAAAACAGTTCATAAGATGCTTTTTACGCTTATTTTTCTGACAATGGAGAGGAAGATAGTCTTCTAAGTGGTAAGAACGACATCAAATAGGTTTCTATCCATGGAGAGGCAACAAAACAATAAGTAGCCTCGTGAAGCTGAGGGGCCTAACCCACCAAAACCAAAGTTTTAGAGGTGTTAGACGCCTGGCCCAAAAACGTGGAACGTGTATGTGTCATAAAGCCCGCGTAGAAACCATTGAAATTCATTTTTCTTATTTCGATACTTTAGTTTTCTGAAATTCCCGTTATAAAAAAGATAAGTTGATAAAACCAAAGTTCTAATGAATCACTATGTTACTATGAATCACCATTACAGTCATGGGCGGATCCAGCCGATTGTAATGGGGGGGCTGCATCCTGATGGGGGGAGGCTGCAGCCCCACAGCCCTTCATTTGGATCTGCCGATCAGCTTTTTCACCTTCCCACAACTGAAATTCTACCTGTTCTGCGCATTTTTGTTCTTTAACTTGCTTCCTTACTTTAAGGAAAATCAAATTCTATCTTTAAATGACGAAAATTTTTCCAAATGGAGGGGCTCCAGCCCCCATAGCACCCCCCTCCCCTCAGTTCCGCCAATGACTAAAGTAGACTCCTGCTTATCCCTCCTCGTCGGAACGGATACATTGCCGTTTAAGTGAATGAGCCGGTCAATCCGGAAAAGTGTAAAAAAAACCAGCAAAATATATTATTATGACTTCTATATTTCGATAAAACCCAAATGCAACACACAACCTATTTTACAAAGCCTATATAGTTATTAATTAAAGAAACCTTTTTTGGGCCAATTTTATTTAACAATTTAAGAAAATTTACACTATCGATCTATTCAGTTTTCACAAATCTTTTATGTTTTTTTCGTTTATATGTACCAATGTCAACTGACGAAATTTCTTGTTAAAATATAGGAAGCTATTTCTTTTTTAATGAAATGAATGGAGGATACGGATTTTGTTTCAAGATCAATTTTACTTCGAAGAGATTTGTTTTACTGGAGTTCGGTAAAAAATAAAAAAAATTGGTGCGTGCGCGCAACTCACAACTTTCACTAACCAACTTACTTAGAATAGAAATTAATGCATTTTTTAATTCCACTTCTCAAAGTTACACATTTTTCTACATTCATTTCTTATTTTTGTTTTCATCTGCTCTATAAAAAACACTAATTTATTTTATTAATAAATAAAAGTTTATACTTGTGATAATTCGGCAATGCAAGCATGATACCCCAAGTCGTCTGATTTTATAATTCTCTATGTACTTGATGAAAATTTCATTTAGTTACTATGAAACAAATAATTTCCATGAAATGAACAGAACGGCTTTGATTATGAACAATGATCTGTCATTAAAGGCGTACTACACATGCATGGGCTCAACGTGTTTTATGAGTTGACTGAATATTTTTCTTTTTTTCTCCTCTAAAATGTTGGCTATCACATCTTTGGCATTTATATACATCAAATACCCAGTTTGATTAAAATAGTTGAAGCCGTTTTTGAGTAAATAAAAAAAACACGTGAAAATGATACAAAATTTATTAAGTAAAGTCCCCCCTCCGTTTGACCAATTTTGATGAAATGTTGGCTATCACATCTCTGGCATATACACTGGGTCAAAAAAGTCTCCATACACCAACCCTGTTTTAATTTTTTTTGAAATTTTCCAGGAATTTCAGATAACAAAATAACTTGATTACTGAAAACAGCTTATATTTAAAGTAAATATTTATATATTATAGAAATTTGTAAATTTTAAATTTATATAACAAAAATGGTAGGCACAACATATCAAAACAATAAACCAACATGTCAAAAAAGTATCCATACACTTGAAATATTTGTATTCTACAGAATAGTTAATGGTTTTAATAATTAGTATTTCCTCCTTTTTCTCGAATAACCTCAATTAAACGACTTTTCATTGAACTTACTAATTTCTTGGTTAATTCTGAATCGATTGCATTCCATTCTGAGAGCAAGGCATTTTTAAGTTCATTCTTGTTATTAATGACATGTGTTCTAATTCTCCTTCCGATTTCATCCCACAGGTGTTCAATTGGGTTGAGATCAGGACTCTGAGGAGGTGTATGAAGTTGTTTCGGGATGTTCAAAAGAAGCCATTCCTTGACAATCTTCGCAGTATGCTTAGGATCATTATCATGTTGAAAGATAAATGAGCCTCTAAATCCCAGATTAATGGCACTGGATTTCAAATTAGTTTTTAAAATATCTAGATAGAGATGTTGGTCCATCTTACCATCTATAAATACTAGGTTTCCTACCCCCGAAGCACTCATGCACCCCCACACTAGTACACTGCCTCCCCCATGTTTAACGGTTCTTATAACATTTTTTGACTTTAAATGTTCACCACGTTTTCTCCATACACAAATCCTCCCATCTCATGAGAAAACGTTAAATTTTGATTCGTCAGTGAAAATAACTGATTCCCAAAATGTTTGTGGCTTATCTAAATGGGTTTTTGCAAATTCTAAACGTTTCCTCTTGTTAACTTTGCTAATCAATGGTTTTTTTCTTGGCACACGACCATTATAACCATTTGATCTTAGTATTTTTCTTACTGTTTCTGGGACAACATTTACATTATAATGGTTTGAAAGCATACCTGCTAATTTAGGAGCACTGGTCATTGGTTTTTCCCTTATTTCTTTCAAAATCGCTCTCCTATGGATTCCAAGTATTTTTCTTGGGCGGCCTGAACGAGGTCTGTTCTCTAAAGTTTTATTTTCTTTATAGCGATTGATTATGTACTGAATAGTGGCGTGTGACTTGTTTACTATTTTTCCAATTTTTCTTAATGACTGACCTTTTTCTCTTAAATTAATTACTAAAGCCCGAATGTCTTTTGATATTTCCATTTTAAATTTAGACACTTAATTTTTATCACAGAAAAATGGTATTTACTTATCACAGGTTAACTTATAACTGATTGGTAAATAAATATTCCCTTCTTTCCCTTTCTTAATTCATTACTAATTGTAAATATTTACAATAACATCAGTGTATGGAAACTTTTTTGACGTTTGATTCTTCAATGTTTTCTTTACATCAGATTTTTTTATCTAAATAGTTATCAATTAAGATTTATTTTCACTTATAATTTAATTTTATTGCACAAGGAAATATTAATAATAAAAAAATGATTCGAGAATCTAAATATACAGGAAATAAGCGTGCTTAAACTTTTCTATACCAAGTGTATAGAGACTTATTTGACCCAGTGTATATATACATCAAATACCCAATTTGATCAAAATCGTTGAAGCCGTTTTTGAGTAAATAAAAATAACAGGTGAAAATGATACAAAATTTATTAAGTAAAGTCCCCCCTCCGGTTGATCAATTTTGTTGAAATTTTTAGTCATATCTCGGGCATATCAATACATCAAATACTCAGTTTAATCAAAATTGTTGGAGCCGTTTTTGAGAAAACCAAAAAAATGTAAAAAGTTATTAAATATAGTACCCCTCTGGGCAATTTTGATGAAATTTTTGCTGTCACATCGCGGGCATATACATATAATAAATACCTAATTTCAGGTTCGCACGGTTTATAGTTTTTGAGCTAGTCTGTTCACACACACACGCACACGCACGCGGACGCGGACGCGCGCGCGCCCGCACACACACACACACACACACACTCACAGTCCATTTCGCGGGACTTGGTTATTTGGACTCAGGGGACCCCAAAACGTGTATTTCCGTTGAAATCCGGAAGTGGAAATTTTTCACGATCGCAATACTTCCCCTTACTATACATTTCATATCTAGGTAAGTGAAAGTATAAAACAAAAGACTTTTCGTCTACAATTTAATTTATTCAAGATCTATCGAACCGCAACATAATACAAATTTTAACAAAATTTTTTATGAGAATATGACAAAATTATAAATGTTTTTAAGGATTTTAAAAAGAATTTTTATCTTTTACAGCGTCCATTCGTTTATCCGAAGAGTCGGTTAAACGGGAACCGGTACAGTGGGAGTATACTGTAATTGCTAAATGTGAGAGTGCAATTTTCCATCGCTACAATTAAGTCTAAATCAGACGAAACAACATTTTTAGAACCTAAACACGACAGGTCCTAGCATTAGCTATAACGTAATACAATAAGTAGTTGACCACGTGCGGCGGAGGAGCCTAACCCAGTCGTTATCTCAGAAATGATAGGTTTTAGGGCTTTAAAACGCATACCCCAGTTTAGTTCTGTAGAACTAAACTGGGTCTTAATGCTCGTATCGCAATCCATAAAACCCAATTTTATTCGTTTCGATCCGTTGAGTCAGTACGTTTAGGTCGATATTTTACTTTGGACCAAAAAATGAACAATGAGAATGCAATTCGCAAAAGCTCCGTGAAATTCTGAATCCAACGATACCACATTCGTGACATTTGAGCACGGTAGGACCTTATAATTGATGAAAAACCGATTTTTACGCTTTGTGAAATAATATATGTGGGATTATTTCCCTGTGTAGACTGAATTATTGAATATCGAATATACCGTGACTATTTCAATAAATATCGCTACCAAGTGAAAGATTTAAAAAAAAAAAACACTTTCCCTGGATTGCGATGTTTTTATTATGATTACTTTATTAAAAGAATCCAAACTAACTACATGGAAATAAAAATAAAAAAGTAACACAATAGTTTCGACAGTTAGGAAAGGCAAGATTGTAAAAAAAAAATACACAAAAACACTACATGCAAGTTTTTTCTTTACAAATAGGGGAGTCGTAAATGATAGACAGATAAATTATTAAAACGCTGATCACACCCAAACTCAATATTTCATTTTGACTGTCAATTATCCAACACGTAACGTTCCACATTGGCACGTTGGCCAACTGGACCTCTTCTAAAGTGCCCTTGCGGTCCCTCATACCGCTCCGCTCTGCAAGACAAACTTTCCATTGTACGCCACTGCATCTCGGCCAGGAGGAATTTTATCCTTTTGGGGCAGGTCTGGCACTATACAAGAGTTCGGCACACTTACTCCGTGCAGTTCGAGAATATAGAAAATATATGCGTATGTGTTTTTCATTTTTCTAAATGAAAAAAACATACTTCGCATACATCTTTCTCTGATGAAAGATATAATAATTACAGATCGGCAAATGCCGATATTAATATTGGCTTCATATATTCATAACATTCAGATTCAATTGATAGACCGATGTATATACTGTATATACCTCCGATAAACAAATAAATAAAAACAAATTTCTTATTAAAACTAAATCTTTTAAAGTGATAAACTGTAAATAATAAAATTTCTAGGGGTCGAAGCTACCGATATTAATATATTGGTATATCGGCATACAGGTTATGTCGCCATATCTATTATATCGGCACATCAGACTGGCGGACTTCAGTATATTTTTACCATAATAGAACCATAGTTAAAGAAAAACATATCTCCATATGCAAAGTATTTTATCTTACCTATTCTGCTACCGTTTCTATCTAAGGATCAATCACTAACGAAAAAGAACGATAGAGGTGTGCAGTAAGCAAGTTGTGGTGTCAACATCGAACGTTCGGATTCATTAATGAGCATAGATCGTTTAAGAAAAAAACTAGGTCTGACTAACGCGCGGTCATAAAGGCGAAGTCAGATATTTCCAAAAATATGAAATTCATAAAATAATAATAATTCATAAAGGGGTCACCTGTGGTATAGTGGTTAGCATGGCAACCTACAATACTAAAGGTCGCAGGTTCGCGCCCAGCGGTGGCCCTAGGACTTTTTAATGGGAGTAAAAAATCATTAGCCATGCCGTCCCTCGGATAGGACGTAAAATGGAGGACCCGAGCCTGTACGATGCCAGGTACTCGTTAAAGATCCCTATGCTAATTATACCTGGATAGGCAAAATTTAGGACTCCCACTGTAGCATCATCCGATTAGCCCTAGTGGCATAAAGTGACGTTAAACAAATAAACAAACAATAATTCATAAAATAACAGCAGTGAAACATTTATTATTTTGATATTAATTTGAAAATGATTTGTTTCTAAAATTTCATTTAAAATTTTTTTTATTTTTTCTAATCGATAATTCTAAATATTATTTTTTCAAAGTGTACCTATCTTTTGAAATACATATGTACAATGAATAGTTTGATGAGAATCCACAGCTTAGGTTACAGAAAACGTCGACACTATCAAATTATTCATCTGAAAGAAGAAGCCTTGAATTAAAGATTCAAGATTTCTATTTAAAATGAAAAAATAATTTGATTGTCATATGTTCCATTGATATGATTCTGTACCGGTGATGGAAATTGGACGAGACCAAAAATGGGGGGGTAGGTGCGGGTTTTGTTTTTTAATAATCAAATGTATGCGGAACAGAGTTCAAATGATTTTAAGATATCTATTCATAGTTCTTCCTAAGTTGCAATTTATAACTAATAAAAATGTATTTATAATTAAATCTATTTTCAAAACTAGTAATAATGATAATAAAAAATTTTTTGTCTCCTGAATCTGATGTAATCATCTACACCTTTCCGTAGTTCTAGGTCCTCTTTAATTCTATTAGAAGTCGTTACGCGGAGTCCAATGCTATAAATAATGTTACATAGATAGAGTATTATAGAGTTAGCCAGCCAGCTAACTAAAATAAATGTTTAAAAAAAATAAAATCAATAAAAAATTTTCAGGTTTGTATAAGAAACCTTAAAATAGTAAACCCTATTATTACAAATTTCCTTAATTTATTTGTTCATTATTTTAATAATTATTACCAAATTATTGATTTTTACTTCTTGATAATTAACTAATCATATAATCAAAATATGGCAGATCTGAAGGGTTGATTAATTGTGTAATGAGGTATGTTTTTGATAAATAGATCTTTTTTTTTAAAGAAATACGAAGGGGTCACCTATGATATAGTGGTTAGCATGGCAACCTACAATAATAAAGGTCGGAGGTTCGCGACCAGCGCAAGTGGGACGAATCGCTAATCTAGGTGGAAATAATTCTTGGAGCGACTTATTTCATTTTCATTTTTCTAAACGAATAAATTTAAGCATGAATCAATAAATAATAGTCAACACAATGTTTCTGACTAAAGATTTATAAAAATAAAATAAAATGTATAATTAAAATAGAATAAAATTAAATGTAACTATTTAAGTAAATTGTATTAATGGAATAATCATTGTTAAATGTTGTATTATTCTGAAATTATAAATTAAAATAAAATATAAATTACTAAATAACAAAAAATAAATGTAAAAATTTAATATGTATTAAATTTTAATTAAAAATTCTAAAAACAAATAACCGAATATTTCATCGTTCTGATTCATTCAAATCTGAAATATCTTAATCCAGGTTACATTCTTCTTCACAAATCATTAAGGTGACACCGGCAGTCCCTTTTGAAAGTAAAATAGCTAAAGGTCTACAACATGGAGTTGACAAAGTTACATGGTTGAACCATGCTAAACTTGAATTGTTCCTTAGCTCGTGTAAGGCACTCACTAATGACAGATTTATGCCTAAAATAAACCGCACACCCGCATAAACAGCTAATAGCACTTCGTAAAGAAACATTTAATCTTTTATTTAGTGTTGATTGTACTCTATGAAAATATCTGGGTGTAGGTCAGAGTAGATTTTTGGTAGGTAACCCCGTCTTTATAAATAATATAATAAGTATGAGTGTACTCCCCATTTTCAAAGCCAAACACAGATATTAACTTCCTTGCCGAATCGCCTTTCATAGCCTGGTATAAAGTAGTTTCCAAAACAAAACAAAATACACTTCTATTTTGGCGCACTGACAACATCGTGACCGATTTTCGATGTTCAACCTTTTTTTATTTTTTTGTCATTTGTTTCAAGGAATTTATGTTTTTTGAATGTCTCAGGTAGACTGATGATTTCATGAAACCGGCATGATTTTTTTTTCATTTTCATCTATTCTTTGTTTCTAAAAATAAAAGATATATCTTTCGGAAAAAAAAAAATGCCATTTGCTTTTAATTCTTGAACTCATGGCCGACGAATCTCGTTTTACTATACCTTTGGAGATTTCTGTAATGTATCTTAATGTAACTGGATCAATAAATTATTATAAATTACATTTGCACCTCAGAACTCTCTCCGAATAAGAAAATTACAGGCTCTCGACAATGAGAGATTTACACCTTTAAAAAAAACGTACACCCTTATTGGCAGGTATTAGCAATTCATAATGAATAATTTATTTGTATATAGTGTGGACTATATCCTGTTAAAATATCTGGGTGTAGATCGGTGTGGATTTTTAGAAATTCCATTTTTTATAATAAGAAAAAAAAAGCTTACCGACTATCGAAAATAAAGGAGGGTACTTTGTACTATATCCACATTTAAAGAACCAAGAACTTATATAAACTTAATTTCTGAATCGTCTTCTATTGTCTAGTATAATTTTTTTTTCAAAAAAACACAATCCACTCTTCGATATTATTTATTTTGCAATATAATTTGGAAATAAACTAACTGAGCATTTTGAGGGAACTACCGTGTTCAACCCCCCATTATTCTGTTAATATTCGCTTCTAGAAATTAATAATTTGGAAATGACCGTTTTAATGAGACCGACATGATTTTTTCATTTACTCGATGTTAACTATTTCCCCCTAGATTGGCAATTCGCCACACTGTGCAGCGGTGGCCCTAAGATTTTTTAATGGAAGTAAAAAATCCTAGCCTTGCTGTCCCTCGGAAAAGACGTAAAATGGAGGTCCCGTTCGATGTCAGGTACTCATTAAAGATCCCTATCGTAATTATACCTGGATAGGCAAAATTTAGGATTCCCACTGTAGCATCGTCCGATTAGCCTTAGTGGCATAAAGTGACGTTAAAAAAACAAACAAATAAAGAAATACGAAAGAAAGTTTCCTGATATATGATATATGATACAGTATATAAATATATATGATGCAGGGATAAATGTCCCTAACAACTCACTTTTTTTTATCAGTAAAAAAAGAATAATCAATTTGTTAAAATATTAATATTGATATTTTTTTTAAATATTAGTAATAAAAATTTTAGATCAATGTAGCAAAATTTGTATTACTATTCTTTTATTTACCACCATTTTTCAATTAATGGATGCTTACGTTTCCACCAAAAACTCTCCGTCTTGCATTCATTGTTTTTATCTATAACACCTTAATTTAAAGTTTCATATTTTCTTTGATTTCTAGTTTAGTCTGACAGTAGTTAGTTTATCTTTCGGTTTTTACATATCCAAGAATTTTCATAATTCTGTTAATTAGAAAATGGGAATACTATAAAACTTTTATTATATCGAGACAAATTCTGTTTTTTTTTTTTGCAATATAATGGATAAATAATGAATAATAAAATGGAGTCCATAAGACTGAAAATGAAATAGCAACTTTTTTTCTGGAGAGTTTTTCCCCATATTCGAGATCCATGAATCCAAAATATTTATAGAGAAAAATATCATACAGAAGGATATATATATATATATATACTTAAATGTATCATAATTCAAAGATTATATTGCTTAATTTTAATTAATTTATTAGTTGAAAAAAATTAAACTAAGAATCAAATTCTGCATTGAAAAGTAAACAAACAAGATACTCTTTTCTTGTGACCGAGAAAGGTAGAACAAATGGACTCCAGTCGGTCCCCGATTAAAGAAGCGCCTTGACATGTATGAATACATGTTAATGTATGCAGGACATTTACGATCAAGAAAAATCGGGGATTGAGCAACTGTATTGTAATACGGAATTCTAGTTCTATTCTGAGGGTATTGTGAGCCTAATAAATTTTTTTTTAAATATTTAAACAAATATTGCTTAATGTACTAAAAAATATATGCATATTTATATAGTAATCTTGTGTATATATATATATATATATATATATATATATATATATATTAAACATTAGTATATTTTAATATTGTTAATACTCAACTTTTATAGCTTACTTAATCATTGTATGTGAAAATGCTACGTCCACCTATTAGTTTTTCATATTCTTTGATTGCTACGTTTATTATTTCATTGGATTGATCATTTTTTCCATATATGTTTCCGTTTGTTTTAACGTTTCTATTAATATTTATTACCGTTTTACGATTTTTATTTTCATTAAACACCCTGTCGGCTAAAGTGGGGACGTTAAGGTATAGTGGGGATGTCCCCACTTTAGCCCACGATGTCTTATTTAACCTAACTTTTACATTTACCAAATCATTTAACTCATTGTTGTTACGCTGTATGCCTAATATATTTCCCTATTTTATTTCAATAATGTCTGTGAATAGAAGTAGAAATACAATAACCGCCTACAAGTCGGATAATGCCATATTATCCAGTTCCAAAAATAAAACGCACGATTCTCACAATCAAATTTTTTAGTTTTACCTTTCGTCAAATTGCAAGTTACTTATTATCGACGAAAATTAAATGATGGAAAACTTGGGGCAGTGGCCATTTTAACTTGTTCAGCTTGCAAACAAAAACTCGAAAAAAAAACGAAGCAAAAAAAAAAAAAAAAAAAAGGACGTTAGAGAAAGAAAACTACCTGAAAAAAGAAATCTTCAGAAAAAATACGTTAGAAATCAATGAAAACTCGTTAGCAAATGTAAAATAAAAAAAAAGTCAAGAATAGAAAACTGAAGAAAAAGAGCTAAGAAAATCATTTGAAGGAAATGATTTTTGCACAGTGTGCTTGTGTGCACTGTGCTTATGTTCAGATGTAGAATTTCAAGAAAAGTGTTCTGAGTTGTGCCCATTCTAACTTGACGTTGTTCTATGCCAGCTCTGCAGAACTTTTAAGAATTACAAAGTTCCCCCTGCGTAATGTTTTAAAATATATTTAGTTGTTAGTAATTAATTATCATTTGATCAATTATATTAAAATGAAAAATTTTGGTCATTGTGGTAATAATTATAGTTCTGATAAGCAGATATTCCATTTCGTTTGTAATAAACGACTTAACAATTTTTATTAATCCTATGCTGAAGTATTTTTATAATAGCAGGTTCTATACATATTTTCCAACATTTTAATACATAAATGTATGCTTTATACAGTACTCATAGCAATAATAAAGCATTTTTATGCAATTCAAAACGGATACCCCACCTTACCCGAAGGTGCGGGTAAAGTGGGGATATTTTTTATTTTGTATTTTTATTAATTACAGCCGAACCTTTCCGATTTAATCCAAAACACTTAGCAAACATAAAGATAAGTAGTAGCAGTTTCAAAATTATAATTCATATTAGATTTTTAGTGAAAAATGAAGGGTTCAAAAGAAGACAAAGAAAATGTTCCCACTTAACCCTACTCTCCCATATATATATATATACAGGAAATTTTTTTTTCAATCAACAATCTTAAAAAAAATAAATAATTTATTTTCAAGCCTAGAAGATGGAAATCTGTCAATATATTTGCGAATTATACTAACACTTTATACGTATGTGAATACAATTATAGTTATTATAAACACATTATATTTGTATTCTACAGTTATTTTTATACTCCAGTCATTAAATTATGTTTAAATTCGGTCATTTATTTTTATATCGATTAAATAAAATCATATAATTCATTCATAAACCCTTGGTCTTTATCGCTTGGTCTATATCGTCAAATAGAGAACCATACGTAAACACAGTTTTGTTGTTTAAACTTTTTATAAACCAAAAGTTCCAAAAAAAAAAAAAAAGTATATTTATAGATTCATGGAAGATAGTTGACTGTAGGAAGTTTTATTTAAAGAAACTAATGATTTAAAATGACAAACAAACAATATAAGCTCAAAAAATCAAAAAGGTTACAAAAGGTGTTAACTGGTAACGACACTTTAACTCAAACGGAACCATATTATCGATCTTCAGAGCAAGACTAACTCTTCCGTCCATCGCTTCTTATATTTAGTCTGAAATAGAACTGTCTGCAAGGTACTAGGCAAGCATAGATTTTCCTAGAACAGTCACGAGCAGTTACTAGAACAGTTTGTACTAACAAGTCGAGAACTCTTTAAAGTTTTATTTTTACTAAATGAACACGATAAAGATTCATCTTCTTATTTGAAATAAACCAGGATTGATTACTACTTTCCTTGCTGCAAGTATAGTAATGAATAAAGGGAAATAGCAAATTTGATTTCTTTTATTTTTTTATAACCCTTAGAAAAAACATTTATTATATTAGTAAGATGAACGCTACTGAATCGGTAAATCATTAAACACGAATTTAGCTCGATGCCTCGAGCGAATAATTCTAATATGATCTCTAAAAAGGCTTTATCTACATGTAAATGTAGGCTTCGTCTACATTTTTTTATTATTTTTTTTTTTGTATTTTATATCGATGGCTAAGGGTAATAACTACCTTCTAACTAGAAAAAATAGAATAATATTTCATGTTTTGAGGTGTTCAATATGAAATTACACGCAATCGTCTGTTGAAAACTCTCACTTGTTGACGAAGCCGATATCTATTAAAAATAATATGTCATGAAATCCACTATCTGATGAATATTCAAATACTTACTTATGATAACTTGTATTACCACCAGGGAGCAGTCGAAAAAATGGTAATATTTTGTTAGCAGTTTGTAAAGTTACTGGAAGATTGTTGATTAGTAATATTCAAATTTAGGAATTCAGAGAAAAACGATAAATCTCCTTTATTTCTTTATTACTGCCAAATCATGACAAGTATAGCAAAAACTAATTTTCTAAGCGCTTCAGGGTCTACCGCCTTTTCTATCCTATTTGCTATGTTCACTTAGTGCACATACATGATGAATTTTATACATATTCTATCCTTATTGCTACAATGCATGACTGATTATTTTTTTATTATTATTTTTATTTATTTTCTTTTATTATTTGTTTTTTTACCGAATTATAATTTGTTTTTGAGACTGCCTGGTTTTTATCAAAGAAATGCGTATTGATCAACTAATTGCCAGTTCATTCTTTTACTTACATTGATAAAAAATAACGATCTGCACCACTCATACGTGTTCATAAAAATAAATCGTTTATATTTTATTAATATCATCATAATAAATTAAAATAGCAATAATTTTAACCATATAAATAAGTAATTAGATTATAATTTGATTTAAAATACATCTGAAAGAATAATATTACATAAATATGACGTTACTTTGTGAGGTTTTTTTTTAATGTATTTATTTTTTTATATTCTGATAATTGAACGTTCGGTTAATCTACAGTCCACTGTTAGCCCAAAAATTATATAAATAAGGTAGGCTAAAGTATGTTGGTAAGGTATGTGATATTATATTACATATAAAATTTAAAAACTAATCTCCAAAATAGAAATCTAAAGGCTAATGTCCCAAGATCCTAAAAAAATACTGTTTTTAAGACATAAATCGTGTCTTTATTATCAGATAAAAATATTTAAGTATAAATCAAATGTAATTTATTAATCGCGGCTGTGACGAAACCAGAAATATAAATATAAAAATTTAATTAAGAATTAATTATAATCAATAAACATTTAATTTTAAGAAACAACAACGAGACTTTGAAGGTCTAGTTGGAGAAAAAGGAGCCAAATTAAAGGAAATTTCAGGATAATAAGATAAATTCATCAAGAAATGACACTCCTGACAAATAACGATTAAAGCTGGATGAAATGGTCCAAGCCTGAATTTGATTACGATTTGAACGGATTTTCCGATGTAAATTAGTGTTTTCCATTTAATGCACCATTTTAGAAGCAGATCAAGGTAGTTTTGAAAAAACTGTGAGCAGGCGCGGTCCCAGAAAAAAAATTCGGGAGGAGATTGGACGATATAAAAAAATGCAAAAGCGAAATAACAGCACACTTATGTATTTACCAAAAGAATAAGAACTTCATTAAATACTTAATGATGAATAAGTACTACCATACTAGCAAACATTTAAGAACAAGATGTGCAATTTTATTCCACTTTTATTCATTATTTTCGAAGTTTCGTGGGGGAGGGGGGGAGGGGGGGCGTCTATCTCTAAAATCCCCCTGTGACCGCCCCCGACTGCGAGTTCTGAACTGAGTTATTATGTTCGGCTAAAACTGAACTATGGTCTGTATATGTCACGCATTGCTGAGGGCAGGTCTAAGGTATAAACTATTTATAATAATGGTTATTATTATATTTAATTAATTTAAATATGGTTATTGCTCCTGAATGTAGCCATACAGAACACCAGCTTTGGTTGAGAAATACGAGAAAAGCGATAGACCCTTTCGAATTTTGATTGCAGATTGCAGTATTAATTTACTAAGTACTGCCGAGTAATGTATTCAGTTTTAAAGAAACCTGTAATTTAAAAGGATTTAATTTAACTATTCGATATAATTAAATTAAAATTCCACGTAACACCATTGATACTTAGCTTTACAATGATTTTCTGATGAGTCAAACAAAACATGTATAAACAGATGCAGTTAGAAAAATGAGTTTTGATTTAATCACGAGATTAAACATCAAAGTGGCCTTGAAATTAAGTTACAACTTAGAATTAAAATTAAAAATAATTTTATAACGAAACGGTGCAATGGATAATAAATGAACCCAAATGGAAATAAATAATAATAATAATAATAATAATGAAAGGCTTAACGAACCCGAAGGTTCGATGCCGACACCACAGCTCGCTCCCTACACACCTCCATCCATCGACCACCATTCAGACCCAACACCACGCAATCCCTGTCGGCACCGTGCTTTGTTAATAAAATAAATATGTAATAGAAAATAAACAGTTCAATTATTATTTCATAATATTTTTTATGTTTATTTATTAATATAAAATTTTTATTTACATATTTTGTTCCAGGTGTCTGCGGGATGGCCGCGAAATGACGGCTAGGTCTCACGCCCCCGATTCGAGCACAGCCATTGATAAGTCATCGACCAATAGGCGTGTAAGTAAATTTAAAATGTATACATTTATATCTGAAAACACTCATTAATTATTGAATGTCCTATTCCAATGACAAACTAAATAATTTTCAAATAAAAATGAGACAGTAAAGTTTAGTTTTTTATCAGCAAAAAATAAATTATCATTTATTTTTAATTGGGGTAATAAGCATCCAACTGGTATGTACAGTAAACAAAATAAACTCCCTTCTGGCAGGGTTACTGTTAGAAGGAAAATATTAAAAAAAGCATCCAACTTATTTTCTTTAAAACCTTTCTTTCTTTATTTATTTCATAATGTACTGCGACGTTTCGGATCTTATTGTCCATAAACAATTTAAGAAAATGAATGAACAAAATCAGTAAAAAAAAAAAAAAAAAGAATAAATTAAGTAATAATAAAAGGTATTAATGGAAAATGGCAGAGGTTCTATGTCACTGCTTACATGATTTCCTCAAAGAAACACATTACATAAGAATCTCTGCTTTTATGCCTGTATAATTAAATACTGGCATCCATCTATATGATGGGGATTAAAAAACTCTTAAGGAATTTCTCCAGATATAAATCTATTATAAAGAAAACAATTATTTTTATATTGTTACCCTAAACTATTTCATTCAATGTTACAGCATTTTACCAAAAACAGAGGATGATTTATCTTCTTTAAAAAAATCTTCAAGACGAATTATTTGTATGATACGAGATTGAAATTGAAAAAACCTTTGTGAAATACAGTTTCATTAATTATTATTTAATTTTATAATAATTATAAAAGTCCTACTAGTTATTATATTTCAACATTTAGGGGCTAATAAAAAATTAAAATTTAAAAATAATAAACCACTCTCCCCTCCCGAATTCTCAACTGTATTAAAAATGTTTACTCAAACCCATTATATAAGTAAAAAATCTTATTAAAAATAATCATTCCAAGTATGCATATTTCGTTTCCTGCTGTAGAATTTCCATCTTTTTATAACGTTTTTCAAAAATGGTTTATTTTATGATATATAGAGTTAAAGATGGAGCACGTAAATATATTTTATAAATTTTTTTTCAATTCTTATCAAATATTCAATATGGTTCTTAATAATTCTGTCTAACCTACTTAATTCAATGTATAATTCTTCAAGCACTATATTTTAAATTCATAATATTAAATAATAATAATGACTGTAATACTTTCTCTGTAAATCTGATGGTGTACTATAGAGCCTTTTGTGGAGGTGGAAAATATTGTAATTTCGATGAATTTTTTTATAATAATTCACAAAGGCAAATTATAATGGTACCTTAATTAAAAGGAACGCACTGTTATAAGTAATTCGTTTTCAATTCCATTTGTATGTTCTCATCTTAATTTATCATTAAGTTTGGATCATTGAGTTTAGTTTTTGTAATCGTAGTTTAGTTTGCGTTAGTAATGTAAAACTATCGATAGAACTTTTATAGTACCATAGCTATCGTAGTTTTTTAAATATCGATAGTACTATGGGAACATTAAAATCTTCGCCTGTAAGCGCCATGGGCGCCATATCAATTGAAGGGTACTGAGGAAAAACCTCCTCCGTAATTATTTTTTTTTTAAGGAAATGGAATAACGGTGCCATCTATAGGTTGCTGAAGTTTACTTTTGGAATAGTATATATTTATAAAATAAAACCGTAAGTCAGCTGAAGTATTTCTTTGAAAATATGCTTTACAGTGGAATTATCCCGTCAGTCATTGCTCAAATTATATTACAGATTCTAAAGCAAGACTTTCTTTGGGTTATATACATCATCAGCCCTTCAGGAAAAAATAAATAAAAAGAAATCCTCAGAGTAAAAACTCCAAGAAGAAACCACAACAAAATTTGTATACTGGAAAACTTCCGATAAAATCTGCAAAATATCGTGATCTCCATCCTTATCAGTTCTTTGAAAGTTCAGAGTCAAAGATTTTTACAGAAATTTACTATCACAAAATGGAGAAAGTGCCGAGGAATTACCTGGAGAGAATTGATTCAAAAACATTTTTCCAGAATATCATTGCGTTTTCTTGGTGTTACTTGTACTTGCAATTTTTCAAATCTTCCTGAAATGGAAAACATTCAAATGAGTTTTTCTGAAAATTAGCTTTTTTTGACTGACTTAGTTTTTCTCCTGTACCCTTCGTTTATTTAAGGAAGAAAAAAATAAAAATTTAACGGTGAAATTTTGTTTATTTTTCTAATAAAAAATGCCTATTTAGATCACAAAAATATATGAATTTCACTTTTAAAAAAATGTAATTTGCAATTATCTGATCATATATAAATTGCTACTATCGTGTAGTTAAATGTACCGCATGAAAGTAAACAACTGCAATCAAACACTAGAACCCAAAACTAAATTACAAAAATTAAAACATTCACCAAAAAAATTTATTTGCTATTGGATCCTATGCCTTATCCCCTTTCATGAAAGTATACAGCTAGAATCAAACACTAGAACCAAAAAATTAATTAAGAAAATCACAAAAATAATGAATCCACAAAAAAAAAAAAAAATTTATTGCATGTTTATAGGCTGCCTCTTCCATATATATACGTTGTCTACATATCAAAAAATCGTATAACTACCATCAGAGTATCGATATTTAACACCCGATGTTATTGGAACTGTCGATAAGGCCAACTTTCGATAATTGTATGTTAATAGTTTACGTGTACAAAAATACAAATACCAAAAATCTAATAAATGATTTTGTTTCTCGCTTATTTTGCACCTATATGATGGAATTCTAATGAATGCCAATTGTAAGCATGTAACGAATTTTCATATACATACATATTATTTTATTGTTTTTTTTTTTTTTTTGTCGATAGGCGAATAAGCCGCTCATGGAAAAGAGGAGAAGAGCTAGAATTAATCAATCTCTGGCTGTTCTTAAGGCCCTCATACTAGACTCAGCAAAAATGGAAGTAAGTATATTTATGTATTTATACTATACATATATGCAATAATCGCTATTTAATTTTAAAATGGAAATAAAATTATAAAACAACACATAGGTCATTCCATATATTATCAAACAGTTTAAGAACAATATTAAACCTAAAATAATCTAACATATAAAACCTATGTCGCATATTTTCAGATTATTTTTTGCTTGCATCAATATAAAAAATATAAAGGGTAAACCATACAGTTATTGGTACTCAGTACAGTTATTGGCAACCCAACTTTAACTTAAAGAAATAGGTAAACAAATCCTAATTGTATTAGAAGATATACATGAGTCTAATGTTTGAAGAATCCTTTAAGTCATCTATGAAGTAAGGCTTTAACAAACTAACCATAGGGAAGATTTCACAATTAAATCCAAAGGGTGCCAATAACTAGATTTGGCACTTTTAACAATAAATATTGCCATATTGTAAAATTATTGAATTTTTGACCAAAAAAAACCTCTTGAGTCTTTATAAGGATAGATAAAGAGGAGTTATAGGAAGTTTCAATTAGATCCCTTCATAAGAAGTTTTTTTTTAATGTCACCACTGAAATTAAGTCTTAAGGGTGCCAATAACGGTTTACCCTATATACATTTCAATTATTTTGGATTTGGGGTTATTGAGGCATTTAAAATTTCTTCTTTTTTTTTTTTTACATTGATTTATGCAACAACGAAAATCAATTGGTAACAAATTTGGTGGAGGGATTCAACGACCTTCCTGTCTCACTCTCATCTGTTTCCTTTTGCCTGACAGAACTTCTGTTTACAAATTTATTTTTAAGATTATTCCCTTGCATCGGAAAGAATTACGATATAAACAAACGTAAGTGTTACTTTTAGAGTTCAGTAACTATGTAATTGCATTATTCCTTTAAAAATAGAAAGAAAAAACATAAATAGCTATAGTTAATCATTACCTCAGTGACCATCTTACTTTTACCTCAAATTATGGAATTCTTCAGTCCCATCTATTCTGCGTTCAACATTGAATGTGTAATGATGCAGAATGGATTGCTGTTAATGATGCAATCAATTTTAAATATTTTCAAGGGACAAGTACAATGCAATATGTTGTAAGGCTAATTGTCGTGTCAAGTACGGCTGTTGGTTCGGAAGTTCGGAAGTTATAAGTAGCTGTGCGGATCAAAACGATCAGATCTTTTTAAATGTAATTGTCGGTATTCAACAGGTGCGGCTTTCATCCAACTTCACAGCAATCCCAACAGTGGTGATTACACGGAAAACAGATTTGTTTTTCATCAAATCCTTAGCATATTGAATACTGATTGATGTTCTATTTGCTTTTATTATCGTTATAGTTTTTATTTAACCGAGATGTCAGCAGATACAACAGATATTGTTGTATTAAACTTTATGTATAGTTGTCCTGGAAGAAGTTGGGTTTAAGAGTAAAATTATTTGTTGTTTACTCTTTTCCTTTGGCCGTTTCATTTTCCAAGTTTTTTCCCTTTCATAATAATGCAATGGAAGTGGGTAATTTTACATTTTACATAAAGCCTATTTTACATAATTTTACTATTTTATACTATTTTAATACATTTTACATTTATATAACCTACAATACCTACCTACATGCTTGACAATATGTTTTACCTATATGAATCTTTCTCTCTCATGTAATTTTTCATCATAAATAAAAATTATGATATAAAAGTCGTAATATATTATGAAATAATAATAATAATAGAAAACTGCAAAAGTAAAAAAAATATGGTGCGATGCGCGCAACACACAATGTCCACTTACCAACTTACTTAGATTAGAATAGTTTTTGTTTTTATTTGCTCTCTAAAGTACACTAATTTTTTTTTTATTAAATAAAAGTTCTTACTTGCAATAATTCGGCAATGCAAGCATAATACTCCAAGTCGCCTGATTTTATAATTGTCTACCTATGTAATTGTCGAAAATTTTATTCAGTTACCATGAAAGAAATCATTTCCATTATATGAACAAAACGGCTTTAATTATAAACAATGGTCTGTCCGCTTGCCCGGGCTCAACGTGTTTAATGAATTATATTTTTCTTTTTTTATCCTGAATATGTTCACTTGAATTTTTTCATATTTCATAATTAACCCTTTCTTATTTTTAGGCGAAACGAGAGACTCGGAGAGAAATTTCTCCGTATAAATAAATACAAAGGTAATTTATAGGAAAACAAAAAAAGCCATTTCCCCATTTAAACCCCCGTCAAAACATTTTAATAATGATAAAGCTCACCTGATATTAAAGAAGACTTGATTATCCCTGAGCACACTGGTTCTTCTAATTCTCATAAAAATTTGACTAAAAAGAAAAAAAAAAAAGGTGTTCAGTTAACCTAATCGTGATTAATTTATACGGTGAATTATCTTGAGGTATTCGTAAGGTCGAGCTTTAGCACGATGTTGGCCGAGGAAAAATTCGTCTGACTGGAACATGGTGTGGCAAAACTCGCATGAAAGGCCCATATTAACATGAACCAACGACGTCAAAAAAGCTGAGTTATTTAAAAATAAATAAATGGACTTTTTGGAAGGAAAATTAATGAGGTGTAATATTTTTATATGGTACACATTGTCACAAAAGTAATAAACCGAAAAATTTCTAGCTTAGGATTAGTATTTTTATTTATTTATTTATTTATTATTTACATGTTTTAAGGGCATGACCCTATACAAGTGAGTCTGATCTACATTGAGATAATAATTACAATATACAAAAGAAAAAAGAAAAGAAATATGATATGCTAACAATAAATTTTTTCAATGAAATAAAGGTTATTAATATAATTTCACTGATATATAATTTAACAGTTCCATTTATTCTTCTGAGTAGAATGTCCTTATTTTAAGTATAGTGGATGCGAAATTAGACAGTTTTGTAGCTTCATCCTTTGATTCTGGGTCGAGTATATTAATGAAGTTTGTCGTGGTGATATTTGGGAAAAAGTTCTTTCTTGCGCTATTATAATGAGGACAAATGCAGAGTATGTGGATGAGGTTTTCTTCTGTTTTCATATTGCAGATAGGGCAGATTGAAGATGGCGTAATTTCTATGAATTTATTCTTGTGGCTGAATCTAATGTGGTGGTTATTTGCAGTTCTGAGCTGTGCTATTAAACGGATGATATTAATATTGGAATTGGATCTAATATAGGCTACTGTTAATTGCGATTTAGGGGCGATATTTTTATAAAAAGGGTTGAATAGTGATTTATTTAAAGCTTCTAGATCGGTATTATGGAGATATAACTGGAATTTTGATAGAATTGCACCTATTTTTTGTTTTATTGAATACGGTTCTTTGGTGAAAACTAGTTCTTCTTCGCCGATTTTCTTCAGACATGTTTGCAACTGCAAGCACCAATTATATTTTATAGAGGAATTTAGTCCTGTTTGGGTATTCAGTAATAGCTCGTTGTAACAGATTTTCGGAAGTCTATTTAGGTCCATTAGTTGTATCGTGAGCAACCATTTAATAGCAGATCTTAGAATATAATAACTAATGTGTAGTTTTCCTGTTTCTAGCCGTACTATATACCCTGGTGTGCATCTCGATAAATGTAGAATGCGCTTATAGAAGTTGTTATTAACCCGCTCTAAGTGATTTGCATATCGGAGCCCCCAGACCTGCGCATCATATAGGAGCGTATTCATAACACACGCATTATTTAACTTCTGCCATGTTGACCAAGATTGGATCTTAGCTCTCGCGCAAATGCCCCAAGTAGCGCCCCTGGTATTGCCAGGGTATTGGTAGCGCCACTGCAGTATTGCCCCTGGTCATAGCATATTTTGATTCTTGAAGAAAGAGTCCAGATCTTGAAAAGTTTACACCTAGATATTTGTAATCATTTACTACCTCTATTTCTTGATTTCCTATATATATTTTTCTTTCTTTTTTTGGGCGACCGTTGGCAAACTTAAGAATTTTTGTTTTTCCATAATTTATGGTTAAACCATTATTCTGGCAATACTCAGCTAAAATTTGAAGCTTGGACACTAAATCAACTCTTGAATCTCCAATGACAGCCATATCATCGGCATACAGCAACAGGTTAATTTCTTTTGTAGCCAGGTGTGACCCTCCTGACACTCCCTTACCGGAATAAAAAGACTGAATATCGCTAGTGAACAGGTTGAATAGAATGGGACTCAATGTTTCTCCCTGAAGAACATTAAAGATTAAAAGCAGAAATTTTATTTAAAAAATGTTGGTTACATACACATAAGGTACAGTTCAACCAGGAGGGGGGGGGTTGAAATAAATTTTTTTTGAACCACTGCCTAAGTGTGCCTGGAGGAAACCCCAATTGTTGACTATATCTTTATTAGATTACAACCTTATCTAACCATTGATCAGGAACTGGAATGTAGCTTGGTCAGGTACATTTATTTTTATTTTTTAATGAATAATTGAATCCTTTTATTAAATGATGAGTCTTTTATCACATTACTCTAAGTTAAACATCACTTCCGTAGTTTTTATCTAGCCTCTGAAAGTTTTGGTCTGAGATAATCATTTATTCTGTTGACATCGGCTGTAAATCGACTTAGGGTTGATCCCCTGCCTCATTATAAGGAGTGCCCTAAATGAGAGATAACTGGTGTTTGAGTATAATCATGAACATATCACAAATGTTGATCTACAAGTAGTACTTCCATATAAATTACTTAACCCAAGACATGACCTATCATTGAGTGAGTACCTATGTGTTTTTTTTTTTTTTGTTTTTTTATTCAATCAGAAGCGGAATTATTCAGAAGATTTGCTGTTGCTGCTAAGTTTTAAGGCAGTTAATACGGAACCTTCCATCAGCTACTTTCATGACAACAAATTATTTCTTTATAGCTCTAATCCTTTATATTTAACAAACTGGTATTAGAAGCGCTGTAATTTTATGAATAAAATGATTAATATGAATATATCATATGAGGTATCATGTCTTCCTACAGAATGGCATATTTCATTCTTTTAATTTTTTATGATTAGTATGTTAGTCACTCACACGGTAAGATAATCTTTTCATTATTGGCTCACAAATAGCAATCATCTTTTTAAGTTTAATTAGATTAATTGTTTTTAACCTCTAATATTTTCTTTTATAGAATACAAAGCATTCTAAATTGGAAAAGGCAGATATTCTTGAACTAACAGTGAGGCATCTTCAAAGACAAAAAACTCTCAATTCAAGCTCAGTGGACAAATATAGAGCGGGCTTCATTGAATGTGCAAGAGAGGTAAGAAAAATTATCATGCATCCCTCTATGTACGGATTTTGTGCACCTCTTCAGTATGTGAACTTTTAATTTGGGTTTCAATGTTTGAAGATTTCTCTATGGATCTCAAACTATATTTTTGGTTCCTTCAAGTTTGAAAGGAAATAAAACTAATTTTCCTTCATTTCAAATATAATGAAATATAATTCAATTCAATATGTTTTTAAAATGACATTCAAAGAAATAGAATGATTAATGTTCTTAAAAGAGTTCTCCAATAAAGAGGACAAATTCCGTAAGAAGTTATTATTGCTAAGGAACAATATTATTATTTAAAAACTTGCTATTGTTTTTTTTTTCAATACCATATATTATTCATACACTAATATTTAAGAAAAAATATTTTTTTATAGGTCACAAGATTCTTAGATAGCCCAGAACTTCAAGGGTCAAAACCAGGTTTGGACCCATCAGTCCGCCAACGTCTTTTGAGGCATCTTGAAACAACAGCAGCTGAAATATCATTAGATTTTGCTGATTCCCATGTGGAACCCCTTAAACCTATAGATCCAGAAACTGAGAGGCGGTTGGAGCAACTGGAAGAATTTCTGATCGATGATGAAGCACGCCCAGATAGCTCTACCGCACCAGGGGATGAAAATAACAACTCGAGGAAAAGAAAGAAAAAGGGGAGAGCAGCTGATTCATCCACTATCACCACTACCTCACCAGGAACCAGCAATCCTGTCTCCCTGGTACAGGTTAGAATCTATTAGATGATGCCTAAGTACAGGGGTTCCCAAGATTTCACAATCCAAGTCAAGACCTACAATTAAAGTTTCTGTTTTTATAAAGATTTTGTTAAGACCACCACTGTAGGAGACAAAAGACAAACAAACACTATGTGCAAATACTGATTTTTTCTATGTTAATAATTTTTAATATTGACTTGCAGCAATGTACAAAAATCATATTTTTGGTATAAAACAGGTATTTTTTCTTAGTTTAATAACATGGTTAGTGTTTTCTTGCGGATATATTTATTCATATAAACAATTAAGATTACTAAGGTTTAATCATCATAATTATCATAATAATAAGGCTTAAGGAACACGAAATTTTGATACCGGCATTACCATATAATTACCTACACACCTCCGTTCAATGGCTGCCGTCCAAACTCAACTACGACAGATTGATTTTGATCCTTTCAGCTTTAATGAAATCCAGCCATCTCAGCCTTCTCCTAAAGGAGTTTCCTAGTGTGCACAACACTTATTATTTTTTAGTGATCTGTTCACTAACAAATTTTCCAATTTTCCATGCCCACTTTATTTTTCCTGTGGTGCTATCCATGCTATCGCCTCTGTTATATTTACCCGTTACAGTTTACTCAGTTCAGCATTGTGTAAACATCCAAATTTTCCAGTTCATTTGTCCCTCTTTGATCCAAAAATTCTAGGCAGTAGATTTATATCCCAAAAACCCTGAGCTGCTACAAATCCCACAATGTTAGTGGCCTCATATCAGATTCAGTGAAGGATGTAGGAAGTTAACCTGACTCTGGGAATCTGTGATACTCTGGATCAACAAAATGATATTTAACAATGAACGTATCTTTTAATATTATTAGATAAATTATTATTGTAGGGTAGGGATTCTATTACTAACAATTACCCTTTTAGTTTTACAGTTTTTAATGATTAGTCAACATAAAAAACAATAGAAAATGAGAATTTTTTAAATTTTTACAGACTTTATATAAATAACAGTCTGTAGAATAAATTCAGAAAAACTTGGGATTTTTAAAATTGATTTTTTTTTTATTGGGTTTATAAAATAGCTCTGCGGATATGATTACCTGACTAATTGATTTCTAGTCAACCACATTCCTAAAATCAATCAACCAAAAAAAATTTTCGGACCCAGCTAATAATCTTACCAATAACATTTTGGTAACCTCTGTACTAGCATTCATGTATTAAAACACCTAGAACTCGGTAAGCGCGGACCTCACAGGTCTCTTCAGCTGTACTAGATAACTGCAACGGATCTTTCCTTTCCAACCTCATGAAGTATATCAGCATTAAAATGGGATGTAAGAACTCCATTAAAATATTCTTGGATTATTTAGATGAATCAAATGTATTTATATGTACAATAAATACCTGTGAGGTCCGCACATTCCCAAGTGCTAAAATAAAGATAAGTAATTTACATTTCATTAAATAAAATCATTTTTGCTAAATAATATAATTAATGAAAATTTAATTATTCATTAAGTTGGATGAAACCTCTTAACTGCAGGTTTCATTAGCTACTAGCTTCTATTAGCTGATTCTCAATATCTTCAACAAAGCATTATTATCATTTATCCATTTCAGTTTTGTTTTTTGCTTATTTTCATTCTTAAGACCTCCTCTGTGATTATCTATATCTCCCACCTTCTGATTTTTATTAATGCCGTTCAGTTTAACCTAGCTTATTCAAAATTCAAGTCCATTTTCTCGCTGATTTGTCTTTATTTAATTGAAAAAGTTATGTTTACAGTAATATGTTCATGATCACCATGCTCCTGTATAGTAGCTATATATTTAATCCCACAACATGAACTTCATTGATCAAATAAATAAAATAAAAATCAATTCAGTTTGAGCTAACTTGATCACACGCAAATAGATTTCTTGAGTAAATTTTACTATCATAAACCACTTCAAGTAAACTGTTACATATTTACAATGTTTATAATTGTTCCTCATGAATAAAAAGAGAAAATTAAAATAACTTAAACTGGAATCAAATTGTAAATATTCAAATTTGAACAAATATGTTTTAACAGAATATTTATTTGATTGATTGATATAACTGAAATTAATTATTCATATCTTTTTAATAAAATTAATTGAACCAGATAATATGACTTTCTCAGGTAATACCTTCACGTCTACCAGACGGGCAAGTTGTTTTTCTGCTACCTAGTCACTACGTTCAGCTATCGAAAGAGGAAGAAAAAGAGAAAGCACAAGAAATGCCCATAGATTTCAGTGTTAAAAAAATGGATGAAGAAAAAGAAGAAGAGGAAGTTTGGCGTCCATGGTGAACATTTAATATTAGTCTCATCTGAACTGAAAGATCCAATAATGACTTTAAAAATTAGCCTGTCTATTTAATAGGCGCATTTTACTTATTGTGTGAACTATTAAAACACACTGAACTTGTTACCTTATGGATGTAAGTATTTTGTCTTTCCTTGGTAGTCTTTTTATAATTAGATATTAGATTTAGGAACATATAACAAAACCTATGACATTAATTAATGTAATGTTACTATTATTGATTATTATGTTGATTTCATTACCTATAAATAATTTGTTCCAAAAATTTAGATTTAAAAACTGTAATAAAGTTAACATTATAAATAAATAGGTAATATTGATTAAAATAAAGCCAAGTAAATTTTGAAAATATACAAGTATTTTATGCATCTAATGTATGATACACACATAATTATTGTGCAATTTATTTTTATTTTTTAATTTAGATTCTTAAACTAAAATATATTACATATATTGTATGCTCTGCTTCATTAATTTTCAATGTATATGTCGTCACATCAAATGTAAAGTAATTTGTCAATGGAACTAAAATATGACATATGGCTATGAAAAAGTTAATATCAAAATGAATTTCCTACATTTGTTTTTTATTGCATCTGTTTTCTATCAATTATATGTTTAAATTTTTAAATCCAATTAAGGGAAATTAGAAGCATGTTAATGGTGAAAATAGTTGTTTCTGGACATTTATTTAGTCCCAAATTTTATCAAGATCAAAATCACTCAATTTTTCATAATTAACAATATAATAAAGATCCTGGATTGATAAAAGATATATTTCTCCTCTTTACGCATTATTTAAAAGTTAAGATTTGCTTAACTTTGATAGCAAAAAAAACAAACGAATTTTATTGAAAAAAAAGACATCTTAAAAAGCTTCTACATGGGGCATTGACACATCCATTTCAAAAGTTATTAATAAAAGTTTAAGAAACCCGGAGATTTGATGCCACAACCCCACTTCAACATATCCACCTTAATGCAATCCTCACACTTTCTTCTTGGCCAACCCCTTGGACATTTACCAGATTTCACCACAACTATTGATCTTTTAGGGGTTCGTTCTCTACTAATTTTCACAATATCACATGCCACATTTTATTAGCCGCTCAGCTACCACCCAATAACATTTACTGTGTACATTTCACTCAATTCGGCAAAGTGTATAGTGTAGAGAATGTAGTTTCTCTAGTTGTCCCATCCTATAATTTTGCTTTAAAAGTCTGAACAAGAAGCAACTTAATCGTAATTAGAGTCCATGCTTCATCAGATTAGCTTCCGATATGTTCATAAATTGACAAAAACTAAATACTGATTGTGGTAGTAGACTAAAATTGAATAACAAATATTTTTGAGATAATAGTCGAAAGGATGTTACTTAAGCAAAGCGCTTCCAAGAAACTTAATGTAAGGTTTACATCAGAGATAATTATCTGTACTAGTCATATTTTAGCTTTAATCATTTAAAATGTCCAACACAAGATAATAAAAAAATCAAAGAAAAATTGCTGTTGGTGATAATTGGTCTTATATATTATTAAGATAAAATGAAACTTATTGATAAAATAAAACTATTTGAACAGTGCAATAGATTTAAGGCCATTGACCATTGCAAAATTTTGACATTTTGAAAATACAGCTTAAATTTCCTAGGCCTATCTAACTTTTATATGAATTCACAGAAAAATGTGTTTTTTAACAATAAGAATACTTTAAAGAGCCTAATTTTAAATTGACTAATTACTATTTTAATATTTTGTTTTCTTTAGTTATTTAATAAATAATTTATATTGTTGGACCATTCATTTTTTGTTTATTATCTAACACTTAAATATAATTAGTTTTTAAATTAAAAATTTAGTTAATTCTGTTAAAAAAGAATATTGATAAATAGCCCAAAAGGAATGTACTATTGAAACAAATCATCATACCTTTTTTTTTCTATATCTTGGGTTGTCAGACCACATTTCAAACTTATAGAATCTTAATAGCACATGGAAAGTGAAATATATTGGGTTATGCTTTATACACATTAACATAGTGTATAAAAAAGTGTATTATTTAAACTATCTAATGCATTGTATGTGTGCAAGTAACATTCCCCAAATCCTATCCAACCAATAATCAATTTATATTTGAAACCATTATTTACGACGAAGTCACTTATTTATCAGTATTTTTCTTTCACCTGTAAAAGTTGCATTATTATTAATATTTGTCTTAATGAAAAATTTAAACTTTTTTAATAGTATTTTTGCCTTTCTTTCAAATTAAAAAACAATCTAACTTATTTTTTATGAACATATTTAGTGAATATTCCATTTAAAAATGTAAATATTATATTATAAATATGATAATTTTGAAGCATATAATCAAAATTTAAAAATGGTTTATAAACTAGCTCATCATAGGAAAATGGTGACTAAAGATATTTGATCCTTGTTTGATAATAAATGAGAGTTTATTCAATAAAAGTTTACTTAAAATAAAGAAGTAATGAAATCTCTATTATCGGATATATTATTTCAGGTTTAAATATTGCTTGTTAGAATATAATGACAACGAAAATTTTAGTCTGATTATTATTCTCATTCCTTAAATAAAGTCTTCTCTCAAATAATCAGAATTAGAATCTTAAACAATTTTTTTACATTTTTAAAAGTAGTTATATATAGTTATGAAAAATAAGTTTTAACGATAATTAGTAAGAAATATTTGATAGTTGTATTGATATTATAAAAGGTTTTTTAATGTTCTTTCCGAATTTTAAATCTTAAAAATTATTCAAATGGCTTTTATCTTTTAATTTATACAATGTATATTGTTTTTAGATAAGGTCCTTGTGGACTGATATATTTTTAATACTCTGTATTATTTTTGTTATTACTGCCATGTATAGATGTTATAAAATGTTGTATTTTAATTTGTTTGTACATTTTGTTTATTTTTAATAGTTGTATATTTTGTTAAACAGCAGTATTGAGAAAAGTATTTATTTTAATTGTAATGAAAATTATGTAAAATCAAACTGTTGTGAATTAAAATTTTCATGATAGTCTATAATTTATTTTTATATTATTCCTACATGTATATAATCTTTTGTATTGAGAAAAATAATTATTTTTTTTGTGTTGTTTTTTCTTTAATTGAGAAACATAAAAATGTTGAAAAGAATCATGTTCCTTAAATCCTCCTAAAACGTATGGCAAATAATACCCCAAACAATATCTATATACTCGTTAAAGTCCTCACTGATTTCAAAAATTCTGCCGAGTCATTCATTAAAACTTTAAAACTAAATATTGCTAAATGCAGTTGAGTTAGAAAAAATGGGAGAGAAGAAGAAGAGGGGGCACATGACCAGGGTAGCAGAATTTATAATAATAATAAGAGTAAAGGCATACCGAACCTGAAGGCCTGATGCCAATGGTTCCCTACACACTTCCACTCCCCCACCCCCCCCCCGTCCCCCGTCCCCCGTCCAATCCCAATTCCAATTCCTCAAGATCAGCCATCCCAGAATCCTCCCATCTTCCCCTAGGCCTACCCCTCTGACGTTTTACAGTCAATCTTTTAGGTATCCGTTCGCAACTTAGACTCACAATTTTGCATGCCCACTTTGACTGATGTGCGGCTATAACTTTGTTTATAAATAAATCAAATTCATTAAGGATATAAACAAATAATAAATAAGGATATAAACAAATAAAATAAGGTTTTTTTTTATCAAAAGAATTTTGAATAAAACAAAAATCACTGAATAACATAAAGTCAGATTTATAAAACTAATTATCAGACTTATGCGTGGATTCGTCAGAATCTAAATCTTTAATTGAATTATTTTATTTCGACAATGGAGGCCAATAAAGCAAAGTGGAATGTGAAGATCATAAGGTCAAATCCCCGCCACTACTTCCCAGTACAGGCTAGTCCTCAAGGAAAGTTAAACCATACCTCCTTAAGTTGGGGAGAACTCAAGTTGAAATATGCTTGTAGTAACAATAGAAATAAATTATATTACAAGAATCAATTGAGACAGGAAATGAAATGAATAATTAAAAAATGTAATAAAATATGATGATTTACAATTCTAAAAACTACATAAGAATATTCTACAAAATGAATTTGATGATGCAACACATATAAATTTAATTGCAACAATCGATTATTTACTAAATTATTTTCACAATTCTGAAATATGTTAAGAAATATACAGCAAAATGGCTAACTGCACTAATTTATACTTACGCAAATGGGCAGGTACGGTTTAGACTATCCTCAGTCTGCAAAATGTATGTAAACTGGAAGCACTACATTTTGCACACTTATTCTAGAAACTGATATTTTTAAACAATATCTAAAAATATAAATATATCTTTATATAGTTATCAGTTATATAAATATTACTGATTCACAAATTTAGAATATAAATTCTTAGAAAAACAAAAATATTGATACAAAACAAAGAAATGGAGTTTAAATTTTGAGGGTGTGATTTCATCAAACAGAATCGGTGAAGCAGCAAGTTCATGTTAAGGGTTTTATGAAATGGCTGAATTAAAGAAAATTTCATGCAGAGCAGCAAGGTATTAAAACACTGGCCTTATTACAAACTATAACCCTAGTGCAATTAGGCAAATTAGAGAAGTTGCATTGAAAGATGAGATAGCTTGTAAGAGAACAAAAAAATGGATGGTTGACTACAAAAGGATAATTGTTTTTTTTTTTTAAAGATAAATCAAATTTGTCTAATTAGCCACAGAGTGGAAATTAAAGAAATCGGAATTATAACATACACAATAGAATAAAACTTTTCCCCAAAGTCATCAAATGTCTATAAACAAAACATTTTAAATTTGTGACACAAAATACTATTATATACATATAATACTTGTATATTTATTTATATATATTCCTGCAGCACTAAAAAAAATATGTGGTCATATGAGAAACCAAAAGTACTAAAAATACTAAAAAAAACAAAAATACTATTATTACTAAAAAACTAAAAATACTACGATAATATTAAAAATAATATTATAAACCAAAAATACTATTGCTACTAAAAAAACAAAAAACAACAAAAATACTATTATATACGTATAATACTTATATATTTATTTCTATATATTCCTGCAGCACTAAAAAAATATATGGTGATATGAGAAACCAAAAGTAATCATTTAATGCAAAAATGATCCATAAGATTTGGAAATAAAGAAAAAAAATCTTTGAATTGTTTGAATAACATTCAGGTATAGAATGTATTCAAAATCAAATGAATTTCTATAGATTTAATATAAAATATTTAAACAAATAAACCTTAAATGTAAAATTAACTAGTATTCAAGACAATTTATTAAATACCAATAATAGTAGTACTGCTTGGTTTAATTTATACCAATAAAAGGAAGCTAGTATGTAGCTAGCTGGCGGCTATGGAAAGGGGAATGTCAAAAATTCAAACCATGATGAGGGGACTAGCTCAAAGATCCTTTTTACCAGGCACACCTAGTCACAGAGGAGCTAACTACATTCCTAACTTCCAGTTGGCGCGCTTTTCAAATATTGCTATACCAACCTACATTGTTTAGTTTTTTTTTAATTTTTAAAAAATAATTTCAATATATCAACATTTAATTATGATTTTTCATATTGAAATATTAATCAGCTTCTATACGCAATACATTGTGTTTTAATATTTTGACGGGATTGTCACAAATTTCTATTCCATTTTATTTTATTTTTTTAAGTGGTCTCAATAACCAAAATAAATTGAAAATGTAATGATGATTTTTTATATAAAAGAAATCTTTTAAAATTAAAATATCCATGTGTTTTGTGAAACACTCATTAGGTACCTTTTTGGCGGGATTCCAAAATTGGATTCAAACTACTTTACTGTTTTTTTTTTTTTTTTGTTTCCTCAATGATTTCAAAAAATTAATATTTAATCAATTTTTTCACATCAAAGAATTACCTTAAGTAAAAATATTCATAAAACTGGCTTTCACGTTACACTAATTTCATAACCGAATTGAAGAATTACCATGCCTCCACTTACCTGCCTGGACCTTAAATAATATCATATCTATTAATGTTTAAATTTAGTATTAATAGATATGACTGCGCATAATATATTTTACCTATTTTGAAATTCATTTAAAATATGGTACACTAAGATATCGATATTTTGGAACATAGGGACAGGAGCTACGTAAATAGCACAGGTACAAACATGGACAGGGTCCGATTTGCTTCCAGAATATCCCACCCAGGATTACCATTGTTGGTGGCATAAAATGTTTTGTCTTTTTTTTTTCCTTATCCCATTTTAGGTATTTCAACACACGCTTATTATCCCTTAATGTTTTCATAACTCGATTTCCGGGGAGCAGCTACATATTAGAATGTTTTTTAAACAGGTTTCTTCTGTTTTTACTTTCACTTACCTATATATGAAATATATAGTAAGGGAAAGTATTGCGATCGTGAAAAATTTCGACTTCCGGTTTTGAACGGAAATACACGTTTTGGGGTCCCCTGAATCCAAATAACCAAGATCCCGCGAAATGGTCTGTTTGTGTGAACAGTAATTTTGTCAGTTTGTCGACGCCATCTGTCTATTGATATGAAACACTCATCCAATTCAGTATTGAGTCTAGCAGCCATAGCTATCCATTCGGCAAACCACGAACATTTACTAATAACTATTTGTTTGGCAATAATTTTGGGGTATCTGTACTCGGGTAAACTGAATATTTTTAATATATAATTAAAGTGCTGCTTTAGGGTAGAGATAAAGATTGGGTCTAACTGAGTTTCTAAATAAATTTGGTAATTTGGTGTATTTTTCGGGAGTGAAAACAACTTTTTGATAAAGAATTTTAAAACTCTTTCAATTTCTTCAAAATTTAAATAACCCCATACCTCACTTCCGTAACAGAGCGACGCCTTTACCGTCGAGTTAAAAATCCTTAGCTTGGAGGATATAGGGATCATAGAGTTTTTGAAAATCATGCTCCAAATACTGTTGATCGCTTGTTTCGCTTCTTTTCAACCTTTCCTTATTATTTAAAGTAAATCGAAGAGAGGGGGTCAGCACAGTTCCCAGGTAGGTGTAGTTGTTCACTACCTCAATACTGTGATTATTAAATTGCCATCTTTCTGATCTTCGCAATCTACCGCCCTTTTCTCTAAAAACAATGATTTTAGATTTTGAGAGATTTAGTCAGATTCCAGAGTTTAGTATATTTCTCTAATTTCTTTATCATTTGTTTTAGTTCGAAGGCACTTTTCGCAACTAATACAATATCATCTGCAAATAATAAAGTTTTTATATAAACATCCCCAATTTTTAACCCTCCCTCCAAAACTTTTTCCAGGTCATTTATATAATTTGGTGTATGTACATGCCTGCGATATGACAGCAAAAATTTCATCAAAATTGGTAAACGGAGAGCTTATTTTGTTTAATGTATTTTGTTTTAATGTATTTTTGTTAATGTATTTTGTTTAATGTTTTTTTTCTCAATTTTCTCAAAAATGGCTCTAACGATTTTTATTAAACTCGGTATTTGATGTGTGAATATACCCGCAATATGACAGCCAAAATTTCATTTTGGCTACCGTATTATCACTGATGAAAATAAAAACTTCTGTTTAAGTTAAAAAAAAAGTTTACTTTTCTTTAGAGAGTAAATACGTGATGCTCAAATTATTAAAAGCATTTAAGGTATAAAATATTCTTTAATTAATTATATTTTAGTTTAGAAGCTTTAGTTTCATATTAAATTTCTGAAGAAAATATAATGTGATCTTAGAGGAAAAGTAATCGTTCTCGACTTCCAGAAAGGCATAAGAGACAAACTTTACTACCAGTGGTAAATACACCTCCTATCAATTCACTTTCACGATATATTTACAAAAAGCAAATCGCTGTAAAAAGAAACAACCAAGCAGTAAAAAAAACTCGGCTGTTGATGGAATTAGGTCCCTTAAAAAAAGAAATAAGCAATAGTGAATTGAAAAGTACTGAGAACTTTCAAGTTTTTCATTACAGATACATATAATAACTTATGGATATATACAAATATAAGCGAATAAATGTGGAAAAGATAGGCGTTTACATATTATCGAAACACGTCGATTTCTAATCTAAAGTTCGGAAGTGAAAGTTATGTTATCGCACAAGATTTTTTTACTTTCACTTACCTATATATGAAATATATAGTAAGTGGAAGTATTGCGATCGTGAAAATTTTCGACTTCCGGTTTTCAACGGAAATACACGTTTTGGGGTCCCCTGAGTCCAAATGACCAAGTCCCGCGAAATGGTCTGTGTGTGTGTGTGTCTGTGTGTGTGTGTGTGTGTGAACAGACTAGCTCAAAAACTATAAACCGTGCGAACCTGAAATTGGGTATTTAGAGTATGTATATGCCCGCGATGTGACAGCAAAAATTTCATCGAATTTGCTCAAAGGGAGGGGGTACTTTATTTAATAACTTTTTAAGTTTTTTTCGATTTTCTCAAAAACGGCTCTAACGATTTTGATTAAACTTAGTATTTGATCTATTTATATGCCCCAGATATGACTGTAAAAATTTCATCAAAATCGATCAACCGGAGGGGGGACTTTACTTATTAAATTTTGTACCATTTTCACGTGTTTTTTTTATTTACTCAAAAACGGTTTTAACGATTTTGATCAAACTTGGTATTTGATGTATTTATATGCCAGAGATATGACTGTAAAAATTTCATCAAAATTGATCTACCGGAGGGGGGACTTTACTTAATAAATTTTGTATCATTTTCACGTGTTTTTTTTATTTACTCAAAAACGGTTTTAACGATTTTGATCAAACTTGGAATTTGATGTATATATATGCCAAAGATGTGATAGTCAACATTCATTAAAATTGGTCAAACGGAGGGGGCACTTTATTTCATAATTTTTTTTCAATTTTTACCTTTTTGATCGATGATCTCAAAAACGGCTTTAACGATTTTTATCAAATTCGTTATGTTTAATGAAAATTAGTTGTTATTTATTACCAGGTAAGCTTTATCATTATTAAAATGTTCTGAGAGGGCTTAAATGGGGAAGTGGCCTTTTTTGTTTTCCTATAAAGTACCTTTGTTTTAGTTTATATTGAGAAATTAACTGTCTGTCATCACACCTAAAAATAAGAAATGGCTAAATATGATGATGATGATGATGAAGAAAATCAAGTAAAAATATACAGGAGAAAAAAAGAAAAATAATCCGTCAACTCATAAAACACCTTGAGCTCACGCATCCGCCGTACGCCTTTAATGACAAACCAATGCGTTATTATTACCTATAGATGTTCTGTTCATTTGAGAAGTGGGAATTAACAAAACGCATTAAGTTCTAATCTAAGTAAGTTGGTAAGTGAAAGTTGTGTGTTGCGCGCACGCACCAGATTTTTTTTCTAAAAGTACCGTTTCGATACACTTACGGTAAAACTACCCGAAGGAAAATTTGACTAACTTTTTTTTAAAAGAAATAAATGGACATGACCGTATTTGTAATTAGGCTACTCTTTCATATAACATTGACGGTCCTCTTAAATCACTGGAGTTTGGGCAAAAGGGGTTGTCATCGAATGTGAAGTTTAAACAACGATTTTCCAAGCTATTGAAAATCATTATAAATTCTTTTTGATTGTATTTTTTTATTCCAGAATAATAAATGAAACTATATTCTTTCAACAGAGACTGTAATAAATTATGAATAACGAATAAATTATAGACAATTATGAATTTTAAGAAGACGATACAAAAAAAAATTTTCTGACTTAACCCCTTTTGCCCAAACATGAATGAAATATTAATTTTATTATCTTTTAAGTTGATATCATTAATTTTTAGATAGTGCGTGAAGGTAAATTAAGAAAATAGTACAATAAAGAAAAATCACGCTCTTAGCATGACAAATATTTAGTCAATACGTGAGCTCATTAAGCCAACCTCCTCCCACATTTGGTAGAAGATAATTGATAATATAAGTCAACTCTAATTTATTTATTTTTACAAATCAGTGAATGTAGCTTTCATTGTCAATTGTAATAATACTACAATGATAATTATATCATGTAATTAATTAATTTATAGTTACCGTTGCACTCCTATGTTGCTAAAAGTACAATAGCATGTATTATTTATTACTGCTTTATTTTGAAATCGATATATTTATTTCATAATTAATTTTTATTCCCTCTAATAAATATATATTTTTTTTTATATTTACGTTTTTATTAATGAATAAATATTATTTCTAGATATTTTATTTATATAAAAAATCTTGAATTGACCCCGGTTCCCCCTCCCTGCTATTATTATTATTGTGGAGGTAGTCAGTCCCCCATCCATGACCTCAAATGGCCTCGAGATGAACCTGAATTCGTAGTTTTGGTAGTAGGAGCTCAGATTCCGACAGGAGCTAATGTGGGCCAACTCCCAAATTTCTTCCACATTATTTTATGTCCACCCATCTACTTCTTAAAATTAATAAATTACAATATTTATAATTTATATCATTATACATTCTGTCACATGTTTTTAATTTATGAATCTTTGTTAGAATAAAGTAATGAAAAATATTCTGTGTAGTTTAATCAAATTAAACTTGCTAACAATTTAGTATAAATAGCTGCTTATTGTAAAATGAAAATTCCTTTCTTTTTATTTTCGATGGTGACCAAGAGGAATTTAAAAAGGCCATTTTAATTACAATAATTAAATTAGCACATAAAAGTTCGATTTCTGAGGCTGAAGTTTATACCTAATCAAGATGACTCAAAAGGAATGTGATGAAGAAATAAAAGGCAAATATAAACAAGATATTATTGAAAAAAATGCTGCAAGTAAAAATTCTAAAAAGGTCCTAGAACTAATATATAAAACATAATTTTTTTAAAATAAAGGTTATGTTTTATGAAGCAATAAAGCTTCATAACAATGAAGTTGAAAATGTTTTCATTATAACTTTCTTTTTAATTTAAAATATCTTTTTCTTTGAATTTCTTCTTAAAATTTCATGAATTTCCTTTATACTATATAATTTTTCAATAGGAAAAAAATTATTTCATTAAACGATATTTAAAATACCTGGACAGTTTTTAAGAACACATTTTCTTTTAACAGTTAAACTTTTTTTCTCACAGCTAGGTATCCTCCAATCAACATAAGATGAAAAAAAAATTGGATCAACTTTTTTTTAATATCAGCTAAAAAAATTATGGTCTTCACTAATGCACTAGATAATTTCCTTAATTGTTTTTCTTTTCTTGTTACAGAAAATACTAGTGACCAAAAATAAATTAAAAAATGAAGTGAATGCATGTACAGTTCCTGCAATTAAAAGGGATGGAACGAGTTTTAGAACTAAAACTCCCATCTACGACTTGCCTTATGTTCCAAGCATGAAGTCATTGCCTTGCACTTCATTTTCAGAAGAAACTATACAAATGAACTTAAAGAATAACATATTTTGTAGTTCAAATCACAAACGGAGTAAAAGATTTTTAAAAATAATAAAAAATGAAGCAGATATTATTAAAAATATATCAACACAGAATAATTTTTTTGGAAATATAAATCTTGATGAAAATCAAACAAGAATTGCAACTGATACTGGAAATAATTCCATAAGAGATAATGACAATATAGATATTATTTCTGAATATCAAATATTAAGTACTGAACATTCATATTCCAAGAATGTAATTGATTCCTTTAAGTCTCCACGATCCTTTGATGAATCTAAACCATCCAACTCTACTTTTTTTGCATGCCATCAAAGTTATTTATCAAATGAATCAGGCGAAAATGCCTCAAAACTTATTCTGAAACAAGACACATTTGATGGTTCATCCAACAAAAATCAAAATCTGACAAGGAATCACCGCCCTGACAATATTAAAATTAAATATAGAAAACAGGAATCAAAAGAGGTTCACAAACAAGGCTCCCACGAAAAACATAAAAGTCATGAAAAGGAAAAACAAATACTTATTTTTTTTGACTGTAACAAATATCCATTGACTGATAGTCGAGGCAAAACTTTAAAAACAGCTAGTGGAAAAAACCTAGTACAGTATAAAAATGGAAAACCATATGACTGTTTTGGTAGAGGAGTTTTTGACTCAAATGGTAATCCTTCATCAAGCAAGAAGTTTAAACCTTTTCTAAGATCCTCAAAAAACAAAATTATTATATCAAATATACCATTATTTGATTTCAGAGGTTATTGCCTAACAGATTTTGATGGATCATCATTAACAAATGCAGATGGGAGAAACTTGATCCAGGTAGACAATGAAGGGAAAATATTATATGATATAAACAAACATCCAATTTTTGATAAAAACGGCATTCCTATTACAAAACAAAATGGTTTTTGGCTCTCACCAAAAGGATCCCCAATAAGACTGTTTAATAAAACAAATCATCCTTTGACAAATAAACATGGTGAACCCCTAAGAGATATAAAATGCAAAGAATTATTGAAATGTGACAAACATGGACGTCCTATTTTTGACCGTGATAATGAACCTGTATTTGATGCTACTGGGACTTCTGCAACAGAATCAAAGTTTAATCCCACTAAGGAGCCTTTAAGAGGGGATATAATTTTAATTGTCATATTGGAAAGTAAACCAGCACAATTATTCAATAAAAAAGGTTGGCCATTAACAGAAAAAAATGGCGAAGTTATGTATGATTCAAATGGACACAGCCTGTTGATGCTTAAAAAAGTATATCCAAATGAGATAACAGATTATGATCAGTTGCTTTTCAGATTAAATGATCCGGTGCCATTAACAGAGATATGTCTTTATTTGCCAGAAACCAATTTAACAAATGAAGATAAAATAAAAGGTAATGACCAAGGATTGAAAACAAAGAAAATTGTTTTAGATTTTGTTGGACATCCACTAAGTGACAGATTCAAAGGAAATGTAGTAGATAAAAATGGAAGGAAAGTGTGTTTAAATATTAAGCCATATTTCATGGACACCAGTAATGGTCCAAGTTCTACAAATGTTTATATATCAGAAGATGCATATACAATCAGAACACTGAATATATCTAAGGCTAAAATTTCACAGCTAAAACTGGATAGTGCTTCATTTTCTGCTGATCTGGTTAGTTTTCAGGCTGAGACAGATTTATTCGGGAGGCCACTATATGATTCATTTAATCGTCCTCTTTTTGACAAATATGGAAGGCCAATTTTCGATTTATTTAGAAGACCTATTTATGATTCAAAAGGAAGACCAATAGCAACAGCTAATGCAATACGATTGGATAATGGGTTAGCTGAAACAGCAGGGATTAAAATTGGCTTTGATACAACACTGTTGGTGCCTCAGGATCCCAATAATCTTCCTAAAATCACAGATTCAAATGGAGGGCCAATTTTTGATTCCCTGGGATTTCCTTTATATAATAAAAAAGGAAAACCGTTGATAGATGCTTATGGTAGACCATTGTATGATGAAAATGGTTTACCATTGTGTGATGAAGAAGGGAGGCCAATATCTAAATTGGTTAAACAAAGAAATGCACGCATTTTGTCTGTTGAAGACAAAATTGAAACACTTCAGTTATCGCCCATCAGCACCCCAGCAAAGAAATCTTCGACCCATGATCACATAACATCTCAGTATAAAAAAACTATTAATGGTTAGTTTACTATATATTATAACTAAATATTAGCTATCAAAACTAATTAAGTATTGAGTGCCGGCATCAAAATATTCAAATAATAGTTCCTTTCCAACATATTTTAGGGAATTGCAGGAGATGACAAAAGTTATGTGCATTTACAGTACAATAAAGTTGTATTTGAAAAATAAAAACTTAAGAACACAATCATCACAACGTAACCCCTTGTGTAGGACTTTTTTGAGCCTCCTATTAGCCAAATCTTTAAAGTATCTGTAAGACCAGTTTCCTTATATTTTGATCTGAAGATTTTGACTTCCTTCTGATTATGAACTGCCTCCTGTGAAGAGAATCAGTCATTGAGTGAAACAATTAATAGATCAGTATGCTCAAGGGAAAGTATAATAGATACTCTAGACCAAATTCTTCAATTTTATTCAGATATTCTAACTAGTAAGAGGACGAGCATTGAGAGGAACTCTTCCAATTACCAATAAAAAGGCAGGATGTTATGACCCAGAACTTCATACACCTGCTGCAGGTGCTGAGAATAATGTTGATAATTAATTCCACTAATACACTTTTGTCACCAACACTTTTTATTTAGGGTTATTACATAAAATTATAAGTTTAACTTCCAACATTATTCACTGGAGAAAAATAATTTCTAATTTTTATTTTCTAAGATTTTTTAACAATCTCTCTTTCTATTTTATCAATAAAAATCAACATTATTTTGTTTATTACGGTTAGAAAATAAATTTTATTCATTAAAAAATTGATTTTTTATGCTAATCTGATTATTTCTAAGTATTAACTTTCTTCCTAAAAGTTTCAAAACTGGATTTTTGTTGGCTTAAAAACCATTTATTTTCTTAAGAATGGTTTAATGTGATAACATTATGTTTCAGAAACTTCTAAAAACCACCGTAATGAAGATTGGGATGCACTTCAATTGTCGAATAATCTTATAGTTCGAATCAGAGTAACTACATTTACAGATGGCAAAAAGCACTTTGAAATTTTAGAGTCAGTTCCTTCTCCCTGAACTTCCAAAATGCAAACCAGATGTATATTTCAGAAGCACAAAAAAAAAAAAAAAAAATAAATAAATAAAAAAAATTCCTTAAGCAACTAATCAATAAAAATAGGTAAATAAAATAAGTATATGACTGAAGGTTGTATAGAAAGGGGATTAAGTTTTATCAATTTATCAATGTTTTTTTAATCAAAGTACAAAATATTATCTTGAGATCCTTCGACTGGTAATATTAATTCTGTAAGTAGGTTAACTACAATTTAAATTTTTAAGTACTATGCTCAAAATGAATTTAATTTTTCTATCAAGATTTAAAAAACCCTAAAAATTTATTTATAACTGAATTGGAATCTGTTGTAATAACTATAAAAATGACTTCTAAATCAACAAAAAAGAATAAATCTCCATAATATAATAAATTTTTCAGTAATATGATCCTTCCAGTTCATATATTAATTAAATCGAAATTCGACAGTTACTGATTAAATGGGCAACATTTAATTGCTGTTTATATATCTTAAATAAGGAATTAACAGCATAGGTATTAGTGATTTTGATTGATAACTCAGTAAGTTTTTTGCCAGAATATATTTGTTATAAATTTAAGATTATTACAAGATCACTGATCTTAATAAAAATATATCTAGTTTATCTCTATTGATCTTTATTAAGTGTCTTAGACATTCAAATTATTTTTATTATAACAATTACAAGCAGATGTTTTAATTAAAACAGATTCGTTCAGTATCTCCTCTCACGTTCAAGTTTAAGATAAATATTCTTCCAACTTTACTCTCAAGTTATATAGTATCTTGTCGTTTCTTGTTACCATTGCCAACATTTATGTCTCCTTTTAAAAAGCTTACACCTCAATGAACAAAAATTGGAATATATTAAAATGATAAAAAATATCTAATAGTTGACAATTGAACCATAAACTAATAACATAAATATTTAAAAACGTAAATTTATTTGAAAAATCTTTTATATCATTTTCAATAAACTGAATAATTACAGTGATTAAAACTCAATTTATACAAGTATGTCACATAAAGTAATTAAATTTAAATTACACAATTTTTTACAATTACGAAAAAATTATGACGAGATCTTGCTATTCAATGAAAGCAATGAATTAAACAGTGAAAATTTTCCGAATTCCAAAGAAAATAATTTCACTTTCGTTTTTTGATCCGTCTCTTCGTAGTATTTTTTAAAGATTGCTGTATTATTTGTTGTGAGCTTTCGCATATCTGATCAATTTGGAGCTCCTGGAAAATAATAAAAATTTATAAAATCAAATAAAATGAACTTGATCATTTTAAAAACAAAAAGTGGCAGATCAATACAAACCCATGCTCTTTTCCGTCTAGCTCTTTCTAATTTCAAAAGCTGAGCAAATGTAATAGTGTCTGGTGCTTTATCAAACACATTTACAAATTCACAATATGGTGCATGTTTTTTATGTTCTGCGCTGAAAAAAAGATGAAGATATGAACATTTCAATATAATGGAAACATTGTTGTTTCAAGAAAGCATCAAAAAAGCATTTAATTCTTACAAAGGATCATCATCTTTTTCCCATCCTTCCAATTCTTTGAAGCAAAAGTAACATCTCACAACCTGTTGACCTGAATTAGTGACATAAAAACCAGCCTTAGCCATCTGTAATGAAAAAAAAAAAATGTGATAAGACCAATATTAATTACTAAATGTTGGTGCAGTACACGAAATATACAGCCTTTCTACCACCACTCTAAACAGAAATCAATATTTACCTATACACATAAAAATGAAAAAAATATTTAATCAAAATTACTGATTATGTCTTCCTCAATCCCTATTCTATTAAACCAAGTTCTGTTCACTGTCCACTACTTGCAATAATTTAAATTGTTGCACACAAATATAAAATCCCACATACATTTAAAATAATATTTTTATCAAAACAGTTAAAGTAAGCTATCAGAAGAATTTACAATAATCAACTATTATTATTTTTTATCATTTCTTGTGATCTTATTACGTTGTGGTATAAATAAACCAGTAGATTCAAATTTTTAAAAAATTGTATGAGTAAATTATTAAAAATGCAACCTAATCTAAAAATTAAAAAAAATAATTTCAAGGAAAAATATTTTTTTATTAAAAACAGGTATAAATAGATTAAAATTTTAAAAACCTGTAATATGTTGGAAAGCAATAGCTAATTACAGGATATTATTTCTAATGGTTAGTAGGAAAAGGTTCTCATGAGTGTTTCATAGTGTTATCAAGGGCCTTGAAATGAACAAATATTTATACCCTGCAATAGTATAAGCCAAAAACCATGTATTCTATTTTTGCTGTAGTTCCTATTGTCATCAGTTGGTGCCAGGAGTGATAGAATGATTATCGATTAAAATAACATCAAAAGAGGGGGATGAAGACAACCACTAGAACTAGACCACATTAAAACTAATCAGAAGAAAAGTTGGGCCTTTCAACATCTTATAAGAGCTGCAACCAATGTAAGTTTATTGGAAAAAATTTTCAACCACGAGTTAAGACAAAACATAACGCCATACATGATTGGATTTACAAGTGAAACAATATCAGGTCAATTCATAAAAATACAATTGTAACAAAAGATCTCAGGAAAATAATAACAAAAACCCAAATTTTTAATAGATAGTGATGAATACTAGTTCAAATAGAACATTTTTCTGCTCATAAAATACGAATGTTTAAAACAATTAATACCTAATGTGATTACTAAAATGAAAACAAAATTGAAAAAATTAATGGGCAGATATAAATTGTTATCTAAAATATAATATTAATAAAAGGTGAAACGCAAATGTTCTTATAAAAACACAAAATGCCTGTCAGCATACCTCTTTCACAGAATCGCAGATCTAAAAATCTTAATCCTATCTAAACATGGAGCAAACCTTCGTAGTTATATCCAGCAGTTCAACATCAGTTAGTTTTCGAGGATTAGTCTTTTATTCGCTCAAAAAGCTTCACATGGCCATTTATTTGATACCTTGCTATCATTTCAATTATTAATGGGTACAAGTCATACAACGGTTCATGATACAAAAATAAATAAAATAAAAGAAGTGGGTCCTTGGATTCAGAAGACAAGATTAATTACATAATTACTTTGCATCTCATAGAATATCATTTGCAAATAAATAATTTTATGAGTTGAGATAGTTAGACCTCATTATTATACCAGGAACTGTATGCCCCTTTATAATGTTATAGTAAAAAAAAAATCACAAATTTTAAAAATCAAAGAAGGGAACTATAAAATTTACTGAATTAAAATTCATGAAATGAACTAGACTTATGAGATAACAAATTATATTGACAGTACTCTAAGTTTCGAAGGGCATGGTTTATCTACAGGTCCAAAAAAAAAAAAAAAAGAAAAAGAAAATAATTGGCAACTTAGTATCAAGATAGCAACGAGTTAGAACTGTATCAATTTTCTTTTTCTGTATCAAAACTATGATGCACTGTCTAAGTGGCAAGAATGAAAGTTTAGATTCACAAGAGATTTATTTAAGAAATCTGTGGCTTAACAGTTAAAAAAAATAAACATAAAATATATAATGGATGTTAGAGGAGAAGAAAGAATAATAATCCTACTCAAGGCTTGGAATTTTCTAATAGAGGCTATATATTGGAGGCAGCCATGACTCGGTTATAAATTTTTAATCAATTATTTTAAACTATTCTGAGTACAAAAACCAAAATTTAATAAATTTCACTACTTTAAATTTAAGTAGAATTAATTGAATAAGAAAGTTATATTCGGGTTCTTGGCAGAATAGATTCTGTCATTAAAAAGGTACTAACATGGAAATAGTTAAATAAGAAAGTTGACAATCAATTTAGTACTATTATTTAAAATTTATGTAAAACACTCCATTACCTGTGTAGCTGTACATTTTCCAGTCTTATATGGCCACTCAATAAATGATTTCTCCCTAAATTCAGCTAAAGCCATCTGAAATCAAGATGAATGATGAAAATAGTGACAAACTAATGACAATTCTTTCGTAGCTTCACAAGAACTTTATTTATAAAAGGCAAAGTATAATAATAAATAAACGCACATTTGAGAAACAATCAGACGCAATACTGGATTTAGACATTTTTGAAATTTAATGATGTGACAACGGTTGTTTTCAAATATGTGAGTCAAAGCTCACTATATCGAGGCGGGAGATATGTAGTAGGATGAATATCAAGTAGCTGTATAGACAATTTGAAATAATAATAATATAAAGTCTTGTTCTAACACACTTAAATATATCAAATTCTTATTTTCCCGACATAAGTAAGTTAAAAATAAATCAATTTCATTTTAATGGACAAGTATTCCAAATTTGAAAAAACTGTATCAACAACGTAAGGTTAACTTAATGTATAACCCGGTTGGTTATTTCAATCTTACCTTGGTGGTGTAATAATTTTTACATTTTGATTGAAATTGAATATCGAGTAATTCGTCAAATTATTCATTCTTAGATGTAAGTTAATAGATATTAATTATGAGCTTAACAAATGAGATTGTTGATGAAGACGCTGCTGATCTTCAGTTTCCTAAAGGTAAGGAATTAATTTTTTTAGTTTCTTGTATAAGAATTATTTTCATATTAATCCATCGTCGGATTTAAATATTTTATTATTCGCCTCTTTATTCTTTTTCTTCAGTAGGAACATACTCTTAGAAAATAAATATGATATTGTGAGTTGGTATGGATTCCATTTCATAACTTCAAATTTCATTAATTTGCTCTAGAATATAACGTTTTTTGTTGAATATATTTCACTAAATTCATCCTAAGTGAGACTAGGACTAGTGTTATCATTATCATTCTGAAACTGTGTCACCTTCATAGTCAATAATTAAATCACTAAGTAATCTGTTATACATACAAAAGCTTAGCAACTAAATTGTTCATACACGTTTATTTTATGTACTTATGAATCTAATGAATCCTTTTCGTACTCAAGCAGTACCACAAATATGTATGTTATTATTATTATTAATTTCATTTGTAGCCTAAATATCAAGTAACTAATATTAATACATTATGGTATTTTATTGATGTGAGTTGAATGTAATTATTATGTATGATTTACTATTGTTGCACTTGTTGTCATTGTTAAGTTCTCTTCTCTCCTAGATTAGTTATCTACTAGTAAACATTTTAGTTCATATTTATTATGGTTTAACGAATGCAGGTTCCATCTCTGGTTGATAATAGGGTGATCATCATATTAAGCTCACTGTTTATAAAATCCTAAATATTAGGAAGTATTTTGGAAATATTATTTTGACTACCCTTCAAGCCTATGAAGTGTATTTCGTCGTGAATTGAATTAAGTCCCGACCTTAATCAAAAAGGACTTGTTATGGTTTTGTTTATTCCATGATAGTATATGTAAAAAGTTAGCCCACTTTACTGCTATGTTACTTCTGGGTGTGGTCTATTTCAAACTGTTAGGTGTTCGAGGTCACACTACCTTTCCTGATAATGTCCTGTTGGAGATTTTTTGATCCATTTTCAGAGAGTGAGCAGAAGTTGAAAGCTGCTGTTTAATAAAGCTAATCAAGGCTCTTTTTAACTAAAAAATAATGATAAAAAGTACACAATAGAAGGTTGCTAATATCACCGTCATGTGACGTGTCAAATTGGCCATGCCCATAAGTAATTTAGCAGTAGTGTTACCTTTTTGTCCTTAAACAGTTTATGTTCCATCAATCTGATTTTTACTTTCCATTGTGTGATATCTGTGAGGATGTACTTAATTGGCAGTCTAAAATGCCTAAGGCTCTTCTCATTATAGCTAAATCAAGTTCTCCTTCAAACTGTTTAGATAATTTCCATATTATAATATCTTGCAGATTGCTAATCAATAATTCATATTTTTAATAATATAGGTCGCATGATAAATATTTCAATTGAAATCTAATTCTTCTCATGATCTAATAATATTTATATTATTCAACGTTTCCCTCATGTGTTACTCGATTACCAAAATGTTAAAATTGTTTTTATATTTTATAACATGACTTTGCACAATCACTAGAATTATTTTGGGAACGTTGATTAAAAAGCCCTGTGATATCATAATAATATGGTTTTGCTTAATACCAAAGGGTTATGGTCTGATTTAAGTATAATCTGTGATTATGGTTTGCAGTTTTTGAATAATTGATTACTGGTTCTATTATTGTTGATAATCTCCAAAACTTTCATTTTCCTGTTAGAATTATTGATGTCTTTTTGTAAATAGAATAAAAATTTAATATTTTTCTCTGCATCAATTCAGTATTACCTGGAGAGTTTACCTTTTCTTGTATTAATTTTATAATTAATCTAAAGAAAGATAATTATTTTTATTCATTACATTATTCTAAACTTATTTATAAGAATTTATTATGTTTGTTGTCAAATTTCAATAAAACCAAATTACATACCAGCCAATCCATGACATCATTTTATAAGTAGCTTTCTGTGGCATTTAATCTAGAGCCAGCTAAATAACTAATATTTCTGCAGTCACATCAACTGTTTTTTAGTCAGTTTAGTGTACCATGGCCTCTCTGGTTCTACTTGGACTTTTAGTCCATGATTAGTATCCAATTCTTACTGATCTCGGGACAACCAAAGAATCATTCATTGTGGATTTATTATGATTCTGAAACTTGCATATCATGTTTATGTTGCCTTCTTTTGCTAAAAGCCTATTATCTAATATAATAATAATATATATCTAAAAAATATCTAATTCCATATTGTCATATCTGTGGACACACCTTTAGCATTTATCATTAATTTCTTTGATTTTTCTCATTTTAGAAAGTTCCAAGGTTATTTTTTGTTTAAATTTAATTACATACTGGTAAAGTACAAAATATTGTAATGAGAACTAAATAAAGGTGAATAAATGTTGTTGCATCTTCCAAAGCCGGCTGTACAAAATGCTCTGTACAAGGGTGGATCCAGGGGGGGGGGGGGTTTCATAAGGTCCATAGCTCTCCCCCACCCCTAATATGTTGGCTTTTTAATTTTTTTATATTTCGAAATGAATAATCAAATTAGGTAGTTACTTTGCTCAATGGCGGTGAAAATAATCTTCGGTGAAAACTATGTTTGTATGTGTTTAGATAAAAATTTATCTTTCCTGTAAAGAAGTAAATTTATAAATTCAATTATTAAAATAATTGCATAATTGAGTCGGGTAAGAACAGCTGTACTGGATGTAGTTGGAGAAGAACCTACCTACCAAGGTATCTCCTGTAATATCTGATAGACATGTTGAGTGAGTTTATGGAACGTTTCGATAGTATTTATTTTAAATACGGAAATAATAGTTGATGTTCTCTTTCGGAAAACCACAGTGCAGCACCGTTAAGAACAGAACCAAATAAAGAGGAAGTTCGCCAAAAATATTCCTGGTGAACTAATCAAGGTATGGGGGAAAGCCAGATTTTCTAAAATACATGGAATGAAAATAATCTATTCTTATTCCGATACTCAAAAAGGGATTGAAGAAAGATGCATCCCATTTGCAATAACTAACAAGGAATGTCACTCCTTCCGGTCTGTTTTAAAATACTTACGTTAATCGAATCACTGAATATGCTACGGAAGTTATCGCACACCATTGGCGGATCCAGGGGCTGCAGCCCCTCCCTTTGGAAATTTTTTCGTCATTTAAAGATAGAATTTGACTTTCCTTAATGTAAGAAAGCAAGTTAAAGAACAAATAATGTTCAGAACAAGTAGAATTTTAGTTGTGGGAAAGGAACATAAAGGTATAAAAGCTGATTAGCAGATCCAAATGAAGGGCTGTGGGGCTGCAGCCCCCCCCCTTTCCGATCGGCTGGATCCGCCCATGTCGCACACTACCAAGGCGATGTTCCGTTCGTATCATATCCATAGCTATTAGTATAATTCAACTGCCGACTAAATATTTTCCCTCCGTCAATATTGCAGAAAATAAAAGGTTAGACAACTGACATGCACGGGAAGAGACATTTTTTTATTTTTTATTGTTTAACGGAAATTGTTTCTTTATTAAATAAATAATGTTTTCATAACAGCTAAATAGGCCATAAATACCCTTTCTATCGATTCCCATTCACGATATGTCGACCAATAGCGTAAAAAAAAATCGCCTGCCAAGTTTTGCTATTAGCATAATGCTCTACTCATCATTGAGAACAACAAACAAAAAAAATCTGGTGCGTGCGTGCAACACACAACTTTCACTTACAAACTTACTTAGATTAGAAATTAATGCGTTGTTGTGGTCCCCTTCGTTAGACCAATTTTGATGAAATGTTGGCTATCACATCTTTGGCATATAAATACATCAAATACCCAGTTTGATCAAAATAGTTATAGCCGTTTTTGAATAAAAAAACAAAACCCCTTGAAAATGATACAAAATTTATTAAGTAAAGTCCCCCCTCCGGTTGGTCAATTTTGGTGAAATGCTGGCTATCACATCTTTGGCTTATGCATACATTAAATACCCAGTTTGATCAAAATCGTGAAAGCCTTCTTTGAGTAAATAAAAAAACACTTGAAAATGTTACAAAATTTATTAAGTAAAGTCCCCCCTCCGGTTAATCAATTTTGATGAAATGTTGGCTATCACATCTTTGGCATATACATACATCAAATACCCAGTTTGATCAAAATCTTTAAAGCCGTTTTTGAGTAAATAAAAAAAACACGTGAAAATGATACAAAATTTATTAAATAAAGTCCCCCCTCCGGTTGATCAATTTTGATGAAATTTTTACAGTCATATTTCAGGCATATAAATAGATCAAATACTCAGTTTAATCAAAATCGTTAGAGCCGTTTTTGAGAAAATCGAAAAAAACTTAAAAAGTTATTAAATAAAGTACCCCCTCCCTTTGAGCAAATTTGATGAAATTTTTGCTGTCACATCGCGGGCTTATACATACTCTAAATACCTAATTTCAGGTTCGTACGGTTTATAGTTTTTGAGCTAGTCTGTTCACACACACACACACACACACACACAGACCATTTCGCGGGACTTGGTTATTTTGACTCAGGGGACCCCAAAACGTGTATTTCCGTTGAAAACCGAAAGTCGAAAATTTTCACGATCGCAATACTTCCACTTACTATATATTTCATATATAGGTAAGTGAAAGTAAAAAAGGTAAATTATTGTGGAAAGGCTATTTCCTGTGAACGGATTATTTTGAAGGTGGTCTAATGATAGAATAGAATAAAGGCTCCGCGAACCCGAAGGCTCGATTCCGACACCACCAATCGCTCACTACATACCTCCGACCACCTCCCCTCATCCTATCACAACGCCAAAAGATCAGCCCTCACAGAATCGGCAAAGCGCTTATTAATCTTTTAGGTATTCGTTCGCAACTAAGACTCACAATTTTTCACATTAACCCACATTAGTGCACCTTACTATATTTATCCACATTTTCCGATGTACGGCTATAAAGTTCATACAATTCAAGTGGTCTATGTCAGAATAAAGATGATTTTATTAGTTATTGTACACCACATTACTTTAATCTAAATTAATTCAAGGTAATTTATTAGCTATTATCTAAATTGAACCCTAGACTTGTCTAAACTGTGCAAACATCACCCTCGAAAAGGTAATCCTCCGAACCTTGCCGTACTGGCGTACCACAAGCAGCTATTTATACTGAAACATGAAGTCGAGGGAACAATGATGTCTGGCCGATCCTATCCACCTTAATACACAATTAAAAATACTTGAAACTATCGGCTGTTCTGGCTTTTGCTCTAACTTATTATGGACAAATCAACGTCAGAAAAATGCTAAAAGAAGATCTAGAAGAATTTTTTACTGACTCAAAAATGACACTAGCTCTATCCCCGAATCAAGTTTGTTTCTTATTTTGAATTGCGAACAGTGTTCAGGAAGGGCTGTTCGAGAGCGAATTTCGTACAGTATAAAGGAACCTTTAGATATTGGTTGTAATTTTAACACTATATGGAATTCATTTAGTCCAAAGAAAAAAATAAATACTAAACTCTTTTATAATCATGGCGTTTACACATTTAACAAATTACGCCTATTTTTACTTATAATTAGGTTGGTAATTGAAAGTTGCGTTTGTTGCAACAAGGTTTTTATAAAACAATAATCATATTATTTTGCCTAGTAAACTCGTCGATTGTTATAGCGGTGAACGTTTTGTGTAGTCCAAAATACCAGTAGACCAGGGACATTGTGCTATGTGATGTGATGTTATGTTAAGGGAGAGGAATGCTAGAGCCTGACATGGAATTAATCAAGGATTCCATTCTGTCGCAACTTTTAAGAATAACGTCATGTTTAGTCATTCAACTGCATCCTTCTTTCATGTTGCGTTTTTATATAGATTAAGAAGTGGGTTTTACACATGGGCGGATCCAGCCGATCGTAAAGGGGGGCTGCAGCCCGACAGCCCTTCATTGGGATCTGCTTATCAGTATTTTTACCTTTATGTCCCTTTCCCACAACTAACATTCTACTTGTTCTGGACATTATTTGTTCTTAACCTTGGTTCCTTACATTAAGGAAAGTCAAATTCGATCTTTATATGACGAAAAATTTTCCAAAGGGAGGGGCTGCAGCCCCCACAGCCCCCCCCCCCCCCTGGATCCAGCAATGGTTTTACAACAGGTTTGGTTTTTGGTTCTATTCCACACAGCGATTCTTTTCTTGATTAAACATAGAGTCAATTGTCTTATAGAGTCAATTTAATCATCTTAAGTAATCAAAAAATACATAGCCGAGATGGGTGCTCACTAGTTGCAAAATTCAGAACGAACTTCTCAAGATGACTTCCTGAAATTGTAGCCAAAAGTCTTCCGCTCTAGTTAGCGCCTCACAGCCCGTCCCCTGGGTCTGCCCCTCAGTTCTTTTACCTTCTATGTCCCTTACTTACCCAAAGCTAAATTGTCCTTTACGTTACTTCCCTACATTTATTGAAGTTAAATTCTATCTTTAATTTACAACAAATTTCCCAATTGGCGACTTCAGCCCCCACAGCCCTCCCTTGGATCTTACCCTGATTGCATACAGGTCATATCTTGTAAGCCTTTTAAAATGTTAATACAGTTCTATGGTTGGATCGAGGATAAAACAAATATGCAGTCTTAGCTGACAATCATGGGGTAGGACGATTAAGTGATAGAATCCTTTAAGTTTCACGATTTGTCAGTTCATACGTTACTAGCCAGACTTTTTTTTTATGATCGTCGGTTGTAGATTTATGATCATTCTGTTTTTTTTCGACCGTACGACGTTTGTTTTGGGATGCAGCCTTTATAACAATAAACATTTAAATGGAAAATTTTAACTTTCATTTCATATTTGTTTGCATTTTCTATAAATAAAGATCATGGACTAACTTTCAAACATATTGGAGTAGGTCTTAGTTTATTGAAGTAACCTATTTATTCCACCGATCAACATATATGTTGCTCTTTCCAGAGGTTGCCGAGGATATTATTAGTACGCACATACAGTTGTTAGTTTTTTTTTTTTTTTTTTTTCAAACCGATAAATAAGGTGATTCATAATGTTGTAAAAATAAAAACAAAACAAATTCGTGTTTTTTTTATTTTTTACTTGGACCTTTTCATCTTTTTTGTAAACTTTATAAAAAGAAAAGCTGCGGTACCCGGCTTCCTCAGGGAGTTCTGTGATAGTTGGAATAAAATAGACCAAAATTAACCATTAGATTAGAACAAACTTTGTACCTTATTGAAACTTCAGTTTTAGTATTAGTTGTAAGATTCGAAAGCTCGGATTTCGCCCAATCGAATCGGGTGCAGACAAATTAATTTGGCCCCACATATGTCGAGTTATATATCGTTTTTGATGGTTCCTATGTTCTGATTCCAATGAGACCATTCTCATCACGATGAAGTCAACATATAAAAAGTTATATCAGATTATAGTTGAAGAAAACAAAACATGGTTTGCGGCTGTATGATGTCACAGAATTGTGTGAAAAAAAAAAAAAAGAACCTCTTAAATTTTAGGTAAAAAACAATATATTTTGCGGGCGATAATTACTTTTTTAAAAAAAGGACAAATAATTCTAGTTATTATTTTTAAATTAATCATTTTTCCAATAATGTTATTTATTTTTTGAAAAATGTTAGATAGGCACATCCGAAGTTTTTTTTATCAACTTTATTAAATATTTATAACCGCATCTTATTTGTAATCTTTCTCATTGTTTTGTGATGATGAATTTCATATTGTTTCGTGATGATGAATTTCATGAAAAAAACTCATATCTAGCCACAGTTTTTTGAAATAATATACATGAAAATGCGAACTCAATTTATTTCTGATTTTATATGCACTTAAATAATCATTTTGTTAGCTGGGATATCGTTTAGCCGCAACATGTGCTTTTTCAAATATTTTAACTTTCAACATGTTGAATCTTTCGTCACGGAAATGGACCCCAGAATCCTATAAATTATAAAAATCGAAGCATCACTTGACCTACTTGCATTGAAATTGATTTTTTGACGGACCTCCCACCAATTTCAACCTCCCCGAGTCGTTGCCCTTCCTAATTAGGGCGGACTATGGTGATCGAATCGAACTACTATTACGAAGTCAAAAACATAGTCTCTTGAAGGTACAATTTTTTTTTTTTTACCGTACTTATTTCGTTTATTTTTCCTGTATTATAAAAGGTAAAAAAATCTTATTGAAAACATATTTTAACTATTTATAGACAACGTATTTTTTTCATTTTGTTATCCAGGCTTTATATGTAAAAATTATTTGATTTTTGTTTGAGTAATGTATAACATGAGCCTTCGAGTTGACGGAATGCCTCTAATATAAACATTTAGCAGAAAAGTACATTAAATATTATTTCTCTTTGAAAAATTCAAACATTTTTATTTTGTGTGTATATTTCATTAAACTGTTATGTTTTATTATTTCTGTCATACTATTGCAAAATTTCTTATTATTAAAAAATAAATGAACAAAAAAGGCTCATGCGTATTGATATCGAAAAAAGAGGAGATTACTCACTTCGGTTAAAGAACACTTTATTTTCGATTTATATTCCATCAAGTTATCTCTTTTTTCACTTTTAGTTTTTATTCGCTTACTGCACTACTGAGCTATTTTAAATAAGGATTTTTCTTTTGCAGTAAATTTAATTTTATATTAGATATTGATTAAATGCAATGTTTCAGTCAGTTCTTCCTTCTTATTTGAAACTTTATTTGTTTAGGAATCCAGTTAGTTTTGTTTATTTTACTATCAATTCATTGCAGAGCTTTAATGACCTTATTTAAAAATTAAAAATAAAAATGAAAACTAATCATTTAAACGTAATCTCGTGTTATTTAAAGAGAATAGCTGGTACTAAAACTTAAACAATGCTAGAATATGAGCAATGAACTTAGCTATGACAACTAGGTAGCTATCTAGCCGCCCGTTGTCGAATAAATTTTTTTATTCAAAACCCGTCCTTCATGCACAGATGGGCTAATTATCAGTTCATTCCATGAGTAATGTCGATTTTTAATATTCTGTTTGTTTATGTTTAGATTACTAATACCTCCGTTTCAATTTATTTTTGTTTACATTTTTGTTTATCATAACTTTAAATACACTTCTATTTATGATGTTTCGGTTGGTGAAACTTATTTATTCTGTGCTGAAATTTAATTTAAAATGGATCTCTCAAGAAACCACTTACGCCATGTCATGCTTTGGGAACCTTTTCTGAACTGTATGGTAACTGGAGATAAAAAGTGAGTTTTCTATTGGAATGTTAGATGGTCGCGGCAGTGGTAAGGATCTGGAGAAACACCTAAGACAGAAGCGAGAGGACTTCATCCGAAAAAAGTGATGATATCTGTATGGTGGGATATGGAAGGAATCCTTCATCATAAATTCCTAGATCTTAACCAAACTATCACTAAAGATCTGTACTGTGATCAGCTGGACCGATTGAAACGAGCTATTGAGGAGAAACGTCCATCATTTATCAATAGACGCGGAATTTTATTCCACCATGACAATACGAGGCCCCATGTTGCAAAACAAATATTGCAAAAATTAAAGGACTTTGGATAGGAAATTATTTCTCACCCACCGCATTCCCCAGACTTGGCGCCTTCGGATTATCACCTTTTCCGCAGTCTCCAGAGCTCATTAAGCGGCAAGAACATGAATTCAGATGATGAGGTGAAAAACGAGGTGTTGGCTTTCTTTAATTCAAAACCAAAGAATTTTTTGAAAACAGGCATTCAAAATTTGGTTTCAAGATGTAAAACTGTTATACAACAAGATGTTAAATAAATTTTAGATTGAACGTGTTTCATTGATTTTATCCTATACCTTATAGCACGCCATTAAAAACCGACATTACTTATGGGATGACCTGATACATATTGCGAGAGGGAGAAAATTCCAGCCTTCAACTTAATCACGCCTCAGTATAAAAATGGATATGGGATATAGGGCTTCAAAATGATATAATTTTCTAGACCCAGATTACTGGCTCTGTCAATTTCTCACAGGCCATGGGGCATTTCGGGCCAAGCTCCATAGCCATGGGATTGACGTTGACCCCTTGTGTCCTACCTGCGGTATACCGGAAACTGCAGAGCACGTCTTTGTTGACTGCACCGTCTTCGAGGCTCTGAGGGCTAAGTTGCTTCGTGCAACCGGACTTTACGTTCTCACAGAATCAGATTTCCCCCAGCTAGTGGCGGAAAATAACTATAATCATTTTAAAGACTTCGTCGACGGATGGAAGACTGCACTCGGCCCTGACCACTTCAATGTCGGACGAGGGAGACCAGCCGTGCCTAGAAGCCAACCAAACTGAGCAAATGAAGCCTACCGGCCTCAAGTTCAGAACATTTTTGTTTTATAGCAGCAGTGGGATGCTATGCAGACATGCCTAACATCCAACTGCTGCATCAACCCGTATTGCCTCAACAGGCAGGGTAGGGTGAAAATAAATAAATAAATAGACCGTACCCTGACTCGATTTTAAGTTTTAGCGGCACGCAAGTTGTACACTTATACAACATGTGTTTATTATCATATAAATTTGGATTTTTAAGTACAGATGTGATGAGATATGTAGAAAAAAGTATTATAAATGTTTGAACAATTTGTTGTTCGATTATTTTCTTTTCTTTCCCCCCCCCCCCCCCCCCCAAAAAAAAAACCATCTTATGTGATTGAAGCAAGATAATATGAAAACCATCTTATTATATTACAATAATTGAGGAACTTGCTACTCTAAATGGATACTTCTGATTTGACCAATACTGAAATTTAAAATAGATCTCGTAGTTTCTCAAAGCTCTTGTAGCTTATACCTCCTACTTTTTACTATTAAAAAACTTCTATTAAAAACCATTAATATGTCCACTTATGATAGCAAATTCTAGTAAAGCTATGGCTATGTGACGTCCATAGGCGTGGCTTATTTGGGGAGGTTATGTGACCGTAATATAAGCGAACTCCCATCGCGTCCTCTTGAGTTAGAAAGGAGGGTCAGCCTTGTTAATCCACAGCTTTCGACTTATTCTCGCTACGCTTGCACTTCAGACATAAATAAAATTCCAAAAGGAAGTCATTTTTAGCTGATATCGGGGCCACACCTTGTAGTAACTTAGCGATACTAGTACATATACTCCTCAGCGGTACGTATAGTTTTAATAATTTAATAATAAGGAAGTCCGATTCTATATCCTTATTTAACATTGACACTGATGTTTTGGCCCAGTTAGCAAAACTCTACATCCCCAAATTTATAAATTCTGATTTATCAAAAAAATCGTTAAGGTTCTCATCTGACTACAGTTGCAGTTTAAAATAACCTTTTACATTTATATATTGGCACATAAATTAATCATTTGAAGAATCTCATCTTTACGTTTTTATGCTGAAGGCGTGATAAAGTTAAAAGCTGGAATTTTCTCCCTCTCGCAATATGTATCAGGTCATCCCATAATTAATATCGGTTTTTAATGACGTGCTATAAGGTATAGGATAAAATCAATGAAACACGTTCAATCTAAAATTTATTTAACATCTTGTTGTATAACAGTTTGCCATCTTGAAACCAAATGTTGAATGCCTGTTTTCAAAAAATTCTTTGGTTTTGAATTAAAGAAAGCTAACACCTCGTTTTTCACCTCATCGACTCAATTCATGTTCTTACCGCTTAATGAGTTTTGGAGACTGCGGAAAAGGTGATAATCCGAAGGCGCCAAGTCTGGGGAATACGGTGGGTGAGAAATAATTTCCTATCCAAAATCCTTCAATTTTTGCAATATTAGTTTTGCTACATGGGGCCTCGTATTGCCATGATGGAATAAAATTCCACGTCTATTGATAAGTGATAGACGTTTCTCCTCAACAGCTCGTTTCAATCGGTCCTGCTGATCACAGTACAGATCTTTAGTGATAGTTTGGTTAAGATCTAGGAATAAATGATGAAGGATTCCTTCCATATCCCACTATACAGATATCATCACTTTTTTCGGATGAAGTCTAACATTTATAACAATTTTTTATTAATTTTCAAGTTGTAGACGTTGGAACAGGTGCGTCGCTCAAACTGTTTTGTTTTTTTAACGTCTCTTTATGCTACTAAGGCTAAGCGGACGATGCTACAGTGGGAGTAATTTAGACTGTAGTTTAGATTTAGGATTTCGCTGCTAGAAGGGCTCATAAGCCGCGCCAGAATTATTATACAGTAATTACTTAGTTTTTGAATTATTACTGCCCAGTTTTTCAAATAAAAATCTTAAGCTAATACCTACCAATTCTATTAATCGTAATTTGAAAGATAAGTTACTGATGTAGATTTATAGCCCATTACATTGCCAATTATCACGTTATGTTGTATGGGACTGAAAACCTATTTAATTTAACCTCATATTCAAGCATGTGAATCCATAATAAATTCTTATACCTGACAACGGCCATTTTTAAAAAAAAAATTTAAAAATGTCAATGTACTCTTCAGAAAAGTTATTGCTGAGTTTTCCCTCATCAGTATGAATGTATCTTTACTAGAATAGGTTGGTAACAGAATTAAAATCAAATCGTTTTATTTTCATCATTCGTTTGCAATGCAGTTAAATGAAGTGACTCCCAATAACGGATAGTGCGTCAGTGTCAGTGTACGTTGTCTGCTGATTGGTAAAATTCGCATCTATTTCAGTACAGTTGAGGTCATATAACATAATTGATGTATCATTGTGTGTCATTGCACTTCTGCTCCCAACTTTCTATCACCGTCAACAGCCGGGACAAAGAGATGACAAACGATAAGCGTTGAAGCATAGCAGATGTCATCCCCCGTTCCACTCGCGCGGTCAGTCTCTGGAGGAACTCTGTCCTGGTCAGATGGTACCACTCCTTCCGGCTGCAAAAGACATTGAGGTAATCTAATGTGGACATTTGTGCTACTTAATTTATTCATTCGGATTTTTTATTTATTGCATGCTCATGTATATACGTACCACGTTCTTACTTGAGTGATACATATTTGAGATTTATTAAAGGCACACAATTTTATTTCTGATTCCTACTTGGCCCAGACAATTTTTGTTCCGTGAGGTTCCCGAGAAATATATCTTGGTCAAGGGCAGTTCAATTTAGGATTCAGGCACCTACATATCCACCAAGTATAATACGGTATTATTTCAAACAAGTTGATAGATTAACAAGTGAATTGTATGGTAAAGTGACAAATCGTTAATTTTCAAATTGAATATAAACATAAACATAAACATTTTACGGAAAAAATGTGATGTTAATTTTTCATGTTATTTATTTATTGAAGATAATGAACCCGTTTATAATATAACACCTTAACTTAGCGTTTCGGCCCCAATTTGCCAATCCTCAAGACAACAAAAATATATCAATGTCACTATTACATTATATATTACAGCATAATTATGTTTATTTACACCTATTTTTCCTTACATCTGTCATCACATAAACATAAAGACATGACATAATCCAAACAAATATATATTTTATACCTTTCTATTACATCAGTACATAACACTTTTGTGTGCGAATCTCATATTCAAATGTACCTTTTTTTTATCTTTTTTTTTATTGTGATGTGAAGTCGGCAGATTTAAGAATTCTTCGTTAAGAACTGGTAGCGTGGATAATTTTTTTGCATTATATAGAAGAACTTGAGCTTTCTCTGAATGATAGATGAGGTTTAATAAATCCTGTTCAATTCAACTAATTAAATATTACTATGTTCAGATTATATCATTGGAATTTTGTTAACAAAATGTAAACAGAATGGTGTTTCAGATGAAAGCTGTATTAATCTGTGCTCATAAACGACTCATTTTTATATTAGTGACTTTGACCAATAATGTATTGTATCACCAGTAACTATAAACATTCATTTCTTGGGAAATAGTTGTTAGTTTCGACTTTACTGTTTTCTTAGTATGATTTTGAGAACTAGAAGCTGGTATTGTATTCCATAATTTTATTAATGGCGGTTCAATAAAATAATATTAAATATGTGTATCTACTATCAACATAGTCGTTATTAGGTATGTGTGTGATGATTTTTTTTTTTTCATTTATTAGTATAAATAATGCAATAAAATAGCATAATTTAAAATAATAAATAAAAAAATATAAAGTTGTGCTACCCTTCTGTTATTACTACTTACGGATTGCTAGTCATACTGCATACTGATTCATCTAGACATTAATTATATATCCAAATTTGTTTTCCGTCTTTGTTTTTCCTTACTCAGTGCTGCTATATTAATGACAACGTTTTAGTTGGTTTTTTAGTATAAACGGTGGCGTATAATTTGTAGATAATCTAAGATTATACACATTGCATTTTTTTGTATCTTTTCATTCCAGCGCCAACCTTCTCAAAACAACGTTATATTTATCTCGTAAGTACGGTATACGTTAATGATATTAATTTATTTTTCTTTTCGAATTTCTGCTTGATTCTGATAATTATTTAATTATATGATCTAATATTAGGGGTTCATTTCCTATCGTACTAAATGCCAGTTTATCAACATACGTCGCTGACTTTTCTTGAGCCAAGGCAGTAGACTCCAAGAAAACATTCGTACTGTTTTATTTCCAGTAGATCATTGTTTGTACAAATAAAAAAACCTGATATCTTCTTCTTTGAGTGAGTAACAATAATGAGGGATATGCATATAATGTTTTTGTTATCCCTGAGAGTTATTATTATTTTGGAATCATGGAATACGAATTGTTAACATATCTCTGTTAATTAATTTTTCAAAATTTTATTTTATATTTTCACTGTTCGTAAAAGGCTTAGCTGCACCAACTTCCCCCCTCCCTCTTGATATCTTGTATCTTTGTGTGTTAGACCGGGTTACAACCTCTACGTATTTGCTACGGGCAACAAAAAGAACCAATATCCAATAACCACTTGAGGACGAACATCCAGTCGTCTCTACCAATAGCAGTTATGTTATTTATATTATTTTAGTTTCAACCTTAAATTTATTTGTATCTTTTTTTTTTTTTTATACATCTCTTTTTGGACCTAAGAAATCTAGAAGCCAACTATCGTTTCTCTATACTTTGTAATAAAACAGAGTTTACATTGAAAAGCGTTGCGTCCATAGTTGCCAGCGAATAGGTTGAAATGCTAAATTAAGTATATTATTTTTCTCTCTCTTCTTTACCTCCTCCCCTTACTCGCCGTTTAGGCTATGCGAGATTTCCCGGACCAGGTGGGAGGATGGGGTATTAATGCCGAGTATAATTAAACGTCCACAAGCTCTGGATTTTGAACTGGCTGCCTTGGGGTTATCAGTCACATGTTCAAAGCTTATTTCCTAACACGTTAGCCCACTCGGCCATCCCGCCACCCTAAATGAAGAATCTGTTTAGACTGATATTTCCAACTATATCGACGTTGATATTTTACGTTCGCACAACCAAAACTTAACTTCTCTTGTCTCTCCCTCATTACTTATGCTGGAATTATACTGCACCGAATAGCTGATAGAACATCGTGGTTGTCTTGTACTGTTCGGCAATTTAAATAGAGTAGGAACAAGTAAGTACTTTGTACCGTGTTCCATGATAGCGTTGTGGTTAGTTTATCTCGAGGTTGGCCTTTTTAATATATTATCATTAGATAAGCTATGTGTTTTCGCTTTTCTTTTTTATACATATTTTATGGGCAAAATATTTGACAAAAGCGAGTTCTTTTGTTATTCTAACGAGAACTATACCGATTTATTTATTATTTAGTGGCTTATAGTAAACTTGGTTAATTTGTTAACAATTGTAGAGTTTATTACGCCACGATATTTAAGCAAGAGGTGTAATAAACAACATTCGTTATTTATAGGTAAGTTCCAACAAGCACGTACAACACACTTTGATCACTGATAAATTGCGCATCGCCTTTCTTCCGTCCCGATTACCCCTCGTGGCATAAAGCGGTTGTTAAAAGAAAGTCATCAGAGAATATAGAGGGCACAAATCATAAAATGTTTAAAAAAAAAAAAAAAGATCTATGTTTATATATGATACTGTGCCTTTTGAATAATAATTTTTTATGAAAGTGAAATGACTTTCCTAAAATCATCTCAATGCAGAGCACTCAAAATTAGGTCGTATTTACATTCTTTTTTTTTCTTTTTGTTCGGAGTATCGATGAAAAATTGTTTAAGTGATTTGTTTAAGCTTACCTGGCAAAATTGAATGTTGAAATTGAAAATTGAAAATAAATTGAATTGCTGGGTTCCTCATGTTTTTTTTTTTTTTTTTTAACATTTTATGATTTGCGCCCTCTATATTCTCTGATGACTTTCTTTGCAAATCAGTAGGAAGGTTTTGTTGTGAAAAATACAGCTAAAAAAATTAATAATAAATTTCGTTCTGTTGTAACTTATTTTTTATAACATATGTTTTTCTCATAACCTATTCTTGGTGTTGAAAAAGAGCAATATTCCGCATACAATTACTACATGAAATATTGCTTTCTTTGTTCTGTTTGTTTTTTTGCGGAACAGTTTATCGTTAGTAGGAAAGTTCTTCTGAATAGTTGTTTTTCCAACTATTACCATATCTTATCTGCTTGATATGCAATTCCTATACATCGTTTGTTTGTAAACTATTAAATAATTATGAATAAAATAGTTTGAAAATCGGAATTGCAAATAACCTTTACGCTTTCGATTGATACGTTGTTATATTGGAACATACGTACTATACTTTATTCACAGTTGGTTACATTATATTGTTGTTGGTACGAATCGTTGCTTTATGTAATATTCGGGTCTGTTTGCGATGACCACATCCAGTTACTTTCATGACCCGACATCCAGTTACTTTTAGTAAACAGTTACATACTTCTTTTAATCACTTACTTTGGCACTAGTACTGAAGTGCGGCTTCAAATTAAGGCCCGATCTCCACTGAAAAGGACCCTTTTGGGGTTTATTTACCTTTGAAGGGCGAGCGCAGCGAGCGGGAATCGAAAGCTAGAAAGTGCCTTGTTTTTGTCGGAAATATCTTGAGCTAATTTCAAAAGACCCTCTTTTATTATCACTGAAATTACAAATTAAGGTTATCACCGTTTATAACCTAACCACTACGTTGAAACACTAAAGTAACTGTTTACGAAAAGTAACTGGATGTCGCGTCGTGAAAGTAACTGGATGTGGTCTTCGCAAACAGACCCTATTAATCTTATAAAATTCATACATAAACATATTCAATTTGACAACTTTTTTGTATATTACAATTTTTTAAGTTACGTAAAACTCTTGGATATTGTTGCTTATTCTTTTCAATTTATGATATTAATTTTTATATAATGTAAAGTTTTTTTTTTTCATTTTCAAGTTTGTTCTACTTGTTTTCATTTCAGTATTTTCAATCCATTTCCCAATGGATTGTCGTTATATAACTTCTTACTTTTTTGTAGCTAGTTGGGCCAGAAACACACCTTCCTATAACATCTTCCATACGGATTTTTTTTTACTAACGTACTGCGCTGAATAATAAAACAATATATCCACAAGCTTTTGGTTTATTGAAATTTGTCGCGTTTGAGTGGGATATTTTTGGAATCGTCTGCGGTTTTCCGCATTAAAAACTATTTATTTTTCGATGTTATAATTATTATTTTTTTTTTTTTTGTCGGTACCCCTACCTGGCCATGTGTGGCATACGGGGGGTTACTCTACAGGTGTAACCAACCTATCCTAACCATGGTGGGTAGGTTGAGATTTATTCCGTGGGGCCACCACGAAATAAAAGTCAACCATCCCAGGGCGGATTCGAACCGGCTATCCCCGGCCCAGAACTCAGTACTACAATAATTACTTTTTTTTTATATGTTACCATATAACATCCGCAAAACAATGCTTTGCTCTTGGTCAGGCGGTCTGGTTTGGTGATTGCTTCCATCCAGGTCCCCCCTATGGATTTATTTGAGATGAGAATTATTCGGTAAAGATTTGTGTTATCAGTATATAATCTCAAGTTTCACTAAATCAAGCAATTATTAGCTGAAAGCGTTTTTTCGATAAAAATAATTGTATTTGTTTATAAAACAACCTTATATTTTAAATCTGATTACTGTTTCTGAGTGTATTTTTTTTTTCATTTTTTGATAATTTTTTTTTAATTTATTAATTATTTTTCGTAGCATTACATGTTTATTTTAGCAAACATCGAAATGTTTGCGTAATGCATGTCTTTGCAATCGGATGCTGTGTGGAAAATGATGCTAGTCGATATCGATTTAATTGATAATTAATATTAATTTTTTTGAACCTATATTTTTATTATTGTTGACATTTTTGTTTTGGATATTGTATTTTTCAAAATTGCCATGAATTCGATGAAAATTTCAAACAGGGCATTCTTTTTAAAAATTATTTTTCAAATTATTATCATAAATGTGATCGATAGCTCCAAAAAAAATCATCCTTATCCCGAATTCACACTTGCTGCATCTACTTGCGGAAGTAGGTACTCTTGGTTCTCATTACTGTCGTATATTATGTTATTTTGATTCGTAAAAAATAACTATTTGTGGAGGGGTAGGCTGGTTTTTCATTACTAATGGCTTCACGGTTCCGTTAGAAGTAACATTATTGATGATTGACAGTCATACGATCTGAGCTTTATATCATTTGATTGGCTGGGTTTTATATTGGTGGCCGCCAAGAAACAAGAAAGGCTGAAACTGGTTTCTAGACAATCTATGTCAAGATCACACACCCTTCAAGCTTTCCTAGTTTAGTTAGCTTTTTCTTGCTTTTGGTACCATCCCAATAAATATTCCTTATATAAACGGAAAATTAGGGTTCACTTCGTCATGTAATGTAGACGTTCTGGATAGCATTGTAAATATTTATGTGATCATTGCGTAATTTATTTACTTCCTTTTATTGACACCATCGGGATCTAAGTCTTGTTGTTCTCTAGTGGGTTTTAACCTTGATATCACGGAGGTATCACTCACTAGTCAGTTTGCTAGTGAAAATGCATGTCGTAAGTAAATAATCATATATTAACTTATACATATAAATAAATAATTAAAGATATCCGTATATACATCATTTTAAATTAACCGTATAATTTATTATTATTTAATGACTTTTCTTTGTGATGCATATTTATTAATAAAATAACAAAAATGTTTGAGTTTTATGACGTAAATAGATCTTATATTTTATTTTCTCCATAGTTTGAAGAAAAAAAATTATTTGATCGGCTAGATAATTTTAGTGCCTATTGCTTACTCTCCCAGAGTTTATTAAACTTTAAAGTTTGTCATTTACTTAAAAATTGGTTACGTTTGAAGAATTTCAAAACGCATTTTGATCTGAAACTGAATATTACCATTTGGGTGATTCTAAAATTATAGTGGTATTTGTGTCACAGCGTGATATATCGAGAACGGCCTGAAGGATTTTTTATTTCTTTTTCTAATTATTACCTCATTGGTTATGAATACAGCTATCTCATTTTCAAGTGCCTAAATACAGGATAACATTCCATAAAATCAATAACAATGCTCTTTTCGTCTCTCCCTAGCCTGTCACAAAGTGTAGGTCATGAACTTTGAAAAATAATTAAACAATTTTGCATCACAATAATTCTAAAAAATCAGGCACTAATCTTATCAGCAAACTTTCAGGATGCAAAATAAAATTGAGCCAGGACTCCAAAGGGTACAGGCTAAGTACCACAACAGTTTTTCCCTTTGTCACACAGTTGTGAGGACACTCCCTAGCTAGTTTTTCATACACCCACCAATCCCCTCAGAAAAGGAAATTTCGAGTTGAGAACATATGGGGTACCCTTGTTATAAACCTGACTATACGTCCATTCATATCATTTCTCCATAAGTTCCCTCAGTTGCTTTCAGGAGGTGGAGGAAGATGTAAAACTCAAAAATATTTTTATGGTGAGTCCCTCCCTATACGTTATCAATATGATGATAGTAAACAATATACATATATTTTTTATCATAGTTTTATAGAGCCTTCGAATCTCTACACAGCCATAACCTCCTTTAAGTTATATTTGTCCTAGCTTTGCCAAAATTAATGATAAATAGCCGATTTGTCCCTCCCTAGCCTAATACTGATTTCGTTTCTAGCTAGGGAGTGACAATCTTGGTCAGGGAGAGACATTTGATGAAATTAGTAACTTGGTTATGGTCATCACTAATCAGTGTCAGTTCAGAAAGTTAGGTTTCGATTAAGTATCAAGGGCGGATCCAAGGGGGGGGCGGGTGACATGGGTATACTTATTTTTAAGCAAATAATGCAATTTGCTGGTTACTATGGTGACAGGGGTCTTGACCCCACCCCAAATATTTTGTTTTTTATTTTCTTTTTATATTTTCAAGCAAATAATGCAATTAGCTGGTTACTATGGTGACAGTGGTAGGATCTACTGGTGGCAAAGGAGAGAGTCGTACCTGGCCGAGACCTTTCCCGACCACCAGCAGCCCGGATAGGGACGAAAGGGAAGAGCCTACTAACGAGTCTGGTCCCAACAGGCGCATATTTCTTTTCAGGCCTGCATCTGGTGGTTCCAGCTAACCACGACCACTACGTCAACTCCAGGCATCCCCGAAGGGATCCTGGCACCGCCCACTGATGACGCCTGGGAGAGCACCATCCCCGTAGTGTCATTTGGTTTACACCTCTTGCCTGAATGGGTAGCGGGCCGGAGAGTTAGTTCTCTTACTCAAAGCATGATGGGGGGGGGGGGGTGGCTTACCACCATGGATTGAGGAGGACTGGACCCGTGCCAGTGGCTAGTTGCGACCCGAAGGCCGGGCGATGGGATCGCCACTCCCCTACGCCAGAGGTTACTATGGTGACAGAGGTCATGACCCCCCCTCCAATATTTTGGTTTTTAAATTATTTTTTTTTAAGCAATAATACAATTAGCTGGTTAATATGCCGTAAACTTTTGGTTGTTTAAAATGCAGTCCTTCTTGCATACATGATCCAAGGTAATAATCTCATTAAAAAACAGTGCTGTCAGACACGTGATTATGAGACAGGGGGTTACGACTCACCCAAAAAATTTCGTGCTGGAACCGCCCCTTATGCATACCCCGTTACGTATGCATATCTTAACAATCCCCCCTCCCCCCTTAAACTGCCGAATAAATCTGTAAATAACACAGGTGCTCATTTCAAAAAAATGGCATCGAAAAAAGAATGACTGAAGAAGAAATGAAAGCTAAGGAACTAGAGAATCGCTTCATCTAAAAAACTAAATGAGTTGTTTTTATGGTTCCTATTTTGGAACATCTTTTTAAGTGTCAAATAGTTAAGTGTTAGTTCTTTGACTATTTTGAAGGTATGGATCCTATTCATTATACCTATATAAGAACGAGACTTACTTCAGACGAAATAAGACTGTAAAATTTAGAGAATTATTTTTTAAAAGATTTTTATTATGTTACATTTTGTGACTCTCAAGAACATTAATTTCTTTGAAAATCATTATCTCTAAAACTATGAATATTAGTGTGTGCACACTTAACATCATTGCTGAGGAGCATTTGACCAAACCATCAATAACCAGAAACATAAGAAAACATGACTTTGAAAATCCTAAAAAATTAAGAGCCAAATACCACCATAATTTTAGAATCACCCATTTACTTTTTTTACCGTTTTTATTTTTTTGCCATGCGATTCCGACAGTTATGAATCAAGAAAAGAAATTCTGAAATAAATAAAAGCAGATATTCTCCAAAGAATGTTTAAGAATATTATTTATTAATTATTGTTACAGGAGTATATTAAGTAATATGAATTGCTTCTTTTTATTGGTTATTTAGAACAACGAAGTTTTATACGGCACGGCATTGCACCTTTGGGGTTAACTGCACGAAGTTGCAGGTTTTGTAGTTTTTTTTGGCACGAAGTTGCATTAATGGTAAATTTAAAAAGAAAAAATGTTTTTCAGAATTTTAATTTTCTTAAATACAATTTAGAAAAATTGTCGGAAACGAAATTCGAATAGATCGTTGGAATAACCATAAATTGAACTTACGAATATAAACACACCTCTAATATTCAAGGATCCTACGCGTGGATTAGTTGATTAGGGATGAAACTAGCTTCTGTCGTGCATTATCAGTAAACCATAATTTTCTGTTTACGCCAAAACGGCCTTAACGATTTTGATCGCTCGCAAAAGCAGGAGACGTGTTATGCATAAAAAAAAAACCTTCAGTTACTTTTATTGGTTCCTACTTGAATCGTTTAATGTTGTAAGAGCACATTTTAAATATTGAGATATTTCCGCTATTTCGTTCTACTACGGTGGAGCTTTGTATTGTTTTAACGGCACATCTTAAATCTGCTCCCGTGCAGAGCTTCACGATGAATGAAATAAATGTCTTAAAACTATATGACCTAAAGAATGTTCTTTCCTGAAATAGAAAATGGGTTTCACAACCTCCTGTTCATATCTTAAAGAGTAACAGATAACTGTATAATTATGCATTTAAACAAACATTGAAAAATTGTTGGCATTTAAAATAGTTTTTGTGTTCTCCTGTAAAATTATAAAATGTGTACATATACCCTTTTAAAACTATACGATTCAAATGATATGTGAACTGATGATTCGTTTTTGACTCTATGTTCCAATATTTCTGAAAACCAAATACTCAGATTTGAGATTATGATTACTCTACAATTGTTCGTTTGAACTCTTCCACGAGCCCTGCGTTGCAAAGAAGCCAGATTACGTTATAACAGGTATCTATTTCTATTTTAAGGTAAAATATCCTTGTAAATACCTTTACTATTAGTATTGTAATAGGCAGACCTTCAACGGATTGATTGCCGTGCATTTATTATGTGAACTTGTGTGATTCGACCGAGCTATTTGCGGTTTGCTCCGCCTCGTGACCATGGAATGAACGATAAAGTGTCCAGAAACCAGACTGGATATTCCAGATGCTTGGAGTATGAACTTGTTCTCAACCGTTATGCATTAGACGAGGAAATGCATCTTGATGACGATTTAGGATACTTTTACTATTCCCTTTCTTTGAGACATAGGTTTAGTTGTAAATTTCGTTGTCTGAATATTTTCAGTACAGAAAAGTTGTTTTATTGTTTAAGAAAGAATGGGGACTGTTTCAAAGCACATTTAACGTGTTAAAGATATTTTCCTTAATAATTCCTTCCTCAACATTGTGAAGAAGTCAAGATTCCCAATTCCTATCCTTAAGTTATTAATACAAATATTTTAAAAAAATATTCAGAAAATTGATTATTTTTATCTTCCGTTTTTGAAAAATAATTAAATTCATGGTTGCATTACGTGTCCTTTATGTTTTTCTTATTTTAAAATATATACTTGTTAATTATAAAATATAATTTATGGTATAGATATATATTATTGAAAATTCTTACTCAGAAGATTTTACTATTTGATTGAGGAGATGATTTTAGTGCATATGTTACAGTGAGGTGTAAACTAAACACTTATTTAGTTAACTGTTATTTTTGCGTGCTTATTATGAAGAATAAAGATTCACCAATTGTTTCTAAAATATAGCTTACACTTATCGAAAGTACTAGGGAAACGTCTGCGCTGTGCGCGCATCTTAACTTAACTTGGTTATTTGGTTTCAAAGTCCCCAAAATTTTAATTTTTATTCATTTATTTATATTTTACGTCATTTGTGCCTGCGCTGTAGCGCATCTAGCAAGTTTGTGGAGAATGCAAAGTTCATCTTCGATTTTCTTGATTTAAATGATGTGCTCAAGGATATCCCTCGGCCATTGTTTTAATCTGTGTGAAACTTAAATGGTTCGACTTGGTCGCATTTATTTTTATTTTTCACTTTTAGAACCAATTTTCTAAGTCAAATAGGTGATTCTGAACGGCAATTAATGGCTATTGTGGGATCTTTGTGTGATGAAAGGATAGCTGTGTCATCATCGAAGGTAAAGATAGTCGGGCAAGGGTGCTACGGAATGAAGTGTAAATGGAATAGAGGACTAGGCTTAAAACGCTTCCTTGAGGAACGGCAGTAAGCTTGGAAAGAATAAAGACGTAGAAGAATCTAAGGAAATACAGAAATATCTATGGAGCAAGAAAGATTGAAGGATAAGGAAGTAGGTAGAAGGTATGTGCGGTTATATTTTCCATAATAGACCCTTGAGCCAGACACTCGAATGTTTTTTCGATATCTAGAAAGATCGCTGGATAGAAGGAATTTAATATTCCTTTTTCTCGAAAGCTATCGATATTGCATCAACTATCTTACGGCACTGTTGTACAGTGGAGTAATAGGATCATCGGAAGCCAAACTGATGATTCGGTATCACTTCAATACTTTCCAGTAAGGGCTGTTCAAAAATAGTTTTTTAAACATTTGCCCCATTATTGGTAGGAGTGCGATAGGACGGTAACATGAAGGATTAGTTGTGTGTTTCTAAAGTTTAAGTATCATTTTTAATGTGGAGAGTTTTCAAAGAAGGGCATAATATGTTGTGAGGAAGATGGAATTGTAGATTCGTGGAAGAAACAAAACAACTTTTCGAGGTAGGTGGCTAAGGATAAAGGGAAGTTATAAGATCATAGCCCGATGATTTTAATTTTAATTTCAATATAATCAATATATATTATAAAGCAAAGTGTACAATGTGCGTGCCGAAAAGGCTCAGAAACGACTCCACATACGATTAAGAGATTTATGTCAGCGTGTAACTGTATGTCCCCTAACGGAGAAGAAGGTTTCCGTTTTTCTCTTAAGGGTGTGAAATTGAAGAGAAAAGGACTGGAATTTTAAGCCTCTCGCTAGAGTGTGTTTCACTCAATGTTTATTGTTCATTCATTCCGTGTTATATTTGTAAAGGTTATATATTTTGTCAGCTGTTCTTTTTAAATTACTTAAAAATCAAGCGAAAATAATTAGTTTCACCTTTTCTTTTAAAATAAATTAATGATTTTACATATCTGCAATCAATTGGAAAACCGACTGGATACTTTACAAAATTAATTTTCTCATAAGAAGATTAATTGATAAACACATTACATTTAATCAATATCTAACATATACTTAAGTAAATTTAATGCAATATGAGTGAGAGAATAAAAACAGACATAAAACAAAAAAGAAGAGCTGAATAGACTGATTATAATCCGAAAATAACAAGTTTGAAGTGTTCTTATTGTATGTAGTTATGAAAAATGGTTTTATTACTATGTATGATGAGCATTCCAGTTGACAAAATGATGAATTGACTCCAATAATACATTTTTTTCAATAAGATTTTATCACCGCTCATTGTTCAGGATAAGAAGAAATATGATGAAAAAATTGTGCCTCATATATTTTGTTTTCACTTAGTAACAGTAGTAAGATTGGAGAAGTGCAGATTTCGGCCAAATTAGCGTGGGGGGGGGGGGGTATATTAAGGGAGGTTGAACTGGAAGAAAGGTCTTACAAAAAAAGTTTCTATGAATCTTCGGTATTTTCTAAACTTCTGGATCTAATGGGACCATCGCAGTAGTCGGCGCTTAAGTTGTACTCCAAATATAGTTTTTTTAACTAATAATCTAATAACTTATTATCTGTTGACTGCTTGGAATGGGCTTATAGAATTCATAATCACAGAAACCATCAAAAACGATGCATGACTCGACAAAGTTGCAGCAAAATGAATTGTTCATCCACCATTTTCAACACCCTATAAAGTATATAGGGTTCCTTATTTGGGCGGACACTGCAGATCTCGAATCTTAATATTGATACAATGTTAAAATTTTCAAGAAAGTGCCAATTTTATTCTATATATCCTTTAATTTTAAAGTTTTTCTGTTATTAAAACTGCTACACAACTACCGGAGCGAAGCCGGGCACCCTAGCTAGTACTTAATAATCCTCTTCATTCCATCGTTTTTTTTTTTATCCGAAGTTTTCTTTCAGGTCTCCAACTGTATTCCAAACCAACTTATATTGTATTTTTGGTCGTCTATTTATTGATAGTGCAGTTCTTATTCTTTTCTTTCACCGTCTCTCATTATGCTGATATGTAGTTGACAAGTATTCTAGTCAGTGAAATGTTCAGTATAAGCCTCTCAGTTTTTCTCGTTATATTGTGTGTCACATTTGAACTGTGAAAAACAGAATGGCCACAAACTCAGTCGTAGACGGAAGCACATCAAAGACAAGATTGCACAATTCAGAGTCTAGACACTTTTAAAACGAACGAGACACATCCTCTAGTTATTTTTGTGTTGTGACGTGAAAAGTTTTATTGCTTGTCGTTTACGGTTTCGAATTAATATTCCACGGATTAAGAATAATACTATTTTTAAAAAAAATTTGCCATACCAATTTAAAATATGTATTATTAAATTAAAATAGCTCATTAATTACTTTATATATATATATATATATATATATAAAGTAATTAATATATATATATATATATATATATATATATATATATATATATATATATATATATTTATTTTTTTTTTTACATATAACCAGTTTAACACTAAAATAATTTTTCTCTGAAATGAATGTTACATTTGTTTTTGATGGTCAAACCCTCAGGTCTTATGGGATTTTGCAACATTCTACCACCTGATTTATTTATAGCTATTGTCATTTTTTTTTTCATGTCTTCGAATGATATTTTAGAATTATCTTTTTTGTCCTCCATTTTCTCAGTAAAATCTTGTTTCTTTAAAAAAGCGTTGTATAAATCGTCGCTACCGCGACATCGTCGAATTTGATAAATTAAACTGGTCAACACAATTTTTGTTTCCTTAATTTTTTTTTACTGTTATTGGGTATTTCAAAGGCCCTGAGCATGAAAAAAAATCATGGTAGATTGCTAATAGCTTTATTTTGTGAAATATGAATTTTCACTGTTTTGACTGAAACATGCAAGGAAATTAATAAGCAATGTTTAAAAAATATTATTGAACACAATCAAATGATCTTTTATAGGATTTTCTTGAATAAACGGCTTTAGGTAGATCTCTTTGCAAACTCCATCAATAGTCTGTCAACATGTGTGAGTCCCACCTTCCCTGATAACGCTCTTCTATAATTCTATAATAGTTTTGCCTGAAACCACATTGATATTCTCCAATAATTTCCTCGGCGTATTCAGTGATTCGACTTGTTAGGATTAACGTTAATTATTATTTATTTATGTATTTAATAATTTGCTATGGAGGTGAAACGAAACTGTTAAATGTTAAATGTAGCATGCGAAAGAAGAGTAGGTATAGTAGATATTTAACATGGAAATTGGATGAGATCAAATACAACATTGGTATAACATATGACCATATACCGTGTGAACTTGTTACGTTTTGTACAAGACTAAACAACATTGCTTTGTGGTCAGAACTCGATTCAGATCATTTCAGTTATAGAATAGAGGCAATATAAAAAGAAGTCCTTTTAAAAGTAAGGAGATTTGGTTTGTTTATTTATTTAACATAATTTTATGGTACTAGGGTTAATCGGACAATGCTACCGTGGAAATCCTTAATCTGGTTATAGTATCGCTATGCTACTTCTACGCGTATCAAGTATGGCATCCTTTAGTGAAGCACCGATCTCAATTTAAAATGACCCGTTTGGGGAGGGGGGTTATGTATCTCTGAAGAGTGAGTAGGAGCAAAAGCTGACTTAAATCCTTTATAACTCGAACCCACAGCGCCGGCGCTCAAGTTTGGCCACACAAGTGCTTAAATTCGCACTTACTCAGGACCGCTATATTATATATTTACCGAAAGGCGGCATAGCCAAGTATTTTTTATTCCCTGTAAAAAATCTTATGGCCACATGCCAGGCTACGAACCTGCAACGTTGGGCTACGTAGTCAGTTATACTAACCTCTACACCGCAGGCGATCCCTGAGGGTGATTTTTATTATAGTGTACACCATGGTGGTTTTTTTCCCCTCTTTAAAATGTATTGGTTTTTACATTCGATAGTTTGATGTGTTGGAGAAGATGTATCCAACGCTGATTTAAAGAAACAAGTTTTTAATGAAAAAGGATGAATCCTGAGCTATTATGTTAGAAATCTTATATTATAGAAATCTAATCTTAAATGTATATATATATATATATATATATTTTTGTTGCTGTAAATGAATTAATTTATATATCTTATATCCGTGATTGTCCTAAAAAAGGTGTGGGAATCTCGTAAGAGTATATTTTTATAAAATTGCACTTAAAAGTTTAAATTGTTTTCCAAAATAGAATAATGTTTTATCTCAGTATTAAATATTAAATTGACTGAACATTTTTCACTAATTGGTTGTTGAGTTAATAATTTATTCATATATTAAAGTTACAATACTTAAACCACCTATTATGAGTTATGTTTACTCCCTTTTTTTTTGGTTGATTAAAAATCAGTTTTCTCATTAGGTTGATGGATAGAAGACATGTGTTTGGCACTTTATGCCTAATAAATGTATATATATATATATATATATATATATATATATATATATATATATATATATACCCCGGAGGTAAACGATATCATGACTGAATCTATAAATTGAATTTAATGCTTCGGATTCAAATATGTACCATGATAAAAACTTTGTTAAATCCGGTATTTCGTTACTAATAGAGACAGCATAACGAGCGTTTTTCATATTGTTATTGACATTGATAAATAATAAGTAAATTTAATTAACATTATATGTAATTGTTTATATTCAATTATTAATGATGTATTTGTGTTTATATCGGAAAAGCTAATAAAAAGTTTTTTATTAAGTGTTTTATAGCTATTTTTTGAAAAAATATGTTTTAAAAGCCTATTTTTGATCATGTTTTCTATTCATAGTTAAAACTGTAATTGAAAAAACTGTACATGATGTTTTTTACCTACGGGGTAAACACAGTTTATGTTTAATCCAGTCTGATTCTACCTAAGGCTTATTTATAAATTTTATGAATTTTTTAATTAATCATAAAAAAAAAAATAAGAGATGAATTTTGTATTAAATTTTATTGAAGTACATCTATTTAAAAAAAAAATGTTTTGAAGCCAATTCCAGCTGTCCAGCCAATTTTTTTTCATTTTTTCAATACCTTTTTTTAGTAGCGGTACCTGTGTTTATTTTGTCAAACGTCAAAGTTGAAATTTACGAGGTCAAAAGTTTCATCGTTTAAACTAAATTTTATTAGTAAATTACATAGAGATGTTCATAGAAGTAGAAGAACACGGCTATGCATTTTTAATTTATTACTTTAATTTTCAGAAATAAAAAAAAAGTGTTTTCTTTACTGTATCCTTCTTAGCCCGTCTGAAGCATCATGTACTTATGGTCAGATAATTGTTGCAATGCTGAGATCCGAAGTTCTATTTCTCCTGAGATCACGTAATAATAACAACGTTTAATATTAACCTCTACGTTTTATAGGTGACTATCCATAACCAGAGGTTTCCATGTTTAGTTCCAATGTAACTATGTAACTAACCTCAGAACTTTGAAATCTCCTAATTTTTTCAGTGCTTTTATTAAAGCTCTTGTACGAATTCACCAAATGGTGTTAGGTAATGTTTACGATGGTGTTACGAATGTAATGGTTATATTATAACGCTACTTCTTCATTCTGCTGCATTGCAAAGTTACAAGATAAATGACATCAATATCTTAAACATAACGACAGTTTTTCAATGCATTGCTGAAGAAAAAGAAAGTTTTTACTAACATCTTAATATATGGCCTACAAAAAACAGATAATATCTTAAAGACCTCCAGATAAATCTATATAATTATGCATTTAACCAACAGACATAAAAAAAAAAAATGTTGAGATGAGGAATAGTTTTTGTGCTCTCCTCTAAAGTTAGGAATATACTCACGTGTCCTCTCAAAAGTAAACGGTTCAATTAGAAACACATCAAAGTTTAACAAGGACCGGCTATTTATTAACTCAATCCAAGTGATACTCATGGCCGATTGAAGACTTTGGTGGATGAACATGTTCAATGAAACCTTTAAAGAGATTAATATTTTTGTATAGATGATCACGTTATTTTCTCCTTTGGAAGCATCTTTTTACCTTTTATTTCGTATAACCAAACTACGAAGTATTAAAAAAAAAAAAAAAAATGTGTGAAACGTAAAAAGTAGAAAATTATGTCCGCTTAACTTAATTTTTAGATAACGTGTTCATCCACTAAGCTCTTCATTTTTTTTTTTTTTTTTTTAATAATGTAGTAGTTGCTGTCATAATGAATCTCCGAAAATTTTGAAGACTTCCTCACCTCTAATATATTTTATAGAGGTATTGGAAAATTAACACAGTAACTACTGATCAATCAGTAATGTTTGTGGTTGAACTTGTTGAGGTCGGACTATTTCTTTCTTTTTGGATTAAATTAACAGTGATATTTTAATGGCATTTTGGTCTTGTAGAATGCTTGGTATAGTTAACTTATACATTTGATATAAGTTATAAATACGTCATTAACAGTTTATTACATGGGAATGTATTTATAATACAAACCCCTATATTATATAGAAATGATTATTTCAAATGCAACATGGTAAAAGATGGGGTAATACTTCTCAATAGTGGGGAACGCCCTGGCACGCGTTATAAAAAGTTTATATACCCTAGGCTGTAGTTATGGAGTCGCCTAGATGTGTATATTAGATCATTTGTCTTAATTGACATTAGCTTAGAGCTCGTGTAGCTGACCCATGAAACTGCATTCCGAATACTTGAGGACTCAGCGCAATCCGGTTTCACTGCGGATGTAGGCGTCTAGCAGGTATGATACTATTGTTGCATTCTCTGCACATTGCCGTCTGTCAGCTTGTCAACCTTCGCTCATCTGTCTGTGAGATTAATTGCTTACATCTTAAAAACATGTTAGCGAAACATTTTTCAATGCCATGAAAAAAAACCTCTACGATAATGTAAACGGTTCTTGACTATTTGATGGATTGTTTGCTTTGGTAATTGAAATTGATTCCGATATATTTATTAATTCTAAACGAAACATCTAACGTAATAGTTATATTGTACGTAAATATGTAAAGGCATGGCGTTATATTGTATTATAACACTTCTTCTTTCGTGTTAAAATGACATGGCGCATAATAGCAGGGGTGTGGGGATTAGTTCTCTCTTCCGCCCTTAATTTCGGATAGAAAATGATATTTGGAATAAATTTACTCATCTAATTCTTACAACTTATCTAGTATAGTAGCATTTATATTTATTTTTATTTATATGTATGAATTTAATAAAGTACCTACCTACACAACCCAGAAAAAAAAAACATTAAATTTTTGTAGCTCTTATATAAATTTTTCAATCATTTCTTTGTCAACGTCAAGCAAAAAGATTATCCCTTTAAAAAAAAAAATAATAATTAAAAATTAATATATTATTGATTCAAATTAAAAATAAAATAAAGCGTGTTCTGATTTTCTATGGCTTGTTTTGAGGATTGTAAAGTAGAAAATTGAAGTTCATATATCGAGACAGAATATTGCCACTGTGAACTTTGACTCATTCAAGGGCGGCATTAATTACCACGGGATCACCGTATGTTAAAATTATCTATATTATTATTAAATTCGATGTTTATTAAAAAATTAGTAAAATATTTTTTTTTTTAAATTGAAAGAATTCGCACTTAGCAAAAAGAAAATTAAACAAGAAATATGGGCATATTTTGATATTCAAAATTTAAAATAAGTCAGAAACACCTTGAAAATAATTAATTATTTTTATTTTTAAAAATTGATTATTTCTTATCGAAGTTGAAAATGAAAAGCAGATATACCTAATTAACATAGCCGACTACCCAATTTTGCTGGTCTGTATCCCCCCGTTTGTGTGAAAAATCCTTACGGGATTTATTCTGTCCATTAAAGTAGAGGTAAAATAGCGGCCCCGAGCCTGTGCCACGTCAGGTACACAGGTACAAATTAAATGTGCTAGTTATGCTTGGATAGGTAAAATTAAGAACTATCACTGTAACATTCCGATTAGCCATCGTTGCATGAAGCGACGCACAGTGGGAAAATTTTGTCATTTAGCGGCCAAAAATCTATAACTCCTGTTTAAATAGCGATAACCGAATAATTCTTTTTTCGTTGAAGAGCATGGGATTCCCTTTATCAGTGAGAATAAAAAAAATAAATAAAAATAACATCAGTCAAAATATTTCAAATTAATTTTTAAATGAATCCTATCTTCACTTAAATTTAATTAAATTATTTTATTAGGTACAGGGTTATACATGGAGAATGAAATGAGTCAGTATTATTATCTAATGAGCTTTCTGCTTATATACATGTCTTTTTCAGGCATTTGCTTCTTTTGAAAGATTTTAAAATAATTTTAGTCTAAATAAGAAAAAATCCATAAAAGTAAATTAAAAATACCCTATTTTTTAGGAATTTTAACGGAATAAAATATTTTCAAATAATTCAACGAGAAGTATGTTCTATGATTTAGTCTGATTCGAGGCCGAAAATATAATGAAAGTTCAAATAAAGGGGTTTAAATCTTTAAATCAATATATCGCCGATCGATCGCATTTGATCGATCTAATTCTATTATGGTATTTTATCACCCTTCACCCTTTACCACTATGAAAAAAATTAGAACCAACTATTGCCATTAAAAAATTTATATTAATTTAAATACTTTCTTTTCCTAAATTACATAGTCAATGTGGATGAAATCAATGCCCAATTTTATCCAATAATTTTACAGCCATTCTTCTTATTTATAAAATACTACTCCGTTAGAGTTTAACGACAATTTCGCCATTTAAACCCCGTAGGGGTTACATTTTTGAAATAACTTTCTTAGTGGTTACCTACATCGCGTTATTTATGTTATTTATACATTTTCTTATATAGACTAAAATTATTTTAAAATCTTTCAAAAGAAGCAAATGCCTGAAAAAGACATGTATATAAGCAGAAAGCTCATTAGATAATAATACTGACTCATTTCATTCTCCATGTATAACCCTGTACCTAATAAAATAATTTAATTAAATTTAAGTGAAGATAGGATTCATTTAAAAATTAATTTGAAATATTTTGAGCGATGTTATTTTTTTTTTTTTTTTATTCTCACTGATAAAGGGTTCTCACCATGCTGTTTAATGAGAAAAGAATTATTCTATTACAGTCATTTAGTCAGGAGTTATAGATTCTTGGCCACTTAATGACAAAATTTTCCAACTGTGTGACGTTAAATTAATAAGTACGTAATAAATAGTTTATCTATTTTTATTTATTCGTAAATAAATAAGTGTGCTGTGTGTCGTGTATTGATTTATTTAATTTTTTTTTTTACCCCCTAATACCCCGTCCCCTCCAAATATTTTTCTGTGACGACATCTTTTTTGTCGTTGGCACGAGTGACGTTTATTCTCGATTGCTTGAGGTCTGATTGTCTTCATCTTCCTCTTGCTCCGCCAATTTCCTCTAAGACTTTCCTCGAAACTCTGTTCTCTTGCATCCGTAGTTGGTGAACCAAAATTATAATTTTTAGTATAATTTTAGAAAATTAATACTAGCATGATTATGTTGTTGCATAAAGCAGCGTACTATGTACTCTTGTTAAATAATTCAATAATTGACGACACACTGAATTATGACTAAACGGAAAAAGAAATCGGACTAAACATTTTAAAATTGATAAATATCGACAAATCAGTTAAGATAAAATAGCTGAAAGGGCCCTCGGGGGTAGATTGCAACGAAAGAATTGACCAGTTAGCCAAAAATGCAGTTAGGCAGCGAGATGCCTTCGTAAAACAAGTCTCCGATCTCCCATATCAAGAGCCCCATTATCAAAAAGTCGGTTGGGAAGAGTAACGCAATTTGGAAAGCTTCCATCAAGTCAACACAAATAGATCCCCTGATTAACAAACATCTATCCAGCACATAATATACATTAACATAATTCCTAGCTGAATATGGAGACACAAAATACTAATAAAAAACTTTACATACTGACACCTGTGATAAAGGTGGACAAATATGCAAAGTCAGACACATATTTTATGACTGTATATATGGCAAAGATACAAATTAATATTAAGTTTTATAGAAACTGGCCTGATGAGAGTTCACATTATTTTTACTAAATTGTTGACAGACTTACTGATTTGTAAAAAAAATGTATTGTGACCAACTGACTTGCAACATCCAGATTTTTGTGGGACTGAAGTAAGCTTTTATTACCTGATGTGATTTTCTTCTATTCTATTTTGCATTATAACTAAAGTTTATAATTATTTGATTTTCACCTAAAGATACTCTATCGGGTCAGCTGGTTATTATACGTTACCATCTGTAAACCATCCAATCTTATCAAATGTTTATATAGCCTTGTAATATATGAAGTTCCATTTGCAATGAATAATGTTGCGAGGAATTACCTGTTTAGATTTAAAGCTTTTGTTTAAAGCTCTTAACTCTAAAAATATTTTCTATCCTTTCTTCCATTTTTTTTGCCCTTCTCTACGCAATTGCCTTCCATGAGCCGATAAGGATACATTTTTGAATATTTGATAACTGATACAAAATTGATAGTTTTTTTTCTTTTTCTTTCTCGCGCCATACGCATGATGCTTTCCGGTCTTAAAAAAAAAAAAAAATGTTAATTTGGGCAACACCTAACATCATGAAAGGTTGGTTATTGTCCCTTCGTATAATGGAGAGCATTGTACAGGTTGGCAATCCCTGAAGCACAAAAGGTGCTTTTGTGCTTAAATTGATTGCAGCCGACGCACAATATGCGTACTGATTTAACTTTCCGGGAAGGTTAATTCTGAAGATTTAAACACGTAAATGAGCTAAAATTAGGTTGGGCATTCAACGGATCTGCTGCAAGCGGATCGCTTGTTCTAACATGGATTAAATTGGTAACTCGGTCAGTAGGTCTTGTACTAGTCCGATAAGTTCAGTCTGGCGACTTGTTCCCGTAAGTTGGGTGATTCAGTAGGTTCTTAATACAGATTTGGTTGTGATAATTTTTCACTACGAAAATTTTCAATGCTAGTTTAAAGACGTTTGCTATTCATCCCTGCAGTAGGTAATATACAAACACAAAAGCATATATTTGTAATCCTGTATAAATATATTTCTATATTTATAATTGGTATTCTGTATAATTTTTAATATTTAACAATTTGAAAAAAAAAAAAACTATTTGAAGAATATTTGCCATTCTACAAGAAAAAAAAAATTGAATAAATTATTATCTTTTTTAACATTAATGAAGTAGGCTTAAAAACTACATGTTATCCGCACCCACCAGACGGATCAGTGACCTTTTCTTGACCTTGGACTAGTTTTTTTTTAGAAGAACCAAAAAAAAAATAACCTTTGAGGAAAACTTTTCCTTTCAGATTTCGAACATAGAGAGGAATTGAATATCAACTGCGAAATAATTACAATATCAAAAACAAATTAATATAGCTTACGGACCAGACATCGACAGGCAATTAAGACCTACAGAATTGAGAAGGTATATCATTCCAAGAGTAAGGGTTACCAATAATCTTAAATTTGAGGGATTTTGGTTTTTTATTTTTATCTTCTAGTCTTATCGTATGTTTGTTTTGAACGTGTTCATACTTTCCCTTCATGGTAATCCTATGAAGGTATGATTCATTTATTAAAATACATGTTCATAGATTTAAAAAACTTACTACACATAGTGTAGTTTTACTTAATTTTTTCATAACATAGATATTTGTTTCATTTTACTCAGTAGGCAGTAGGCTAAAATATAATAAAAAATTAATCATTTAAATAAATATAAAGATATAAACAAAATACAATGAAATAAGCTAAAGAATACTAATATGCAAAAGGTTCAGAATACCCAGATGCTTTTAATGTCGATCAGTTGAAAAATAACGATTTATTTTATTTTTATATTAATTTTAATCATTATTGTGGGTAACCACCTTTTTTTAAATTATTTTAAATAATTTATTTTTTGAAGAGAAAAGATTTGGCTCCGGACGGGAGTCGGACCCGGGTCTTCCTTGTGACATGCGCGGTATGCTAACCATTGCACCACGGAGCTCGCCCTCAAGCGGTACCAAATCCTTCCTCTTCACTGACACCTCTCCCTAGATACAGGCACCGCTTGAGGGCGAGCTCCGTGGTGCAATGGTTTAGCATACCGCGCATGTAACGCGGAAGACCCGGGTTAGACTCCCGGCGGAGCCAAATCTTTTCTCTTCAAAAAATAAATGAATTATTTTATTAATTGGAGTTAATCTTAAATTTATAAAAAAAGAATGTCTTCTCCTTCGTGCCCCAGTCTCCATTTTCGATTAGAACGTTTCATATTCATCTCCTTCAACTGTTTTGTTTCTAAGCCTTCTAGGATTGTTTAATGTTCAAAATATTAGTATAAATGTTTGTTCATATTATTGTGTGAACTTACATCAATCGATTGGTCTCTACTGTTATTCATTATAAACCGAAAATAACATTAATTCATATATATTTTAACTTGTTTCAGAATTTGAAAACGCCGAAACCCTGCTGATATCCGAAGTCCACCTGCTGCTAGATCACAGGAAACAGCAAAACCAGTCAGCGGAGGATGAACAAGAACTCTCAGAAGTATTTTTAAAAACCTTGACTTACACTGAAAGATTTAGAAAGTTTAAAAACAAGGAAACGATTGCTGCGGTAAGGAGGTACGATATATAAGACAACTTCTAATTATTACTGAAGTTAAAAAGATAATATTTATGTATATACATTAGGGTGTCCCTTATATAGGTGAAGAAAAAAAATTTTTTAGATATCGAAATGCATACCTCCTATTTCTTTTTAAACTACCCAGACTTAAATACAAAATTTCATCTTCCTACGTCAATGTTAACCCGTGCCGACAGAACTCCTATGATTTTGAAAATTGCTGTTGTTAACCCTTTCCGTTATATAGCTAAACCAATTGAAATATTAATTTTTTTTTATGAAATATTTATTAAAAGGAGATACATTTACTGATCAGGCCGGATATTTTCTTTTCTTTATCCTCTTTTTCACAGTCTGGATACAGATTTCTATGCTTCTGAACACAGCATAGGTAAAATTGCTTTTGGTCTTCCTTTGGAGTGATAAAGCCATGCAAATCTTGCATAAGTTTTTCCAGCTCTTTCAGCCGTATCATTAACTGCCCTTAAAGAAAACAATTTTCTTTTCGCCTCTGAATAGGCAGCATCTTTATCCCACGCAGAAGCGGGTCTCTGGAGGAAATTCTTATCAATGTTTAATCGAGAAAATAAATTTGTGCCCTTGACAGACACAAAATCACTTATTGATTTTCCTGCAACAATAAATAAGGCAGTATTATTAACAATTTATTGAAAACAGTATAAAAATATTACTATTTATTGTATTAAGTCCCTTTAAAAAGCACAAATCTGGATTGACAAATGCCGTTAAAACGCCCGGCAACGGAGTACGATAACCCGTGCCGACTTACGTACATCAAATCATGTTCACACATGTTGCGCGCGCGGCAGTAGTGGTGCCTTTTCATGGCATTTGTCATTTTTTTTCTCAATTATTCTCACGATTAACACGTATTGTTTTACATTTAAAAGATGGCAGTGGAATTAAGAAGCAATAAAAAATGTGTTGTCTTAGTTATTGACGTAAATTATCAAATAACAGGCGCAAAGTTGCCGTCTAATCGTCAAGTTCTTGCAGTACTTTTTTTTAACATTCGCGAGTTTAAATTGACTGTTAGTGAAACTGCTAATCTCGTCATTCAGGAGTGTATTATATTTTAGGAAAAAGCTAGAATCCCTACCAGAGCTATACCTAACCGTGTAAAAAAAGTTGTGGATCTTCACCATGCTTGGAGGGAGTTGCAAAAAAATACAAGATATTTACAAGCACCGTGAAATATATGTATGTTGGCACGGGTTATCGTACTCCAAAAAAGGTAAAAATTTATTTCCGAGGGTTTTAGAGGCAAATGAACAAAACTAACACCTATGCGTTAGAAATTTAAAACTTTGAAAAATAAGGGACACCCTAATATACATATTTAGGTAGACCGAAACAGGTCTGATCTGTCTAAGCAAATTAGTGACCGACCGAAGTTTCGGTTTTAGCTGAAAAATCTGGTTTCGGTTTCGGTCACTCTCCGGCCAGGCCGAAACTTGCTTTTGTGTCTGTTTTCTCAGAGAACGATCGGGACTAGATAAGAAAAAAATCTTTACACACACACACATTTATATGGGCCATTCTCACCAAAGTTGGTACCTTTTATGGTGTTTTTTACTTTCACTTACCAATATATGAAATATATAGTAAGGGAAAGTATTGCGATCGTGAAAAATTTCGACTTCCGGTTTTCGACGGAAATATACGTTTTTGGGTTCCCTGATTCCAAATAACCAAGTCCCGCGAAATGGACTGTGTGTGTGTATGTTTTCGCGTGCGTGGGTGGGTGAACAGACTAGCTCAAAAACTATAAACCGTGCGAACTTGAAATTGTGTATTTAGTGTTTGTTTATGAGGGGGTACTTTATATAACTTTTTACATTATACTGCTTATGAAAGTATTTCTTTCTAGGCTGTTAGCTAGCCTAGAAAGTGATCCATTACACTACTAGTAGTGTAAAGGAAACATATGTTTACTTTACTGTACTAGTACAGTAAAGAAAACACATGTTAATACTTTAATTTTTTTGGCGTTCCAACACGGGTTGCCTTTCTACACCAGGGCTGAGCTCCAGAGATCGCGGTCCAGCCAGTCTCCATCCTGAAGGCCTCGGCCAGCCATTTCCTCTTCTACTTCACTAATCCATCTTTTCCTGGGTCGTCCTCTTCTCCGTCTTCCTGGCGGCTGCCAATCTAAGACTCGTCTCGGCCATCGCTATCTGGACATTCTTTTTACATGGCCGTACCATCTTATTCTTCGCTGTCCAATTCTGTGGTTGACAGATAGGGGACCTCCATCCTGTCCCGAACAACGTCATTACTAATCCTGTCCATCCATGTTACTTTTAGGCATCTCCTCCAAAAGTCCATCTCCACAGCTTGAACCCTTGAGTAAAGCTGGGATGCCATGGTCCAGGTTTCAGATGCATACGTTAGGATGGGCTCGATGATGGCGTGGAAGATCCTTCGCTTATTTTCCTTAGTAATGGTTCCGTTCAACAAAACCGGGTGCAGCATGCGTGTGGCTTTCCGAGCTTGCTCCACTTTTTTCCTTACATCTGTTTCTGAGGATTCTGAGGAGTCGAGGTAAGATCCTCGAGTCGAGGAGTTTTAATATAATAAACTATAGGAATAAAGAAAAGTTGATGATCTATTTAGAGACTATCCATTATATAATATGAATAATAAAAAGTATTCTAACTCCAAACGTGACATTCAATTACCATTTGAAGGGTTCAAGATTAGTAATAATACTAAATGTACAATACAAACATGTAGATTTTTTACGTTTCATCAATACCTCCTACCATATAATTTTCATTCATTATTTGTTAACCTTACAAGCTTTATTAAATATTACTCAAAATATAATTCTTTTAAAATATATTTTATTTTATTTTTCAGTATAATGTAAAATAATTTACATCAGTTGTACAGAAACTATCCCTACAGTACTCGGTCTAATTACCGAGTTCGGCTGGGCCTCGCTCGTCAAACCAGACCTCGCCCTGTAAAAAGTCACTTTCTGCACTAGTAATGTAAATAACTATTACGTTTTTTTCTCAATTTTATCAAAAACGGTCCTAACGATTTTGATTAAACTGAGTATTTGATGTATTAATATACCCGAGATATGACTACAAAAATTTCATCAAAATTGATCAACCGGAGGGGGCACTTTACTTAATAAATTTTGTATCATTTTCACGTGTTTTTTTTATTTACTCAAAAACGGCTTTAACGATTTTGATCAAACTGGGTATTTGATGTAAGTAGGTATATGCCAAAGATGTGACAGCTAACATTTCATAAAAATTGGTCAAACGGAGGGGACACTTAATTTCATAACTTTTTTTTTCCAATTTTACCTTTTTTTCGATTATCTCAAAAACGGCTTTAATGATTTCGATCAAATTAGCCACGTTTAATGAAAATTAGGTGTTCTTTAATATCAGGTAACCTTTATCATTATTAAAATGTTCTGAGGAGGCTTAAATGGGAAGGGGCCTTTTTTGTTATTCTATAAAGTACCTTTGTTTATATGGAGAAATTAACTGTCTCTCGTTATGCCTAAAAATAAGAAATGACATAATATGAATTATAAAAAAAATCAAGTAAACATACAGAGGAGAAAAAAAGAAAAATATTCCGTCAACTCATAAACCACGTATAGCCCACGCATGCGGAGTACGTCTTTAATGACCGATCATCGTTCATAATTAAAGCCGTTCTGTTACAATAATGGAAATTATTTGTTTCATGGTAACTAAATGAAGTTTTGAACAACTAGAATTATAAAATCAGACGACTTGGAGTATTATGCTTGCATTGCCGAATTATCACAAGTGAAAACTTTTATTTAATAATAAAAAAAATTAGTGTTTTTTATAGAGCAAATAAAAACAAAAATAAGAAATGAATGTGGAAAAATGTGTGACTATGAGAAGTGACAATTAACAAAACGCATCAATTTTCTAATCTAAGTAAGTTGGTAAGTGAAAGTCGGGTGGTTCGGGCACGAAAACATTTTTGCATCTTTTTTACATGCACATATGTCTCTTTCTTTCAGATTCTGGTAAACTATCCGAAATGGCTTTAACCTACAAAATGACGCGTAGCATAAGAGCTAGAGAAACGTGAGAAAAGATTTGCTTTTTTCTGCTTCTTGGTCTTATTGCGAGCGGTGTCTTTCTTTCCAGGACACATCTGCGAATTTCATCTTCAAAAAAACTTTTGATGTCCTTTTTAATACCTTTTTGTACAATTCTTATTCGTTGTTTCACCTTTTTATTATTTCTCATTAAGTTTCGTCGATAGGGGCGCATAGGTGATCAGGTGTGCAAAAGAGTCAATGCCTTTAAATATCTCGGATCCTTTCTGGAAGATGTGGGGACTTCTGAGGTTGACGTCCGCAACAAGGTGGAACTTGCAAGGAGGGCTACTAGGATGTTACACCCTGTTCTCTGGAACAACACCATCTCAAGCGAAAACAAGCGACGGATCTTCTCGGCCATAGTCGAGTCTATATTAACTTACGGATGTGAAGCATGGTCGATGAATGTTCGCTTGTATACCAAGGTTCGGGCCGTTGAAATGGACTATTGGAGAAGATGTCTCCAAACAACAAGGCTAGACAGAGTCCGAAATGAAGAGGTGAGGCAAAGGATGGGTGTTGTGGAGACCGTCTCAGAAAGAATCGGGAAACGGCGGTTGAGGTGGTACGGGCACTGCAGGAGGATGCCAGAAGAGCATTGGCCGTACCGAGTCCTGGACTGGCAGCCGCCCGGAAAACGTAAACGAGGACGACCGAGAACAACCTGGATAGAAGGAGTCCATGAAGAGATGACAGACCGAGGTCTACAGGAGGGAGACTGTGCTGATAGAGAGGTGTGGAGCTCAGCTCTGATCTGAAACGGTATCCCTTTCGTTGGAGCACCGAGAAAAGAAAAGAAGAAAGTTTCGTCGAAGTATTTAATTACTCAAAACCTTCAGCTTATCCATCAGCCGTTATTATTAGAGGATTTTACAATCAACTTCCCTATTATTATTTATTGACCAACATCCCTTGAAATTTTCTTTGTATTTGCGGCATTGAATTTTTTAGAGTTAATATCAAAGTCTTATGAAAAACTAGTTTCTTGATTTGCTCCTTACTCCCCCCCCCTTCCCCCCCGTTCAAATATTGATTCACTTTTGAATTGGTTAATCGCTTTTTTTGTGAATTTTTTTCTCCATATGTCTTTCTCGGTAATCGTTCGTATTTTATTATTAAGAGTTTTGTTTTCTTTGCGCAACATAGCATTGTCTTTGTACACTTTTGCTTTGTTCTTATTTACCAGTTTCCTTCCACGTATGCATTGAGGAGTGGGTCAATATGGGTCAATCAAGCTGCCGCAGTAGCTGTGGATTCTCACCAGCGGTTGAACGGGTAAAATTTGTATCATGAAATCAACTCCCGTTTTTAAATGTTTTATCTTAACAAATATTCATTAGAATTCGTTCTCCAATGCTTCGGTTTCAAGTGAATTTCACGGGGAGTCATTTCATTAACCATTTTCTTATTTTCTCGCTTCATTTTATATATATTGTTGATTCTCTTTCTCCTTCTGAATTGCCGGAATACTCGTAATTGGATCATTTTTTGTTTTGATAACGAACTCTTTCAAGTATCTCCTCTCTCGATTTGTATTTTATTGGGGGCATTATTTCTTAACTGTCTGAAAGAGTGATAAATTTATAAGATAAATTTGATCCAAAAGTTTTAAAGTTTTTTTGTTTTTTTTTTTCTCCATTGTATTTGGATGTTTTTAATTTCTTTTTTAATTGTTCACTGTTAAGGAGTTGTGATGCTTTAAACAAGTTGATCAGAAAACTAAAACTTCCATCCCCGTCGCTATCTCCATTCCCATGCCGTATTTGATTTAAAAAAAAAAAAAAATAAAAGCGGAATAAACGACAGGGCAATGAAGGTTTGATCATAACCGTTGAAAGGGAAAAAAAGATTTAATAATGCCAATTGCCAAAACAAAAGCAGTGCTACAAAATCATTTATCTCTGAATAAATTAGAAAAGACTTACCTGACCAAAACTATGGAGGACTGGAGAATGAAAACCATTAAACATAACCTCACAGGTTTGAGAAACTATTTGCTTCTGGAAAGCTTGAATTTTTACTGAGGTTAGTTAAATTGTCGAGTTATCTCCTCCCTATTGACTATATATATATATATATATATATATATATATATATATATATATATATATATATACGGGTGTTTCGGAATTGCACGGCACTATTTTAGGTACGTGTTCTCTATCACAAAATAAACAAAAAAGTTCATATTAACATGTATCTCAAACTCATTTATTAAACAGATATCAAAGGTTAAAGATTTATTATTACTATTTATTTATTATTATTACAACATTTAGAGTAAATGTTCAAAGGCGCCTCCGTTTTGTTGAATGCAACATTCAGCACGACGAATCCATGCTTCTCTGGCTCTTCGTATAGCATCAGGATGGTGGTTGATAGTTACTGCGGCTTCCACGATCCAATTTCTTAGCTCTTCTTGCGTGTCAACTGCCGCAGAATAAACCATATACTTCATCCAGCCCCACACAAAATAACACAGGCCAACAAAAAAAACCTTTTTGAAAACTTTTTTAATTTTAATAGCTGATCTTGATAGATTTTTATGTGCTGAATCCAAATCTGCTCGTAATTTTTATGTATCACCCTTAGTTTCCAAGCAAAATGTATTTTATTATATAGTCTAATACCCATTTACAGTATATAGGGAAATCAATGAAACACTGTAGAATCGTAAAAATGGTTTGTATTTACAGTAAAATACTTGGAATAGTAATTTTATGTGATGATACAAGGTTCACTTGTCAACTGGAATTGCTTTATATTTTCTTTCCCTTTTTTCCTTGAAGCTTCTTGTGTAGCTTTTCCTGCGATGAATAGCTTGCTGAACTTCCCGGTGAAGTGACCAACAGTAATCCCCCATCATGTTGGTATTCCAGCGGCCCTGGTAACGTTTTTCCATCACTTTAACGTCCTGGTGAAAACGCTCACCTTGCTCCTCACTAACATCTCCTAAATTTTCTGGGAAGTAATCGAGGTGGCTGCTCAAGAAGTGAACTTTCAGGCTCATCAAACATCCTAACTGTTCAAATTTTTTTAACATGTTAGCAACAATAGCCTTATATTCTGGGTCTTTTTTATTTCCCAAAAACTTGGTGACAACTTGCTTGAATGAAACCCATGCTTCTTTTTCATTTGAGGTCATTGTGGATTCAAAGTTAACTTCAAACATCATTTTTCTAATATCAGGCCCGGTAAAGACGCCTTCTTTCAGTTTAGCTTCTGAAAGGTGTGGAAACTTCTGACAGAGATATTTGAAACAAAGCCCATCTTTAGGCAAAGCCTTTACAAACTGTTTCATGAGACCTAACTTAATATGTAGTGGTGGTAGAAGCACGTTTTTTGGATCTACAAGGTTTTTGCGTAAAATGTTCTTCTCGCCAGGCTTTAAAGACTCCCTAGCAGGCCAGTTCTTTCTGCACCAATGTTGATTCCGAGCTCTACTGTCCCATTCACACAAGAAACATGGAAATTTGGTAAAACCCCCTTGCTGACCAAGGAGCATGCACGTAACTTTCAAATCACCACATATCAACCAACCGTGTGCAGAATAACCTATTTTATTTAACACTATTTCTAGATTTTCGTAACTCTCTTTCATATGTACAGAATGACCGACAGGTACAGAGGCATACATGTTACCGTTGTGTAGTAAAACTGCCTTCAAACTATTTTTGGATGAATCAATAAACAACCTCCAATCTTCTGTTTTGTATTCAATTCCAAACTCATTCATTAAACCATGAATGTCTGAGCAGTACACCAAATCACCCTCTTGTTCAAAATACTTCGAAAATTGTTGTTCTCTCTTCCTATACACATGAAAGCTGGTTCCAGCCGCCAGCAAGTTCTTTTCTTTTAGCCTAGAGCCAAGCAGTTCAGCTTTTTCTTTTGTTAAGCCCAGATCCCTAACTAAGTCATTAAGCTCGACCTGAGTGAACAATTTAGGCTCTACATTTTCTGTAACACATTGGAATTCTTCATCGTGTTCATCTAACTCCGACTGTACATCAGAAAATACTTCTGTTTCAATAGAATTTAAGTCCTCTGGTGGTTCCGGGATTGGCAAATCTACACCGTGCCCTACTGGTCGGATGGCGGACGGAAGGTTAGGGTAGCTTATTACCTTCTTGTTCTTAGAGTTATGACCAGTAATATCTACACTGCAAAAGTAACAGTCATCGGAATGATTTTTTGGTTCCCTCCATATCATGGGAACAGCAAATTTAAAGTGTTTTTTCTCTTTTTTTGACCATTTCCTGAGGTCTTCAACACATACATAACATACCTTATGCGGTGCCCAAAGTTTATCCTGGTCTCCAAGTTTGGTTCCAAAGTATGCTAGATAAACCTTTTTCACAAAGTCTGTAATGTTTCTTTGGTGCTTTTTAATAACAAACTCACCACAAATATAACAAAAACTGTCAGCAGAGTTTTTACAGCCGCGATGAGACATTGCACTGAGCACATGTACAGGAAACGTAAAAGTGAGGTTATGTTGAAAATAAACAAAACATCAGCTGTTTAGCATGTGTTTCAGCAGTGCTGCCAACATCATCTTTGTTCATTAGACCTATTTTTTCATGTTATCTTAACTATGAAAAAGCTGTTAAATTCTAAAAATTTTTCTTTATTTCATGAATTTAACTATAAAATGTGAATAAATGGTGGGTGATACAACTTTTTAAGCATCATATTTGGATTCAGCAACCTAAACAACATAAGAATAAGGTATTTTCATTAAAAAAGTTTTTTCATCGTTGGCCTGTGTAATCTAATGGCGTTAAATCCGGAGATCGTGGTGGCCATTTAACAGGTCCGTTTCGACCAACCCATCGGTCTCCATAAGTTGCATTTAAATAATCAGTGACACTATGAGAAAAGTGAGCTGGAGCACCGTCATGCATAAACCATAGCCTTTGCCTAATGCCTAGCGGAATATCTTCTAGAATATCATGCAGATTATTTTGCAAAAAATGCAAGTAAGATATACCTGACAGCCTAGGTGGCAAAAAGAAGGGGCCGATGATTTTGTCGCTTAGAAGACCACACCAGACATTTAAAGAGAATGTATGTTGGTAATGTCCAACAGCAGTCGCATGAGGGTTTTCTTCGGCCCAAGTATGGGTATTTCGAAAATTAAGAATCCCGTTTCTTGTAAAGCAAGATTCATCAGTAACCAAAATGCAGTTCAGGAAGTTAGGATCTCGTGTGCATTGTCGAATTAACCACTGGGAGAAATTTCTGCGCTTGTTATAATCTTGTGGTAACATATCTTGCCTACTTGATACGTGAAATGGATATAATTGTTGTTCGCGTAAAGTTCGCCATACGCTGGTAGAGGAAACATCGAAACGACGTGACAATCTTCTGGTACTAGTAGTAGGAGATAACTGAACAGTATCGAGTATTTCTTCTTCTACGTTTGCAGTTCGTCGAAATCGTTGTCGACCGGCGTTCACTCGTATAGGTTTTAGCGTACCATTATCCCTAAGACGTCTTTCAATGGCCTCAAACGTTTTACGATTTGGTATTCTTCGGTTAGGAAATTTTTCACATCTTCGAACAGCAGCAGCACCGTTTGTGTGTACCTCGCCATAAGTTAAAAGCATGTCTGTTTGTTCATCAAAAGTGAATAAATTTGTGGTATCTCCCATGATAATCATAAATTGAACTGTGTCACAAGATTCACTCACACTAAAACACACAGAACTAGACAAACAGATGAGCAACTACTGTCATTGCTTATCGTTCATTTGTTTATCAGGTGATTAAAACCTTTTATTTAGTATTAAACACGTTAAACGTTGTACAGTCAGTCTTAATGCAGTAAATAAATAATAAATCTTTAACCTTTGATATCTGTTTAATAAATGAGTTTGAGATATATGTTAATATGAACTTTTTTGTTTATTTTGTGTTAGAGAACACGTACCTAAAATAGTGCCGTGCAATTCCGAAACACCCTGTATATATATATATATATATATATATATATATATATATACAGTATATATATATACATATATATATATATATATATATATACAATATATAAGGGAATAGGATAAAGGGAAATATGTACAATATATATATATATATATATATATATTTAATTTCCCGCCAAAAAAAGTGTTGAAAATCTAATTTTAAAAATTGACAGAGGAATGATAGAAAACCTATGGGACAGCATAAAAAGTAGTTTCTTTCAATTGTAATCCTTTATCATCAAGGGTTTGACTGCTTTTCTGATTTTTTAAAAAGTATTTTGAACAAATGTAATAGAAAAAAAAGTAAAAATTGATCTGGTATAGGTGCACAGAACTTGTACTTCGAGCAAACTCAGACCTCGGGACAGGACAGAGGAATGAATTTCGACCTTTTTTTGGTGTTTTTTACGGTTCGTGTATTATATAATTAAAATATAGTCGTAAGGGGTCTACTTTTACAGCTCGCCTGGATTTAGAAAATTGATGTCTTAATGCCCTAAGCTTTTCTAAATCGCTATAAACGGTCAGGGACACAAAAGTGCCCTCTTACTTCCATGCGTGGGTGTACGTGCGCGCGCGCGCGTGTCTGTGTACGAATTTAGGGTTATATTCCGGGCTCTGCTACTCAGTATCATAAGATTAAAACTTAAATTTTATGACGAAAAAGCGCTATTACAAATCAGACGTAATTGAGTCGTGCCAGTAGCTACATCACTTTCAATGGGTGCAATAATTTATGTACAAGAACCCTATCAATAATCAGCTACCCACGAAGAAAGGAAATGGAAATTCCGTTATCGGCAGTAGGCGTTTTCTTTCACCCAATCCACTCATTCAGAAATTTTCCCATTAACATTGGCCCACGCCTTATCGTAGGTGTATATCGTAGTTGATCGTGCTTCTTAATAATTAGAGTCAAAGACCTCAATCTTGACATGGGACGTTTTCTTTTTTTATCTATTTTTTTTTAAACCCTTGAAAAGTCCGGAACAAGCAAGGCAATAGATGTTAATGGCCCAAATGATAGTATTATATATATATATATATATATATATATATATATATATATTTTTTTTCAACGATAAGGTATAATTATGTAAAAATCATTAGTCCATGGATAGGGCTCTTAGCTTTTTTTTAATTTAAAGTTTGAAATAAAAACTGGTACTTATCGGTTATGGGCACGCCATTTACTTCTAATGTTTAAATTGATAACAGTGATTAAAAATAATAACATAATAACTGTAATAAACATATGTTTATGTTAATTTTATATAATTCAAAAATTCTTTAGTATCATATAAAATTGAATTAAAATGATCTTCACCCTGTTTCTGCAGCGTCCTCCATATAAACTCAGCTAAATATGATGCTAGGACGTCCCTCGTCTTCTTTTGTTGCCCCATTTGTTAATTCTTCACACCGGGCAAATATAAAATGTACAACCGTTTCTAGCAGTATTCTTGAATTTTCTAACCATGTCCCGGTTCGAATTCCAATCGTTATCCAACACTCCCTCTTATGACATCTCCAGGCAAATTTTGGCGACAGGGATAATTTCATGTAATGTCCTTTGGCACAAAATTTTTGCACGGGAATAATATCCTTTGACTGTAGGAAGTGAAAAGCACTTTCTTCATCTAAAATAGTCCGAAGAAGACTTTTCAAAGTAAACATCATTTCAATAAACAACAAAATTCAATTGAATAAATCATTAATGTGTCATATGATTTTATTACATGTTATAGGTAACTGTTATCACTTTTAAACGTTATAGGTAAATGGCGTGCCCATAACCAATAAGAACCTAAAGACTAGAATAGTAATGAGAATATGACATATTTGTGTCTACCCTACAAATGTTTATCTAGTCCATTACATAAGAGATTTTTTCCAAAACGGAATTTTTTTTTTTGTTATTGTTTTTACGTGATTTTGTAACGTTGCCCCCAACAGTTTACTGTCCTTTTTTTCCCACTCACTGTTCAATTAGTGGTGTTTAGTTCATTACTTAGTTATAAATAGTACAATTAAGGGACTGGCCACACATGTCCGCACCGGATCCGCACCGTAGCAATAATACAGGTTATGTTCAGAATATTTTTAATTTAACTTACATATTACCTTTAGTTATGCCTAAAGTGGCCTGTGTCTGACATGTGTGGCTTGAACTTTAGGCATAACTAAAGCTAATATGTAAGTTAAATTAAAAATATTCTGAACGTAACCTGTATTATTGCTACGGTGCGGATCCGGTGCGGACATGTGTGGCCAGACCTTAACTATTACTTTGATTTTATTTATTTAATAATATCTACTTATTTTTTAACAATATTTCTATTTTGTTTTGCCATCTTTTTTTTCTTTTCGTAGAAGATTATTTTAATTCTCAGTTTTATTTAGTTTGTTTGTTTGTTTTAAACTTTATGCCACTGAGGCTAATCGGACGATGCTACAGTGGTAGTCCTAAATTTTGCCTATCCAGGTATAATTAGGGTATGTATATTTTACGAGTACCTGATATCTTACAGGCTCGGGACGTCCATTTTACGTGTTGTCCGAGGGACGGCATAGACAAGGATTTTTACTCCCATTAAAAAATCCTCGGGCCACTTCGGACGCGGCCATTTTCATTAGTATAACAAATTCTCTCAATTTTCAACAACTCTCATCAAAAATTCTCAATCTAACATCGTTATTCTGTTTTATTTTAATCGATCTGATATGCGATTAATAATGCTTTGTTGTATGTATTTATATGTTAATAATAATCGCAAGTTAAAAAATTAAAAATAAAACGTAAATAAATATAAATTATCGCGCATTTTGTTATTGAATTTTCATTCTCGTACTTTTGTTACTTTTTCTAGAGTAATGATACGCTAGAAAAAAAAAAATATTAAAAATAAATAATTGTTAGATTTCCATAAAAAGGGGGATCATGTCCTGAATACAGCTTAAATTTTAAAAGTCGGTAATGATTCCGTTAATTATATAATTTAAAAGATATAACGAAGAAGAAGTTTTGAGTAATAGACCAAGATGTGCTAAATTTTGCTAAAGTGCTAAACCTAAACCGTCCTTAAGACTTCACTGGCATTGAAGAATTAAAAGACATTTTTTTTTTTCAGATGTGAGTCCAAAGTGCAGTGTCTAAGGGATAAGGATATTGTCATATTGCATAACTTGGAAATTCTGAAGTTTCCTTTTTTAAGGGGCCTAAAAAATCCTTATCACTAACAGTCAAGTATTTTTTCACTGCTCGCTTGTTTTTTTACTGCGAGTTGCTTTTTGTAAATTATCGTGATGATGAATCAATACAAGGTTATTTAAGCCTCCTACTACATTAACCATTAATTTTAAAATGTTTGTCTCTTTAGCCTTACCGGAAACCGAGAATGATTACTGTTCCTCTAAAACCACTTTATAATGTATTCAGAAATCCATTATGAAACTAAAGTTTGTAAACTAAATATGATTAATTAAAGATCATTATGCACCATATTTCTTTACACACCGTAAACTGATTGAAATAGTTTGAGCATGTGATTATTTACTCTCTAACAACACTAAAAAAAAAAACACACTAAAAATTGTTGTTATTAAATCAAAGTTATTATTTGTGATAATACGAGAATTCAAGCATAATGCCCCATAGTGTTTCTTAAGTGGAAGTTTTTTTTTCTGTAAATATACTCAATTGTTTTTATATTTCATATTTAGCCATTTCTTATTTTTAGGCATAATGAAAGACTAATGAAAGTTCTCGATATAATCAAAGGGACTTAATTAAAAACAAAAAAGTTTTCTTCGCCATTTAAGCCCCCTCAGAACTATTTTATGATGATAAAACTTATCTGATATTGAAGAATACTTGATTCTGATTAAACATAACAAGTTTAATCAAAATCGTTAGAGCCGATTTTGAGAAAATCTAAAAAAAACGTAAAAAAGAAACAAAATTTATTAAAGTGCCCCTCCATTCGACCAATTTTGATTCAAAGTTTGCTGTCACATCGCGAGCATGCTGAAGTACCCAATTCCAGGTTCGCACGGCTTATTATAGCTTTTGAGCTAGTCTTCACACACACACACACACACACACACACACACACACACACACACACACACACACACACACACACACACACACACACACACACACACACACACACACACACACACACACACACACACACACACACACACACACACACACACACACACACACACACACACACACACACACACACACACACACACACACACACACACACACACACACACACACACACACACACACACACACACACACACACACTCACACACACACACACACACACACACACACACACACACACACACACACACACACACACACACTCACACACACACACACACACACACACACACACACACACACACACACACACACACACACACACACACACACACACACAGAAGATTTCGCGGGACTTGGAAATTGGACACAGGGGGAACCCAAAACGTGTATTTACGTTGAAAACCGGAAGTCAAAATTTTTCACGATCGCATTACTTTTCCTTATATATTTCATACCTAGGTAATTAAAAAAAAATCTAGTGCGATGCGCGCAACACACAAATTTCACTTACGAACTTACTTAGATTAAAAATGTGTTTCAATAATATGTAAACGCTAATTCTTCAACTTCACACATTTTTCCACATTTAAGTATCGTATATATGTGCTTATATTTGTATATCTCCATAAGTTATAGAGTATCTGTATAGCAAAATTTAGTAGTTCTCAACACTTTTCGATTCATTATTGCTAATTTATTTATGAAGGGACTAATTTCATCAAAAGTCGAGTTTTTTTTACTACTTGCTTGTTTTTTACTACGAGTTGCTTTTTGCAAATACATCATGAAGGTGAATCGATAGGTGTATTTTCGTTTCTCATGCCTTTCTGGAAATCAAGAACGATTACTGTTCCTCCAAAATCGCTTTACATTGTTTTCAAAAGTTTATTGTGGAACAAAAGTTTCTAGACCAAAATATACCTATACTAATTATAGACTATTATCTTATACCGTATTTTTACACACCTGCGGTGCTTCAAACATTTGAGCATCGCGTATTTACTCTCTTAAGTAAAATTAATCTTTTCATTAATAAATAAAAGTTTTTATTTACATAATACGGTTAATAAAATTTTGGCTGTTGCATATACATACATCAAATACCAAGTCTGATCAAAATCGTTAAAGCCGTTTTTGAGTAAATAGAAAAAACACTTGAAAATGGGACAAAATTTATTAAGTAAAGTGACCCCTCCGTTTGACCAATTCTGATGAACTTTGGGCTGTCGCATCATGGGCATATACATACAACCAATACCGAGTCTGATCAAAATCGTTAAAGCCGTTTTTGATTAAATAATGAAACACGTGATAATGAGATAACATTTATTAAGTAAAGTGCCCCCTCCAATTGATCAATTTTTATGAAATTTTGACTGTCGCATCGCGGGCATACATACACCAAATACCAAGTATGATCAAAATCGTTAAAGCCGTTTTTGAGTAACCAAAAAAAAAACACGTGATAATGAGACAACATTTATTAAGTAAAGTGCCCCTCCGTTAAACCAATTTTGATGAAATTTCGGCTGTCGCATCGCGGTCATATACATACATCAAATACCAAGTTTGATCAAAATCGTTGAGGCCGTTTTTGAGTAAATAAAAAAAAAAAAAAAACACGTGAAAGTGGGACAACATTTATTAACCCTTTAACCGGGGAGTTCCCTTTTAAATTACGCATCCTACAACGGGCGCGACCTCTTTCACTAGGACGTGTATGCACGTCCCGCCCGGTGCGATGTAACTTCATATTATTATTTTTTTTATTTATGCTTAAAATAAATTGAAAGCCTATGGAATATATTCGTTTCCGTTTATTTATATATAAACCATAAAGGAAAACACAAAATGACAAACAAATAGTAAGGAATACCAACAATAATATAAAAGTATCGAATTAAGAAATTATAAATTTTACAGCCTTAACCAATATAAAGAGTACAAAAGATATATATATATATATATATATATATATATATAAATATAAATTAAATATATTATTATTATAAATATTATAAATTATATATATATATGTTTATATATATATATATATATATATATATATATATATATATATATATAAATTCACGTCGTTACATGTATCGATGACTAATACCTCTGTTGTACGAAAATATAAGTCCCACCCGTTCCAGGGCACAACATATATTTCATGGACGTATTTATACGTCCTGCCCGTTGGCGCTGTAGTTTCGGTTGGACGCCTATATACGTCCCGCCCGGTTAAAGGGTTAAGTAAAGTGCCCCTCCGTTTGACCAATTTTGATGAAATTTTCGCTGTCACATCGCGGGCATATATATATATATATATATATATATATATATATATATATATATATATACACCAAATACCCAATTTTCCGTTTTGTATGGGTTTTTCAGATACTCTGTTCATACACACACACAGACCATTTCGCGGGACTTGGTTATTTGGGCTCAGGGGACCCCAAAACATGTATTTCCATTGAAAAGCGGGAGTCGAAATTTTTCACGATCGCAATACTTTCCTTACTATATATGTATTTCATATTTAGGTAAGTGAAAGTAAAAATCAGAAAATTGGTTTAATTCAATTTTCCGAATTCCATCTTCCTGCAGGGTTATAGGTTCGTATGCTTTACTTAAGGAAATATAAACTTTTTAATTTGTTCCGTAATAACTTTCAAGAAATAGTTATAATCAGTAAGGAAAAGGGTTAGAAGAAGATTTTCATTTAATCTTGGTTCACATCTTAAGGCCTGTTAATTTTTTAATTTTCATTGAGATGAAAATTTTATAGGTCACTTGTTAGAAAAAGATAAATAATTTAAAGAATAATAATCACCAAAAGATGTAACCGTGTATATACGTGACTATTCTTGATATTTATATACAGACTATAAAAGATATGCAAAGTTAGATTCTAAATTTCTCTCCAAAAACGTGAAAACAGGCCTTTACAAATAGTGCATAATGTTTAAAATTTATTGCTGCTTTACAATTCCATTTTTTAATGCTTCGTGTTCGATGGTGGTGCATATAGTTATAATAATATAATATAATAAGATAAGCACGTTTAACTTATTTTTTACACCTTTTTTGTCCATCTATTCATGGTTAATAATACAATTTTTTTTTTTTTTTTTATCAAGTTTATTAACACAAAAGAAACTTCACAAATTTGAACTTGCTTCAATAGCCAACCTGTGCCCAGAAATGCCTGAAGAAGCTAAAGCTCTCATTCCCAGGTGAGCCTATTATATTCTGTATTTTTCAGCTTAGTATTGATATGATTTTATTCACTTTATTTACCTTTATCAACAATCTTCTGCAATAAATAGCCATGTATGCGGTGGGCGTGAAAAACTATGCAATATAATTTTAAATATCATGTGTCATGTTTAAATGGGAGGAATTGTATTAATCATTACTAGCTAAATACTTTTAATTTAGCAATGTGCTATGCGATCAAAAAATTAGTCATTTCTAATTAATTTCAAATAATAATTATTGCAATTAATACCCATCACTCAAGTTTTTAAGTTGTATTTAGTATAATTCACTTAATCCAATCGCTTATAGACATGTTAGTTTGAGTTATTTTTTAAACTTATTTGTCAACGGAATTCCCGAAAGATTATGAAAGACTGCTTGTGCACCTTAAACATTACCTATTGTTTTTTCCATAGCTCGGACGTGAAGAGTAAATGTCATTAACTTAGGAACATCTTGAACATGTTACTTCCAATCCAAAATAAACTTAATATTCCTTTCAAAGCACTTGATTCCCTCAAAATTGTTTTGAAACACATTTATTTATTCTACCTACTCTGTAGGTAGAATAAATAATAATATTGTAGAATAAATAATAATATGGTCTACTCTATAGGTAGTAGACAATATTAGTCAACAATCGGCAAATGTGCTGCTAATTGTCAAAGAGAGAAAAAATGTCTCTTCTCAGTTTTCATCGAATTACTATGACTTAGTATTTTTTTTTTTTTAAATGAGTAAAAAAATCTCTCATCCAACGCTTTTTTAATCTCCTATTACTGATAAGGGGCGTTATTAATGCGGGTACAGTCGAACATCGATTATTCGAACTAGCGTTGCCAAGGGGTGGCTCTGATTTCCGGAATTACATGGACCTCATATATAAATGTGATTTAATTAACATAACATATTTTTAAAACCGGTTCGAATAATTGAAGCTCGCTCTACTGTACGATACCTGATTCTATCTTTAAGTCAGAATTATTGCAAAGAAGTTTCAAAATTTATGAGTGTATTTCGGTTTTCTATAAAAAGCAAATTATTCTTGGTAAGTTTATATTTTCAAACGTCATTTCCGTTTACAGTGCATAATTTGATGTAATTAATTGTGATGCGCAATTTGCCCTTTCAATCTTAATGAACATACAACGTTAGTCAAATTTATTGCCTTTGAGTATGGTAGGCCTTGTATAATTTTTTAAATAAAAATGAAACAGCGATTTAATTTTATATAAATGGCCATTTTTTCTATTCGGATGAAATTTTCAAAATAAAGACTATTAAATTTCATTTGACGATGACAGTCTGTCTATTAGATCCCTACCTGTGGACAAAGTTCAGCCCCGATTATTTCTCTGCAATGTGTCTGATATCAGTTGGCTGGAGCTCGCAACGGAGATGCGTATACCCGTGTTTGAACCCCGGTCATGGCCAATTTTCTCTCTTCAGAAAATTATTTTCAAGTATTATTTAACATATGATCATTAAACATCGAAGCCATGAGTTCTATGCTAAAGTTAAAACGTATATCATCAAAAAATCACTTTTCAGTATTCACCTTTTTCCCCAAAAAACTTTTTGTATGTTATACTCTTCTTCAAAACATTTCCTTTTTTTCCCCATATAAAGTTTTACCTTTGAATATTCATGAGCCACCTATTATTTTTCTCCTTTAATAACACGGTGCACACAAGAACCGCTCCAAAACAAGTGAATCCTTCGCCTATATTGAATAGGTGATCGCCTATATTGAATATGTGTCATGCATTTACGATAGTTGCTTCTTACTTATTGTATCATATTAGATTATTCATTCCGAGTATTTTATATTGTATTATCGATGACTCGAAATTATCATTCAAAAGCTAAACCTTATTGACTCACACAGAAAATTTGTAAGTGTGCCAACTATTTATTGATCCGGAGAACATGACGATCAGTTAAAAATAATGCTAGAGCAAAGTAATATGCCAATTTTAAATTTAATTTTTTTTTTTTTTTTAACATTGCTTTCTCAAAATAAGTATATAAGTAAAGTAAATATATATATATATATATATATTGTATTATATGTAATTGTTAAAACTAAGACGATACATTGTATACCGCATTTTATAATCAAAGTTTGAATTATAGCTCCTGACCACGAACCAAAATCCTTATTCATCAAATGCGACCCAACTAATAGAGACATTAAAATCCGGTAAAAATAGAACAAAAAAGGGTTGTTTTTTCCTTACAAATTAGACAGTTTTTCTACCATGTAAAATATCGTTATTAATTAGTTAAGCGACTTCTTAAAATCAATTTTCGGCCAATGCCAAACTTCGAATTCAGTTTTTTTTCTTAACGCAATTTTACTTATCGACTTAATCCACTTCAATTCAACACTATTTACTTCTAAGCTCTTAAGATATATATTAGATTACAAATACTTAATTGAAAGTAAGTAAATTAATTATTTTGTAAGATATATCTGATGAAAATAATTAATTTTTAAATAAATTAACTATTTTTAATTTAAAATTATTTTAGTTTTAAATTAAATTATTAATTGATTGAATAAAATAAATTAATTAAAAGTAAATTAACTTTTTAATCGATTTTTAAATTTGGAAATAACTAATTTGTTAGTAGTTTACTGCTTGTTTAATCAATTAAATTTAAAATTAAATCTAATTGAATGAGACGCCTATGTCGTGTTTAGCTCATTAGTTGTCGGGTGAATGGTTTTCATGTTTGCCTTCCCACTCTATGATAAAGGCCGTATCATCTTTGTTGACTCACTAAACAGATTCGTTTCCTGTCACATAAATATTAGCGTATAGTCAGCCAGTCAATACGGTATTTGAACCTTGACTGAAATGATGATTTCATTTTACTTTAAAGACTTGCGAATTTTCTTATAATTAATATGAGGTCAACCCATGCAATTTGGACTTCGTTCAAGGAAAGATTCATTTGTTGTTGAAAGAATTTAGCATGTGTTCTATTGATTTAGATATTTTTTTTTTAATCTAATAAATTCAGCTGATTCTGTGATATCTAAATTTTATTTTATTTTTTCTTATCTGAGTCAGAAAGGAATTTTGATAACGGATTCTATTTTATATAATAATTTGTTGTACATATTCATAAGGGTGTTAAATATGGTTATTTCTAATCAACCATGGTATTCTTAACCATTTGTGATCATCTTAATCATGTTAATTAATAATTTTTACCACAACACAGGACAGAACTGTTACCCTCAGCGTCGTTTAACCATCCAGCTACCCGAGCCCGTCTTCAACGTGTACCTACCTGACTTCGCTAAGGGCCGGGACCGCCATTTTATGTCCCCTCCAAAGGACGGCATTACCAAAGTTTATTTACTCATTTTAAAAAGTTCTAAGGCCGCCTGGAGCGACTACACCACAGGTTCTGAGGTTGAAAACAAAAATGAAAATTGGTTTCTGGTATTAATCGATTGGGACCTGGGATGCGAAACCATTAATTTATTTTTTATTAAATGTAAGGTGCGAATTATTGCCGACTTTTGCTGATCGTTTTCAAACCCGCAAAATAATCTCGCTGCGTAGTTTAATATTAATATTTTATGATCCGCGTGAATCCTACACGTTTCACATTAACTCTTTTGAAATTATTTTGAATTCTTACTGTTCTTTTTTGTCACAAAAGACGATTAGGTATAAAATTTCTGCCGGATCATGCCTCTATAACGAATTGCGTTTCTCAGGTAATATAACACTAGCTTGCTTACTAGAAATCAAAGAGAAAACATAAGTTAATTAGAAAACATTGAAAATAAGGTAATATATACAATTTTTCTATGAGTGTTCCTTCCTTAATTTCTCTTTTATCTTTAAATCACGTTCCCTTTGTTGTTTTTGTTTTAGTGAATTTTACATATTAATTTATATATATTTTTGATGTCAGTTATTCGTGCTTGATCATGAACTGGTAAAATAATGTCTTAATATGATTCCTGTTCACGTTTTCTTAACTATTGTTTTTTAATCCTTTTATCAAGATTGTATTTTCATCCTAAATTTCTTATACATTCTTCTTCTCTGGCATACCAAATTAAAGTTTTCGCTTTCAGTAAAATTTTTTACTGTATGAAATATTTTTAACATGTTTATCGTTCAAAAGTATTTGTATATTGTTTATTGAAAGAACTAATCCGAGGTACAGATTAAAATAACTTACAAATTTATTAGGGTTGTCAGAAAGAAATCAGGTTTTCTGCCTAAGCTTAATAAGGAGCGTTAAAAAAGTGTATTGTACTTTCATCGTTAAAAATACAAATCTTGTGTTTTCTATTAAAAATAAAACCGGGACAAAATATTTTTATATTAAATCCCAATTACGGTTAAAAGACAATTTAAAACTTTAAATACGTTATAATTTTAAACGTGTCTTCCAGGACACGGAAGAATTTTCTTTACTTTTATTTATGCACAGTATTTTTTTTTTCTAAACATTATATCATTATTTTTACACATATTATTCATCGCTTCTATTTCCTTTGATAGCTAAGAAGTGAAAAAAAAATAGGCGGAATTCCCTGACGCATGTGTAGGCCGTGATGTTTGCTGTCACGATTCCTGTCATAGTTGTCAATCTGATGTTACCCCTTCCAAATTCATGGTTGAGTACTTGAGTTTATTCAGTCTTTTGCTAGCGTCTCTTGTGGCAGCTTCAGTGGCAACTACTCTGGTCCTTCCCACGTAGTTTTGTGGCTTCCAGTGAGTATTTAAAATTTATAATTATTATTATCATTAATAGTCTTTAATAATTGAATCTTTCGACCTAAACAAACAACCAACCTCCCTCCCCACCCCCCCCCCCCAAAAAAAAAACTTCATATAATATTTTATAAAAAAATCTTTTATCAGAATACACTATCAATTAAAATTATTTTCAAATTTATTCTTCTCTAGTATCTCTATGCATAATTTTATTTTATTTATTTTCTTTTACCACGTGCTGTGAATTTCGTCAATCCCATCAATGAAAAGTTTCATTGATTTATTTTTAATACCCGTTTAATCGAATCGCCTTATCAGCTGATTCAGTTGCTATTTTTATCTCCATTCAACCTTAGTTCGCTAAAATTCTTATCATGTTTTTTGGACTAATTCGTTTAAACTTTTTCAGAAAAGTTGATATCCGTTTTCCGTGAGTGCTATCTTTTGTAACTTGTATGTACACTCATTATCATTAATTTCAGTGGTTATATACCAAAAGCTAACCACTAATAAACATGGCACGTGCTCATTTAGTAAGCATTAGTTAAATGACCTAGAAAAATCCAAGAAATTGCAAAATATATATATTATTTAAAATCTAATATGATATAATAAACCTAGTATCAATAAATTTTATCCGGCTAAAATATATTTATGTTTTATCATTACATAGATCTAAAGTTATCTTTGTTTTTCTTATTGTTTGAAACATTGATATTCCACTAAACTGAAACAAGGCTGTTTTGAAAATTTTAAGCACTCAGAAACCAATTTATTTCCTTTTTGCATATGCATATGCATATAGAGGGTCAAAATATGCATGACATCCTTAATGTCAATCAGTTTAACTTTTGATGCATTGTATTTATATTTATTATAGATATCTTTTAAGGGCCTTAAAATGTTTACTTTTTTATATTACAAAAAATATTGATTATATTCTTCCAAAATTTATTTTAAAAATGACATATGCACCCATTTTTTTGTCTAGAACGCATTTTCTTGAATAAAAACAGTTTCATTTTGTGCCTTTTGAACATCGGTATCAATTTAAACTCTATACAAAATTAGAAATTAATTTTTTTCTGTAAATTTTCCTTTTAAAAACAAACTTAATAAGTGATACAAAAAACTGATTTATTCGACTGATTCAATATTTTCTTTGCCGAGTGATTTAAGCGGGAGTTTATGAATAAAGTTTTATATTTATAAAAATCGGTTTGGTCCATTTGTTCCTTTTTTTTTCACGATTTTTTTTAACTGTTAAATACGTTTTATTTTATTTTGTTAAAAATGTCCCTTGAAAGACAAGAATATATGCCGACTGATAAGTATTTATCGATAGTTACCCTATCGTATTTTATATATAGTAGGAGTCCTGAATTTTCATTAATCGAATATACCTAGGATAGGGATTCAATGCAGATAATCGTTGATTAGTTGCTAATTGTATATATAATACAGATTTTTCATGAATTTTCGTCCAAATTTATTTTTATATAATTTCTAAAATTCTTTATAAAAAACTAATAAAATTGAATTTTCATAAAGGATATTATTCATACAGAATATACTTTACACGGCTTCCTCACATTGTTTACAAATTATTTTAGTTTGAAATACGCATTTGCCAACTTTTCATGCAAACATATTTTTCGCACTTCTAAAAGATTTTTTGATTTATACCCTTTAAAAAATTTTATTTAACAATTTTTTCGTACGGGCAAATCGGAACTTGTGGACGGTGTTAGTAAAAGCTTTTTTCTTGAGATTTTTTATTTGCATCGCCGAGTTCTGAAGCTAACTGGAACAAAAAATCCTGCGATTTTTTCACCCATCGTATTCCAGTTAGTTACAAAATTTTGAAAAATACCTGAAGAGGCAACCTGTACGACTTCACTCTGTATTTTCTTGCCATAGCTACACCAAATTTTGTATTATAAAATCTAATAGTTTCTGTGATCATTACTATTTTTGTCTACTCTTTACCATTGAAACCGACTGAAAGGATAATTTTTCCCACGGTCATATTGACCGACAGCGGTAGAATTAAAGAACGAAGAAAATATTACATGCAAATTCTAAGAATTGTCATATTGTTTGATAACTTATAATGGAATGTATAATAGAATTTAAAAATGTCTATGTTTTACAAAAGTTTGAAAACGGTTAATTTGACCGGTACTGGTAGGTTATATGTGTTATAAATAATTAGTTAATAAACATCAAATTAAATAATTAACATAGATAATTTTAAACATACTCCGATCCCGTGTCAATTAACGGCGCCCTTGAATGAGTCAAGGTTCGCAGTGGCAATATTCTGTCTCTATACGCCGGGCTTCTATTAGGAATCCTTCCGACTTTATAATTTTCAATCAGGCCTTAAGAAAATCAAAATACATTTTATTTTATTTTTAATTTGAATTAATAATATATATTAATATTTGTCTTTTTTTTTAATGTTTAATATTGTATATTTAAGGTTGTATAATAATTTGTAAACAAAAAAACTAACTTTTTATTTTTTTTTTTATTTATAAGTATGAGAGATATTCTTTTTGCTTTTCGTTGACAACGGTATTATTGAAAAATGTAGACACGTGTGACGCTAATTATGATTGTCTTTTTTTTTTTTTTCCTTTTAAAACGTTATTCTAATCACTGCTTTGTTGGTAATATTAAATGCAATTATTGTTTGCTCTGCCTTCATTAATATTCGTCTGGCTTAATTAGAAATGAGCATTGTCAATATTTTTGTAAATATGTGGTTTGCAAGCTTACCGAACTGTTATGTCTATAAAAAATTAAGTAAAACATGGTCCGAGTTGCGGTCATATGTAGATAAATTAAATAAATTAAGGAAATTATTTATTTAGTTGGACCAACGCTTCTACCCTCTTTTCTTGTCATCATCAGAGCTAACACAAACTAGTTAAAAACTTTGAAGGGAAACAGAAAATTGTGGATGAGACATATTAAATTGACTTGATGGAAAAAATAAAAAGAATATCTGATATATTGTTCAACAGAAAAATAGATCAGAGGTAAAAAACATAAAATAATAAAATAAACGAGTTTCCATGAAGGCGTAGGATGCTTTTTAGAAAAAGAAAAAACGTACAGATTCATTGCCTACAATACGGGTTTCCAACTCCAATCTTGGCGTTTTTTTCTAATAAAAAATCAATGAAAATCAAGGTGTAGGTAGAAAACTGGTATGTTGGATCACGATTTTTCCCCAGTTTAAGGATGTGGGTATAATTTAGAGGATAATTTTTAAGTGCTTTTCTTAACAACCCCGGCTTTCAGCTCCTTCTTGGGTGCCTTACTGGCTCAATCCTTTTCTCCCTCGTTTTCAGATAGATAATTAAGATAATTAGCCTACTCTAATTTGTAATCCTAGAGAAGATGCTTCACCATTACTGCATATTCTTCCTTATCAATTTTGGGTATCTCCTTCCACAGCCTGACAATCTTGAGAGCAGCTGTTTATTTAATACTGGGGGTCTCAAACTCTTCTTGTATGTTAATATATTTTATAATTTTTAAACTTTTTAATTATAAGATAAAAGATCATTATAATTAAAAAGTTTAAATATTATAAATTAATTATCTAACAGATAATTATTGATTAAATGATAATAATTTTATCATTTGGCGGTATATATAATAATAGTATATAATACACTATAAGCAGAATTGGGAGGCTCCACTGGTTTCCATTCAATCCTGTCCAAGATTTCTTTTTCAGCTTTGGAAAGCAAATCCTTATGAGGTAGAGCTTCAAAGTTTGATTTTTAGAAAATTTTGGGTGAATCTTCCTCTTTTAAAAGTTAAGTTTATTCTAATAAAACATTTTGTACGGAGTTACAGTCTTCATCGGTCCAGACACCACCAATTTTCCTTACTTAACCTTAGAAGTTTTCTTGATCTGAAGTTTTCTTGGCTTCTAGTTGAAGTTCATCTAGGAAATTCTGCATTTTCTCCTTATACTCTCCGCACGTCGCTATGCCCAACTAGTTATATGTTTATCTCTTATTTTCAAATATTTTATGCAATTTTTAACCATGACTTTAAAAGTTTACTTATTTTTCAGGTAATCCTAGTCTTCTTTTTTTCCATATATACTAATATTAATGAGTTTGTCTCTTTGGCATTACCCGAGTTACAATTCTTCCCCTTCCTCCTATTAAAGTCTGTCCATGGTTTTTTCGACCAATCTTTAGCATCAGAGAGCAATTCGCTGAGAAGTCTAATGCTACGAACTTTCTTATCAACGTATTTCTATTTTTCTTGATAGTCAGAAGTAGCGTACTTGTTAAATTTTATTTTTCCCAGTCCAACTTCCGAATCCTAATGGAAGCTTTGAAGCTTTTATTCCTGAAGAAACAGTAGTGTACCTTACAATACAATACACGAAGTATTAATACAATTATAGTTCCATGGAAATACCTATTGTTGCAAGGAATGATGTTTGCGTTAAATTTCTTTTTTCGCGTTACACAAAAGGAATAGTAATCCTAGATAATTCTTTATAGTCAATATATCAAGTATAAAAGATGCTGATACATACTTAGTTTCGTTTATATACCATCTTCTACGGTTGCTTATAATAGTCGTATTATTTTGATCTGTCTGGAGGTTTTCTTATGTAAGCTTTGACTTTATTTTTAGACTTGTTATTCTATTTTATGTTTGTTTGTTTGGTTTGACGCCCTTATGCACTTTTAAATAGGTCAGGATAGGCGTGTTATCTTAGAGATTCATTCTGTTTGTCTGCCATGAATCGAGTTGGTCGCTCTCAAAAGTGCTTATTAATATACTTATAGTTGGAATTTTATTTGGTAATATTACTAAAAAAATATATATTATTAGTTTATTTTAATTATACTACATTTGATTTCTCTTTACCAACTAAAATCTTAACCCTGTACCAGCCAGAACTATAGTTTTTACCGTTATAGGATTTTCCTTAACCCTGCTTTGGGGGCAGGTATGGACAAGTTACTCTTTAAAATCAGTTGCTTTGCTGAACTCTTCTAGTAAACACACCATAGACTTTATTTCGATTTGGTGATCATATATTTTTTTATATATTTATTCGGTTTTAAAAGTGTGCTGATAAAAAAAAAAAAAAAGTTCGTCACTTATAACATAGAGCAAAATATTGAAATAATTATGGATCGTCCTCGGTAAAACATCTGTCAGTTCTTGATTGAAAAGTAAGTGATTTTTTGTGATTATTTTTTATTACAAGTCCTATTCCTATTTTACAGTGTTTATTAAAAGTAATGTATCATCGTTAATCCCTAACATTACCTTGATTAAAAAAAAAAAAAAAAAAAAAAAAAAGTACCTAGATCTAGTAAATAAAAATATTTAAATGTAGGAAATTAATTTCGCTCATATTATCTGTGTGTGTATTTGGGTTCTAGTCCATAGAGTATATCTGTTAATTTATATGTATATATTTGTAGAGATATTACTATATAAAGTTAAATCATTCTTTATTAATAATGATTTACGTTGATAACAAACATTACAATATGTTTATTAACCACTGTGTCCAACCAGCTATCTATTCACCATCAAAGAGGTTACACTATTATTTATCAGATTATATCGCCTAAGCAGTGTTGCCGCTACATATTTATTTATAAATATACATACATACGGGGTAATGCTCTAATTTCTCGCGGCGACCATACGTACTTTCCTTACCGGGGCACAGTGGGACGAATCGCCAATCTAGGGAGAAATAATTCTGGAAGTGACTTATTTCATGTCAATGCTTGTAGAAAATTGCATTTAAGCATAAATTAATAAATAAAAGTCAAAACAGTGGTTTTTGGCAATGGTTTCATAGAAAAAAGAAAAAAAACCTATATAAAATTATTTAGAAAATTGTAAATAATGGATCAATTCTATTTATATTTATTTATTCAATTTCCAATTATTCAAAAAGAAAAACCATATTAACTACAAAATAACTTAAAATACATTTTTAAAAAATTATATATTAAATTCTAATATCGAAATGTAAAAAAAATTGTGTTTCATTCCGAATCATCTGAATCTGATGTATCTGAATCCAGGTTAGATTCTTCTTCAGAATCCAACATCAACCTACTGTTATCGACATCTGTAGGTATTAGCAAGGAAAATACATCTTTTAGTAATGCGTTTCTGGATTTTCATTATTATTTTCAATCAAATTATTTTCATTTCCCACTCGTGTAATTTTAATGGCACAAATAAATATGGTACCAAAGACTCATCATCATCATTTGTGTCCTCAAATCTTTGTTTATACCTTCTATGTCCGGAGCTGCCATCTCCTCCCCATTTGCCCATTAAGTGATATTTCATAGCAGTATTTTCCTCAATAGTTTCAGTCTGTGAAAGTATCAGTCTTTTAACAGTCAATTCTAATAAAATTTTTAGTTTAATATCATCTCGAGTTTCTGAAATACTTAAAGAAGTGTCGTTGGGGTAGCAATTTACTTTAGCCATGGCTATTTTATAATTTTAGGGGTAAATATTATGGCCTACACGTATCGCTCTTTCACGAGTAATATTACAGGTTTTTTTAGACATTTTCGAATCAATGAAAAATGCCAGAGGTTCTTATATTCTGTGAAAATATCTGTCTATAAGTTTAAGTCGTTATAGATTTTTAGTTATCGCATTTTTACTAACAATAATTAAATACGTATTAGTTTAAAGTAAGTAGCTTACTAAGTTGACTACTGGAAATAAAGAAGTACAATCACAATTAAAAAGCCAAATACATATAAACTTACTTGCCGAATCGTCTTCCATACCGTGGTATAAAGTTTTTTCCAAAAACAATATGAAATTTGCTGATGTATGTTGCCGCTTTATCAATAAGATGTTCAAATTAACTGACTTATTGTGACGAATGTGGTGTGTTAATACTTTCGTTATTCCGTTGGTATTTGTTTTAAGGGATTAATGGTTTGTAAATACCGAAGGTATACTATTGTTTTCATGCTTTATTTCTTTCTTATTCCTAGAAAGGGAAAAATCTTGCTATTTGCTTTTAATTGTTGTACTTATGGTCAACGAATCTCGTTTTTTTATAACTTCGGAGATTTCCGTAATGTATTCCAATGAAACTGGTTTACGATATATCTATAAATTTCATTAGCACCTCCGTATTGCCGTGAAATATTAAAAATATAGGCTCTCAACAATGAGAGATTTATACCTTTAAAAAAAGCGTACTCCTTTATTAGCAGGTATTAGCAATTCATAATGAATACTTTATTTCTATATATTGTGGACTATATTCTATATAAATATCTCGGTGTAGATTTTTAGTAGCCCCTTTTTTTATAAGAAAAAAAATATTGCTTATCGACTATTGAAAAGAAAGGAGGGTACTCTGTACTATATCCACATTTAAAGAACCAAGAACTTGTATAAACTTGATTTCCGAATCTTCTTCTATTGCCTACCATAATTTTTTTTCAAAAAAAAACACGAACCATTCTATGATTCTATTGGTTTTACAATATAATTTGGAAATAAGCTGACTAAGCATTATGAGGGAACTACCGTATTCAAACCCCCATTATTCTGTTAATACTTGCTTAAAGTGATTAATAATTTGTAAAGGCCTTAGCTAGACTATTGTTTTCAAGAGACCGACAAGATTTTTTCATTCCGTTGATGTTAACTATTTCCGCCTAGATTGGCGATTCGTCCCACTGTGCGGGGCCGGGATTCGACCCACGATCTTCATGTGACAAGTTAAGCGCTAGCCACTCTGCCCCCAATAAATAATTGAAACCAAATGGATATTTCTTTCTCAAATTTTACTTTTTATCAAGCTCGTCATTGACTTATTGTGTTTACTTGAAATCACTACTATATTATATATATTTTTACTATTTTAGGTTTGAAGATAGTTTTTGAATCTGTAATCTATGTATTTCTTTCTGAAGCTGAAGTGACACGATTCATTGTTTGCATTACTTATAACGTGATTGCTGTTTAGACATCGAATTTCCCTTTGAACGTCTATTTTGAAGATGTTTTAACTCTTCGCTGATTTAAAATTCAAAATAAATACCTTATCATCATTCATCCTTTATCATCGCTTAATGATGAAAAAGAATTCAAAACTGTCATGCCATGAAAAGGATTTTTATTTAATTTGGAGGAAGTGCTGGATGTTATGAAAGAATGTATTCACCTTACTGTTCTAGGGAAGGGAATGGCATGTATCGCGAAAATAGTTAGATACTAAACCGAGAAAAAAATTTAAGTTATGATCGAATCAGGTTTTTTTGTTTTTCGAATTAACAGCCAATATGCAATTTTTTATAATTGACATACTAAAATGCTCCTGTAATTAATTAATTATTTTCAATTATTTACTTTACTGTGTAAGGAGTTATGTAAACTATTTTTAACCAGATTGATCTCAGGAAATTTTTAAACCGATGAGACTTAAAACGAGTTCTATTTTTTTTTTTCCTTTGAATATTCCCTTTGTATAAGTTACCTGTCAATATTATCATCTGCTGTTGGAGCTTGTTTAGACAGTTTTGAAAAAATCTTTGCAACTTTTAAAATGTATAATTTTTTATAATAGCGATAAGTTGACGACTTAACTTCCCTGTCACATCTCCCCTATTTTCTGCAATTTTTTTTCTAGACATTTTGTCAAACTCCTTCATGCAACATTTTTGTATTAAACAAATCTACTCGGTGGGCTTGTCCTCATAATGTAAAGAATTTAACAAATTGTATAAAATGGTTATTATTGAAATTATACTGAAAAATCATCACATTCCGATAAGAATACACTTGAAAGAATACTAATCTAGGTGACAAGTAATAAAACTAAATAAATAGATTTTTTTTAAATAATAATTATAGGCTTTTCAGCTATGCGGCTTTTTCCTGGCCCATGCGAGAGAATGGGGTTTGTTACCGAATCAATAAATGCTCCCTGCTCCGGGACTCGAATTTGTAATCTTAAAGTTTATCATCAGTTAAGGGCCAGTACATGCGCGAGTATTTGCAAACGCTTTAATCCACGTGGCCGCCCTGCCCTTTCTGTGAGTTAAGGTTTAGATAAGGACGATCTTACCTCAAATCCCATTAAATTTGAATGATAAAAAAACAAAAAACACTAAGAAATACAATGTCTCCCTATTATCAGTCTTTTTGTCCTCAAGCTTGTATTGATCTTCGAAGATGTATGTAAGGTGAAGTGGTGCAAGTACGTTAGTCAGTTATTTCATTATACGTGCTTTTATAACATCAACTTCTGTGTTATAAAGTATGACACCCTCTGGCTTCAAATATTTCACTTTATTGTAAGATGTAACCTCACTGGGAGGCAACGTACTTGTTGATTTAGGTTTGATATGATGTGGGGTAAGTACGAATATTATCTGAGTTCATCGCCTTTGTAAACATCTTTTCTGTCACTCAAGGAGCAAAATAATTAGTTGGAGCTCTTTACTTTTGCTCTTACCAATTTACGTGGGGCAAGATAAATCGGACTAGAAACAATTCTTGTAGTAATGTTTAGGACATAGAAAGAGTAACTAAACTGCTAAAAGGAATCGAGTTTAAGGTTCAAGATGCATTGAAAGCTTTAACTTAGCATTAATAGCTGGTTTTTATGCTCGGTCGAAGTTTAACCTTGCACTCCATATGACACACTTGCCCTGAATTCACCTAAGTATCCGTCTTTCTAATGCAGAATTGGATGAACTATACCCGGTAAACGAACGAATACCTAAAAGATTGATAGACGTTTTGCCGACTGGAAAACATCCGATGGGCTGGCCTAGGCTAAGGTGGGAGGATTCGGTGAGAACTGATCTTGTGAAGTTGGAATTAGACGGGGGAGGTGGTTGGATGTGTGTGGGGAACGACTGGTGGTGTCTACATCGGGCCTTTGAGTTCGTTAAGCCTTTATTCTATTCTTATTTAATATAAGTTATTTGAACCTTTCACAAATTTTGGCCTAAGTCCGCGGAAGAAAATTTAATCGATACAGTCGCTAGCCGTTTTTGCTAATGGGTTAGTACCCTGATTCATGGTCACAGGTCGATTTTTTTTCTGTTTAAAATTTTCCCAAATTTAGAAATATCGAAATTCCGTCTTAGGGTAAAGGTGTTGTTTAAGACATTCATTGCTGTTTCTTGAAAACGGTGCGGACTAACTTTATCAATTGTTTTTCTGAGTTGTGCTTGTGGGTATTGACAGAAATGAAATATGCGATGCGATATAGATTTTTACCATTGATGGGGTAGATTCGAAGAGCCAAATAATGGTTCATATGAATTATTTTGTCCCTCGCCATGGTTTTATTTTTAACTGAAAAGTATTGTTTCCGGTTGAATTTATAGATATTATAAATTCTAAAAATATTTTATAATTTTTTTTTATTATTATTAGTAATTAACTCGAAATTGACATATTCCGAGGAAACATCATTAACGTTTTTTTTTTTTTTTTTTAAGAATACTCTTTAAAGGAAGAAGATTTGTATTTATTTTTATATTACTACTATGTTCCGAGCTATAGATTAAACAATTGACAAAGCATAAAACTCTTTAATGGTTCATATGAATTATTTTTCAATTAAAAAGTATTATGTATTATTACAGGTTATCAGGTTTTCAATTTATCATTTAAATGTAGAAATTATAACTAAACTTGATGATTTTGTAGATAAATTGAATAGGCGTGAATTTGTGCCTAGAAATCTGTTTATGTAAACATTATTTTTACCAGTACTCTGTTTTGGCGTTGCTCGAAGATTTTTTTTGAAATCTTAAGTGCTTTAAGCTTTAAGGGCAGAATATTTGGACAGAAGGAGAATGAATCATCCGGAGATTTAGTACTGTTACACAATGCCTAATTGTGTGAACCGGTTAATATAACCGAATGGGCTCGTAAAACTGGCTAAACTTTGTTGCGAAGCACCTGAAAGCTTAGTAAAATGTTTGCAGACCGGGAAACGTCTGAGATAGAGGCTAAATGATGGTGGAAGGATGCTGTGAGGGCTGATCTTGGAGTATTTGTTGGGATTGCTGGTGTCTTCATTAAACCGACGGGTTCTTTAAGCCTTTATTAAGCATCATTATTCTATTTATTGTCGAACATGGGATTTCAAATTCCGCTTTCGAACCCCGCTTAACGCGTGCAGGGTTAATAAACCAGACATTTTTATTTCTTTGGGAACGTAAGAACGTTGTGTTGTTCGCTCCTTTTTTTTTGTCTTCGCAGTTTTATGATACATCATCTTCAGACACGAATTTACATTTTTTCCTAATAGAGTGGACAGTGACGCGCGAAAGACGTCTGTGTCTGTGGAAAAATTTAGCATTGCTAAAGATAGGTACGCAGATAGTTCACATTGATAGTTTTCCGTTGGGTTTCGTTGTTCTCTATATTTAACAAAACTTGTTGATTCACTCCCATTAAACATACTTCTATATACAATGGAAATATTAAGCTAATAACTTATACTTGTATCTAGTTGGTGGGATATGATGGGCAATCGACACAATTTCATCGAATAAGCATCTTTCAGATCTACAAATTTGTCGTTATCTGTTCATTTCAGCGCAACTTCGTGAGCTTGACTTCGTTGAAGGTATACCTAATGAATACCGAGGTTCCTTGTAGCCAGGCAAAGAAATTTCTCAAGGTCATTAAACTCGTCCAATAACTTTCCTGTCCTTCATCTCATTTCCATTCCATCTCCATGGCCTTTATCACCTTAGTTACTCTCGCAGTTTAGTAAAGTTTTGCAGGTATCAACTTTTCTATATTATGTGTTATGGACATTGTATTTATCTACTTTACTAATCCATTGCTATTGTTTATGTATTTTTAATCATCATTTTGCTTCATGGATTTTAGCATTACAATCGTTAAAACTTTGACTGATTGTAATTTAAGTTTATTTTTTTTATTTCTGATTTATAATTGGGAAAAGAAATTTATTCCAGAACCTCCTTTGGGGGGGGGGGGGGGGCTCATAATATTAGGGCTTTCTATTATAATTATCTTTTCTTTTAAATTTTTTTTTTTTATTATTATTTGTTTGAATTTATTTTTCGGTGATTTGAGAGTTTAATTTATCTATCATATAAAAACAGTTTATAGTACTAGAATAAAATTTAAGTAACGAGTCAAAGCTTAATAAGGTAAAAGTTGACATTTTTAATTGTTTTTTTTATTTCCAAGAATGCTAATTATACTTATATGTTGATAAAAAAAAAGATGAAGATTTTATTGATAATAAAAAAAATGTTTAATGATAAATATCGATTATGGTCATGAATCAATATGTTCTGAATTTGAAATAATATTTTTATCGATTTATGATTCTCAAGTATAGTCCTTATATGTCCTATATAACTGCACACTTTCTTTCTTTAAATTTAGCCATAAAAAAATATAAAGAAATTAAATTTTTGGAAAAGCCTGTCTAGAGTAAAAATATTGTTTAATCTGAATTAAACGTTAATTTTGAAAATTTTATTATAATTTAATTTTCATAATATAAGTAGGTTGTGGCCATCAAGTAAACTGCAAACTGTTGAAGAAGATTGCCGACTTGCTCCTTACCACTGAATTCTTTACAATATTTCAGAAAATATAAGTGTGTGTGTTTATATATAAATATAGTAAATATATAATATATTTATATATATATATATATATATATATATATATATATATATCCTTTAATTACTGTCCTTCTATATCGATTTGAAGGAATATGCAAAAGGCGCCTGTAGCGAGATCGGTCTACCTGACCTTGCACTCAACAGTCCTTGGAGTGGCAATTTTCTCCAAAACTTATTTTCCTTTTGTGGCAATAATATCTCATTTTTATTTTTACTACTTCTTAGTTCCGATTTTGTAAACTCTAGTAGTGAAGTCAAGTTATAATGACCAGTTCATTTACTTTATAAATCTGTGGACACATTTTTATTCAATTGAACTTAACACCGTAATCTTAAATACCATAATAAGTACCTCTTCCAATTACCTATTAATGCCAATAACTATCTCAACAACTTTCATTTAATTCTCTCTGCTATTAAAGAAATAAATTTAAATAGCTCAAACTTATGAAATATTGTTCTTTATCTCCGGGGTACAAAAATGTAAATTGCAGCAAACATTAAATTTAAAAATGGATATTATATTAAATTAGATTATAATAATATAATCTATAGAAAAAATTGTGCAATATTTTTTTTTTTAGATTGAAAAATGGGACTTGTGCATCGTTTTTTATTTCCCCTTATACAAGGATGTGCATCTTATCATTTAGTTTGATAGTGTGAATGTTATTTTATTTTCGCTTCCCGGAAAAAATGAAGTGTGTTAATTTCGATCTATCTAAAGAAATGTGGATTTGTAAAAAATATAAAATGTTTGTAATTTTTCTCCTTGGATTTACATGATTAGTTATGAAATGGAAAGTTATTCAGCCAATGAAATGGAGATCCATCAATTGTTCTTTGTCCAAGCATTTTGTAATATATTTTTTCGTGTCAATATCTACTGTTATCACTATTTTTTACTTTCACTTACCTATATATGAAATATATAGTAAGTGGAAGTATTGCGATCGTGAAAAAATTCGACTTCCGGTTTTCAACGGAAATACACGTTTTGGGGTCCCCTGAGTCGAAATGACCAAGTCCCGCGAAATGGTCTGTGTGTGTGTGTGTCTGTGTGTGTGTGTGTGTGTGTGTGTGTGTGTGTGTGTGTGTGTGTGTGTGTGTGTGTGTGTGTGTGTGTGTGTGTGTGTATGTGAACAGACTAGCTCAAAAACTGTAAACCGCGGGAACCTGAAATTGGGTATTTAGTGTAGGTATATGCCCGCGATGTGACAGCATAAATTTCATCAATATTACTTAAAGGGAGGGGGTACTTTACTTTATAACTTTTTAGGTTTTTTTCGATTTTCTCAAAAACGGCTCTAACGATTTTGATTAAACTGAGTATTTCATCTATTTATATGCCCGAGATATGACTGTAAAAATTTCATCAAAATTGAATAACCGGAGGGGGTACTTTACTTAATAAATTTTGTAACATTTTCACGTGTTTTTTTTATTTACTCTAAATCGGCTATAACGATTTTGATCAACCTGGGTATTTGATGTATTTATATGCCCGAGATATGACTGTAAAAATTTCATCAAAATTGATTAACCGGAGGGGGGACTTTACTTAATAAATTTTGAAACATTTACACGTGTTTTTTTGATTTTCTCAAAAACGGCTCTAACGATTTTGATTAAACTTAGTATTTGATCTACTTATATGCCCGAGATATGTCTGTAAAAATTTCATCAAAATTGATCAACCGCAGGGGGCACTTTACTTAATAAATTTTGTATCATTTTTAACGGCTTTTTTTATTTACTCAAAAACGGCATTCACGATTGTGACCAAACTGCGTATTTGATGTATGTATATGCCAAATATGTGATAGCCAACATTTCATCAAAATTGATCAACCGAAGGGGGGACTTTACTTAATAAATTTTGTATCATTTTCACGGGTTTTTTTATTTACTCAAAAACGGCTTTAACGATTAATAAAAATAAGATATGAATGTAGAAAAATGTGTGATTTTGGGAAATGATATCTAACAAAACAGGTCAAATTCTTATCTAAGTAAGTTGGTAAGTGAAAGTTGTGTGTTGCGCGCACGCACCAGATTTTTAAAGCAATATAATGTCGTTGGTGTTTGTTTTTTTTTAATAATTTAATTTATTTCACTATTAAAAAAAAAAAAAAGTTCAACTAAGTCGAGATAAAATTTTTTTTTAATACGCATTTTTTTTTAATACGCATGGTCATTTCTATACCTTGGAACAAGACGACTGTAAGTCCATATATTAAAATTTTCAATTTATTTTATCAATGTATTTAAAATCTTGTTCTACATTAAGTTATAACAACTTAATAAAAAAAATAAATTAAAGGTTCCGAAGAAAAATATCCTTTTTTTTTATCTTCTAAGCGTGGTGCAGAGAAATAAACACATACAAAATCTAGGTCCAGTCCTTAGGTTACTTTGATTCTGAAGGAAATACCTAAAAATGGCCTTAGCATTTATAATGTGTATATTTTCAAAACTTTATTTCAGACAATTTATTTCTCATGGTTAGCTCAGCACCCAAGCTTATACAGAATTTTTTTTTTTTTTTTGTGTTATGAAAAGTTGGCCTGCTTACGTTTGGTTCTGAGGTACAGATATTTGTTAAAAAAATGAATTATAGAAGCCAAGTTGAAGTAAGTCTCGTTACGAATATCTTTTTTTTTTGAGTCTGAGAGGACTAAAAGTAATAATTAATATAATAAAACTTCTGAATCTTTTTCCTTGAAATTGATTAATGAATTAGATTGGTTTCTCACATTTCATTACTATTGCGATTTGTGACTATGAAAAAAAACAAAAAACTTTGCTTTGAGTTTTGATAAGTTCATTCAATGTTTTCTTGTTTCGTTTTTTTGTCCTGAAAATAAGTTTATTTTATAACCTCGATATGGCTTTAGAAATGAGATAGGAACTGTCTGGTTTAAGTTAAGGTTTTTTTCCCTGTGTGTTGTAGGTGAGTGCCCTATGACGTTGGAACAATTGGCACTGACGTCTGTCTTGGCTGTCGCTACAACATCCAAATGACCCGTCGTGTTTTATTTTTGTTTATATTTTAGAGGGCTCGAAATTCAAAACGGGTCTTTAAATAATTACTTTTAGGTTGTTTTATAGAAGAAAAAAAATTTAATTTTAATATATTCTTTTTAATAGGTACATAAGTTACGTAATAAATTGATTTTTAATTCATTAATTGAATAATTCATTGAACAAATTATGATCGTTATGAATCACTTAATATTCGTTTTTATTAATATTATTATGAATATTGCTGTAGCTATGAATAATAATAATAGTATTATGAAGTTTTCTTCATAGCTTAATGAATTTATTATAATTAGGACACATAGCTGAGTATTAAGATATATTTCTTAGAAATGGTATTTAGATGAATAAACTATTTGTTAATAATTAACCCCCCCCCTCGTTTTATTGTATTTGTATTTATTTTTTTCTTAAATTTTTTTTTTAATCTTTCTGAAATCTGCGAAGTCATCAAATAATAAACCAAATTGTGGTTTCATTGCGAAAATCCATTTCGTTAAATTAAACAAACAAATATTTTAATTTATTTATAATTTTAATTTATTCCTTAAAAAAAAAAAAACGTTCGGGCTTGGCAATTTAAATATAATTCGGATGATTATTTTTCAAACAATATGCTGAGATTTTATAAAAGATATCAAAAAACATCGATTTATGCCACTTTAATTGGTGGTGGCAATTCATTGAGAATTCACAAGAGTACTGTGCAATTCATTGATTTATTATTATAAATTATTATGTGTAGTTGCCAGAATTATTTATAATTTTTTTTTTTTTTACTTCTATGAATAAAAATGGAAATCATAGTGCAAATATAGATATTTAAAAAAATAATATTCCTGTTGAAAAATAAAAATATATTTACAAGCTTGAATGGGTATCTAAAATTTTCATCTACTAACGATCGCTATTCTGAATGTTACTTTAAATGAGGTTTTCGATTAAGTAACATAAAGGGAAATTCGATCAGGAAAACAACACGACTTTTTTAAAAAGTTCATATTTTTCTAATTATTTATTATTATTTTTTGAAGCTGTGAAAACTTTTCTTTCTCGATTTTACTTACTGCATCTAAGCGCCATGTCTCTAAATAGATGCATGAGTAGTCTCGACCGACATTTCAGCACGGAGAGTTGAAAAAAAGAAATGAGATAAACTGTTCAGTGTGAAGGTCATTTCATTCATTGGGTCTTGCGTGCCTTTGATAAATCTCTCTCTTGCGTAATAAACGGAAATAGAAAAAAGTTTTTTGTTGTTTTTCTTCCTGTCATATTTGTCATAAACCTAAAGAATGATGAATGAGCAGCAGTTGCGTCGTGAGTTCAATTTGTTTTACAAAAATATTAATAGAATTAATTACAGATTGAGTTTTTGTTTTTCCACTAAATTTGTTTGTTTGTTTAGCGTCACTTTATACCACTAAGGCTAATCGGACGAGGCCTCCACTAAATTGTTTCTAAGTGTGCTTTTATATTTTATTAATTGGAAAAGAGAAGCTTTTTTAGATGAACTCTCAAAACTTCTTTTGATGTTACATGAATAATTCTGATTAGTCAAATTAGATATTAAAATGCATAAATTCAAATATTTTCTCTTGATTGTGTTATAAGAAATATTTTGTGTGTATATATATTTATACATTATGTAGGTTTTCCAAATAGCGTTAATTAAATTTCAAAGTTATAATTTTTTCAATGAATACAATGAAAGCAACTTAATTATTCGCTATCTCCACCTCTGATGGTCAACGACCTAGAGTATATTGTCAGAGAAATTTAATGTATTGTAATTTTTTCACTAAAAAGGCATTAAACAAAAGAGCTATTTATGCCCGTGATAAAAATTAAATATAAGTCCACCTCTTTATTAACCCACAAATCAATAATCAGTGTATACGTAATTGAATATCATGATTTCCCACAATTCTTCAAAGTTTAACATCTAAACTCTTGCTAATTCCTCAAGATTCAGAACCTGTGAAATCCATGGGCTATTCCATAAAATATGGAGGACTTGGAATGTTTGATATTTTGCAAATTTACTCTGGTAACTTTTAGGCTACTAGTAACATTACACCAAACAATTGACTTTGAGAACTTTTCCACATGTGTAGTTATTAATAGCAGATGAAGATAAAAAAAAAAATTTTAAATTGAGACAAAATATTTGAGAATTAGTCACTATGAACCAACAATATATGAGAATTGGTTTAATGTCAATATAATTCAATGTTAAAGATTCCAACTAATTAATAATGGAACTAATTTCAACATCATATCTTTTGTGAATTGTGACTCATGATTTTTCTTAATAAAATCCAGTATTATTCAGTTGAACAATGAGGTGCTGTCAACTAAACAGGGATAATTGAGTTCCGATTGCATTTTAATAAAACTGAAATTGGTATTTTTTATTATACAAATTTATTTTTCTTGATTCCCTATCCTCCTTTTGATTGTCTTTATAAATTTTTAATTAAAAAAATATATTCAATTTTCTTAGTTGTTTGCCTAGTAATTTCAGTCTTACTAACTTTGTTTCTTCTGATACTTTAAGATTATATTACTTTCATCTTTTTTTCAGTTTGGAAGGTCGATTTGAAGATGAAGAACTTAGGCAGATTTTAGATGACATTCAAACCAAAAGAAGTTTACAGTACTAGGTAAATTAAGACTCTTTTCATTTAATTGAAGTAAATGTCATACGGATGTGGTGAATGGAATCACAGGGAAGTAGAGAAAATAAAGGCAATCCTTCTTGTTTAAAGAAATACACTTATTATTTGGATTTTAATGATTTCAGTGGTCATTATTAAATAAGTGATCCCATTTATCAGTTATGAAAATATTAACTTTATTTTTGCCTGAATAATAAGAGAAAGAATTTTTTGTTTTGTGATTAGGTTATATAGATTTGTGTTTGCTGCAATTTTAAGCCGATCAAGAGGAAACGACTAAAAAAAAAAATTGAAGAAAAAAAGCCGCAGTTGGAGAAAATACTGTGGCAGATGATCTTTGGATCTCCTTCTGTAGAAATAGGTGAAATGGCTGTATTAGATTCGGTGCCATTTATATCCCTTAAAAATACCCGTTGGTTATATCGAGGAGAAGGAAATGCTAACCTAGTCATAACGATTCCCGATGAAAAAGTTATTATTAGAATGGAAAAATGTGATTATCACTTGAAAATTAGTAGTGAAGTTATTGAAATGAGAGAGAAAAAAGTTAAACGGGGGGTCGAATTCCACATGAAGATAATAATGCCTTTTTTAGGAAAGGCATTTATCCAGCCACCATTATTGGGCAGACTTCATCAAGATGAAATAGCCGAACTAGACTTGGAACTTTTCGAAAAACGTCCCCATTTTCGTCTAGCTAAAGGAATCCGCTACGAGTTAGTTACAATACACCCTGATTACACATACCTGCCTCCTGCCTTAATAAATAATTCAACAGAGAAACCGCTGAATGGTTCTTCAGGCTCTAGAAAGTTAGCTAAATTGCAAAATGGTTTTTCTCAGATCGGCTTTTTATCATATCATTCAAGTCAGATTAAAAATTACAACTCTAATGACCCAACCTACTGTATCGAAATAAAGCCAAAACAAGGTTGGGTTTATCCAGCAGACAGGCATCATCCTAAATGTACTTATTGTCTAAATCAGTTTGTGAAGGTCAAAAAGAAGAGAATTGCTCGGAAAAGTGAATATTGTCCTTTGGAGTTATTCTCAGGTGATCTGAGTAGGATGAAGAAGGCAATCAGAAATTTACTAATAACTCCTCAGAACAATCTCAAAATCTTCAAGAATGGAGATCTTGTCTATGGTGATGAGACCAAAAGAAATATTACAGAAATTCTATCAGAGTGGTTAGAACCACAAAATAAAAATAATAGCTTTAATGAAGAACGACTTTTAGATAAATGGGCTTCTCTAGTTGCTGATGCGTTGATGAAGCAATTAACAGAAGAACCCCCTTTCAATTTAACTTTGATCAATAATAAAACAGAATCAAAAAATTACAATAAAAATTTATCACCTCTAAGAGGAATATTAGAGCCTTGTAACTGGTCACCTAGCATACTCCCCAACAATTGTATATTAAACAGGATTTTGATGATGCAGAAATTGCAGGAACTAGATTTCTCATCATTGTATGATATTTATTGCTGTAAGAAAAGTACTGAAGGGGACTATGACTATGTTGACAGGTTGCTCTATAAAAGTGAACCACCGGGTGATATTGAAAGATATCTACTATCAACCACAGCAAAGGACTGTTCTATATTTATTTCTTTTCAACATACAATGTTCAAATCTGATAATAGCCTTCATTCCATTCAAGATTATGATGGAACTATGTACTGGATGAATGTAGGAATATCAGATATAGATCCAAAACCACTCTCTTGCATTGAAAAGCATTTTAAAAGAGATAAAGACGTAATTGATGCTGTTTTTAAATACATTGAACAAACTGGATGACCCTCGTTTACATCTGTTTATTATCTGATTTATATTTGTGATCTTTAAACTTGCCCTAATTTTTATCATCGTGTTATTGTGTTCTGTTTGTTTTGTTTACATGCAACTTTATTTAATATGTTTATGTGTTTTTTAATTGAACCTAAGTTATTCTTAAATATACTTCTATTCAACAATTTTTGTGATCTTTGTTATAATGTTGTTATCTTTGTATAATTACATACTCAAAGCGAAAAGTCATAGATAAAGTCTGATCCGTCCATTAGCTGAACTTTGTATTGTTGCACGGGCTAACTAATCACTTTTTTTATTTGCTATATACTTGATGATATCTATGTATTATAAATTTCTTTATATTTAAAACCTGTAAATTACCAATACTCATTTTACTTATGTATTACATTGTTTAATTTATTAAATGCATGAATTCACAGAATAGTTTACCATGACACAACTAACTCTTAATATTCATGCTTGTAAATATGGACACATTTGAACCTCAATTATCTAAATTAAATATTATTTATTTTCATCAAATGTTGTAATTTAATAAATGTGTTTGGTTTTAATGTATTTGTATTTTGTGAAATATTTCTACTTCAATTTTGTAAAAAATATTTTAAATGATATTCGATTATTTAGTATTAATTTATTTCTAAATTTGAACCAAATTTTTATCTGCAAATAAGTAACTTATTGTATACATTTGGTATTGGTAGTATAATTTTACCCTCCAATACCTAAATATTATTTAATATGAAATTAGAAAATAAATTAATCTGATATTTTTTTAATCTGCTTGTAATTGAATAATCTTCTTAAATTAAAATATGTATTGACAGAAGATTGTTTGTTAGAAATAGGACAAGTTTTATACTTTTTTTAAAACGTACTTAATGTGAATATCTAGTTGTACTTTTTTAAAATGTTAAATTAAAGTCATCCAGTATCGAAATTTTGTTGAAATTAAATTGAAACCATGAACTAGGGTCTGAAGCATATTTTAACCAGCATTGATTTTTTAATAGAAAATAAGTTTCCTGTTTTTATTGGGAATACATGTTACATTCTTACTAATTTAAACAAATTCAAAATTTGCTTCATAACCTCATTCATGGCTTTGATTAAATTCTTTCTCTTATGATTGAAACGTGTTGTTTTATCTTCTCCTTCTTTGTGATACCTCTTTTCCTTTCCTGCCATGTTTCCTTGAAGCAGCCTGTTCTGCAATTTATTTAATAATTGTTGAAAAAACTGTTAATATTTTTTTCCCATCTTCATATTTTAATCACATTTTATTTCAAAAATGTTTACATTTATTTGATTTTTTTTTAGCATCTCAAGTTTTATTTATTTTTTCACTTTAATTTGTCAAGTAACTTTTTACTACAGAAAATTAATTTTTTGTATGCCTTATAATTTATTTATTTTTATTAGGATGAATCTCATACATGTTAATTTCCCTGCCTTTTTGATATATTGTGCTTGATCTATGCACTACCAAATAAATAGTTCCGAGGTGTAAAAAAAGCTGACTTAATTATACTAAGCTGAAAAAAAATTAGAGTGCTTTATAAAGTCCTGAAAGGAATTATAAAATTGTTATTGTAATGCTATTGTAGGGTAAACGGGACAGTTATTGACACCCTTAAGACTAAATTTCTGTGAGATTAAAAAAAAACTTTTTATGAAGGGATCAAATTGAAACTTTTCTATAGCTCCTCTTTATCTATCCTTATAACGACAAGAGGTCTTTTGGGGTCAAAAGTTCAATAGTTTTGTCAGATGACAATATTTATTGTAAAAAGTGCAAAAACTAGTTATTGACACCCTGTGGATTTTATTGTAAAATCTTCCCTATGGTTAGTTTGCTAAACATTTACTTCATAGATGACTTAGATTCATTAGACTCGTGTATATCTTAAAATGAAATTAGGACTTGTTTACTTATTACTTTAAGTTAAAGTTTGGGTGTCAATAACTGTCTGGTTTACCCTATAATATATATTGGAAAAATATTTCATTTACACACTTGAGAGTGTTATGCATTCATCATGCCTCCATTTATTTTTTCAAATAATTTACCAGGTGTGTAAATATGAAACCGGAATTTTTCAAATAGCAAATAAGAGTTGATTGTGTAATAATGATACATACTTTTTTATTCGAAGTACTGTCCTTCGCTATCTATGCATTTTTCACATCATTCAGGCAATTTGTGGATTCCCCGCCAAAATAATGCTTCCTCTTCTGAGTCAAACCAATCACTTAACCAATTTCGTACATTTTCATAAGAAGTGAAGCGCTGCTCAGCTAGTGCGTGTCCCATCGATGCAAATAGGTGGTAATCGGATGGGGCCAAATCTGGTGAATAAGCCGCATGCGGAAGAATTTACCGACCAAACACTTGGATCGTTTCCTTGGTCCGTTTAGCCGAATGTGATGGGGCATTGTCATGGAGCAAGATCACTTTGTGTGTCCTTTCTTGATATTTGGGACTTCTTGGCACAAATCTTTATTCAAATTTATCATCTGTTGTAGGTAGCGTTCCGTATTAACAGTTTCCCCAGGTTTCAGCAGCTCATAGTAGGTAACACCCATCTGATCACACCAGACACAGAGCATTTTCTTCCTCCCCCAAGCGATGCCGATGGTTCACCAGGAGTTACCCAGGATTTTTTACGCTTAGGATTCTCGAAGTAAATTCACTTTTCATCACCAGTCACAATTTGATGAAGAAATGACTTTTTTTCTGTACCTGGCGAGCAGCATTTGTCATGAGGTTTTTCGAGCTTCCTGCTGCCTGTCATTCAGTCGGTGAGGTACCCATTTTCCGACCTTCTGGATCTTTTCCATGCCTTTCAAACAAATGGAGATGGTGTCACATGTAATAATTGTCCAACAAACGCTTCCGAATCAGCGTTTTCAAAGTTTTTTTTTTGTGGTTTTCCACGATCTTTGTTTCTTTTATCGAAATCCATCTTTAAATTTTTTGAACCAATCGAAACATTGAGATTTGCGTAGGGCATGCTCCCCATAAGCTTCCACAAGCATCCTATGTGATAATGCTCCAATTTTTTTCAGAAGGAAACGGAAAATAAATGCTGTCCGCAAATCTTGATTTGTTGGCACAAAAGTCGACATGTTCAACGCCACTAAAAGCACGGTTATAGAATGAAACTGATGTTGTTATCAATTGGATCTCTTTATTACATGTAGGCAAAAGCAGATAACACCACTGACGGATTAGTTAGAAGATTATATTGACTGCTAACTCCTATCATTGGCGAATTCCGGTTTCATATTTACATACCTGGTACTTGTATTGTAAAAATGTTGTATTTTCTCTGAGGTATACCAAAAATAGCCCAAAATGATCCATCTTCAATCCTTTACATAAGCAAATACTGTTTTACTTATTTTAATTTGATCAGTCAGCCTCGCACTCCCCCCACCACAGATTTTGATTGACCTCTTAATAAATTGTGGTTGCTTAATGCATTCATCTATTTAAAAAAAAAGGGATAAAACTTGCAGGAAGCGGTTTAAGAAATCACCAAAATAATAATTTTGATAATGTTGAAATTTCAACTTTCTTTGAGCAACTTTAACGCTTTAGTATATTCCTCACTGTCATTTGCACCATCTTATTTTCTGATTAACTTATAACCAAAGCAATTGATTATTTAATATATATGTAAAAAGTTTTAGGATGATTGGTAATCACGATTTTCAGTCAAACTTTTTTTCTTCAATTTTGGAGCCTACATTTCGATCTAAACATGTGGATCTTCGTCAGGGTTTGTTGTGTCGAGAGTAATACAGAGACTGAAAATCTTGATTATCAATCATCCTCGTCTTAAAGGGAACAGTTGACCATTATGCACCTCTAAAAAAAGGTTTTATAATAGCCTTATTTTCAAATTGTGTTTAAAAGATAAATAAAAGATATTTGTCCACTAGTCTCTCTATTATATTTTACTTAGGTTATATGTTAATTATTAGTTTTTCATTATGCACTACAATAAATAATCCAGGCAACAAAGACCAAAAAAATACTGAATAGGGGAAAAAACTCATGTAGAAGCCAATTTTGGCAAAATGTTGAGGAAGGTGTCCTTAACAACATACTACAAGAACCCATGGGTGGAAGAGGTCTCTAAAAGTCGCTTTTTTCAGTTTTTCAGAAATGACTGGAAAATTACAGCCTACAGCAAAAAAAAGTTTGTATACTAAATTAATATACATTAAATTCTCTATAATAATGTATAAGGTCCCATACACTGTTCTGCTAGGACCGATACTTAAGGAGATTTGAATGGTGGAAATGGACAACGTTTGAGAAAAACAAACTTCACATATATAAATCTAGTTGTAATTATGAATTAACTAAAGTCAAACCATTTTTAATAACTTTACTGCATGTAAGAGTAATCATGAATGCATCCTGAAGGAATAATGGAAGGAGGATCTTTAAAGAAGAGGTAGATAAAGTTGAAGGCCATTGGATGCCCTAAAAAGAAAAGGCAGCAGGTTGTGATGGTATAAAAAACGACTTTATTATAGAGGGGAAAAAAGTATTGATCAAACCTGTTGGTTTTATCTTTTATAAAATAATATATGGAAAGCCAGTCCGATGTGATTGGAAAATCAGCAAGGTTGTTGTTCTTCGTGTAAATGAAATAAATGATAATTTGGAGAACTTTCGCCCTATTTCATTAACCCTAAGCTTTTACAATTTTTTTTTTAAAAGAATAAAAACAATAATAAATCACAATATAGAACATGTTTCAACCAACATTCAGTACCCTAGATCAATGGTCACCAATTAAGTTTCATGAAGATCCGTTTCAAATTCTTACCGAGCTTCCGCGGTTCACACAGGGGAAACCACCGAAGGGGGTACTCCCCCAGAAATGTTTTGATAAATTAACAGTTTAACTACATTAATTTTAATCATTATTCAAATATTTGGAATAGTTACTACTCTATCTATTTTGTATATTGTGTATTTTTGTTTTAGGATTTATTTTAAGTTTTTTTTCATAGATCGGTATGTCATCGAGGTCCGCAAAAAACTAGCCGGTGGTCCGCCATTTGGTGACCACTGCCCTAGATCAACACCAATTGATTAATATATTGGAGTTGATCTATTGTACTGAATGTGGGTCGAAAGGCATTTGTAATCTTTGGTAGGGAAGGTGATGCATGTCCTCTCATGGTACAAGTAATTGGTCCCTCATAGAGATTTTTAAAGGTAATTGAGCAATAGACCTTAAAGCCAACATTTTGATTACATGTAGATTTCCTATGATTCTCTATAGGGTTTAACCTTGGACTCAGGATGAATACTATGCAGACAAAGCAATGTAAATTAAGAAGAGGGGAAAAATGAAGATATTCATTCAGGTAAAGTAAATATTAAAAGCCTAAGGATTAAAGCTCATCGGCTGTAGTGGAATTGGGACCATAGTTGATTATGGTATTCTAGACCCGATGACTGAGGTATCTGACAGTGTATTAAACTCCAATTTTTTCCGGTATACAACTGGGTGCGCTGTGGTGCTGGAAAGCAGGGACTTGTCTCTGGTGCAAGTGGCATGTGCCTTGGCTCATCTACCAACAAAGCCCCTTTTGAAACCGTCGAAGATGATTTGGAGTAAGACAATTGAACTACTAATCATACACTTCTTATAATATATAACTTTTTAAGAAGTGTTACCCCTTGACAATTGCCCAAGTCCCCCCCTTCAACATCAATTCAAGGAAAAGTGTATAGGACCTTGAGAGTTTTTTGTGTATAAATTAAGTTTATATACATTTTTCGCTGTAGGCTCTAGTGGTTATATTGTTACAAAAAACTGAAAAAAGGGATCTTAAGAGACTCCCACTCATTGGTTTTTTGTATGTTTTTCAGGAACCTTCCTCTACAGCTGTGCCAAATTGGCTAATACACAAATTTTTTCCCCCCTGTTCACCCTTCATTGCCTGGACTACAATGCCAGTAACATAAAAAATGGAGTTTATCTGTAACATCAATGTACAGATCGCACTAACGGACTTGATTGTCATTATTAATTTTTGACATCAGTTCACCTAAGTATCTATTTGTGGTTTGATTTATTGATTTATACTTAGCAGTATTTGATTTGTTTAGTTTGTTTTGCTTAGAGGAGTAAAATCCTCTGTTCATCAGCCTTGCATTCTTTTTTTTTTTTTTTTTTTTTAATTTTTATAGGGCTAATTTAATAATCATTTCAATTTTTAATAAATAATCAATAATTTATTTTAAATGCACATTTATGGTTTACCTAAATATTTATTCCACACCAAAAATGGTGCATAGTATCATATTCATTGATCATCTAAATTCTCTTGTTTTTTATCAAGAATAATTTATTATAATAATACTGGCAAAATATTTTATGGAGGTTTATATTCAATCGTAGATATTTGTTGGTGCTACATTGTATCATTTAATAAAGTCTTTAATTCCTTTAATAAAGTTAGGTACAATTGAATGATATGAAACAAAATCAGGGAGCATAGAATTATTGATGGAAATATATTACAGTAAAGCACAATTGTTTTTATGTCATAATTTTTATAGAAATCTTAAAGTTCCTTCATCTATAAAAGGCCTCTTGCATTGTTAAATTTGTTGTCGGATGCACTCATAAAACCATAGTTTTAAGCTTCGAACTTCCTTAAGTAATTCTGTAATTCTTAACAGAGGATAAAGTAAATTAATGATTGGCAGTCTGTTGGATTATAACTGTTTATAATTCCAAGCCTACTTTAAATTTTAGGAATACTATTTCATTATGAACTTAAGAAATATAGAGAGAATCATCAGAATTGTATTGTTAGGAATAAAAAGTAATATTTATTAATCCATTAATTGCAAAATAAATCAACAAAATCCTGCAAATAATGAAGTTAGGTTCTTGGTATATATTTTTTAAGTAGATAGTTTCTGGTTATGGTCCCATTCAATTTCCACAGAATGAATATAGAAGTACCTGTTTGATTAAAGTTGCGACAGTTGGTTAAACAGCAGGTAATTGTGATATAGATTTTTTGTCCATAATTAAAAAAAAATCTGGTGCGTGCGCGCATCACACAACTTTCACTTACGTACTTAGTTAGGTTAGAAATTAATGCGTTTTGTTAATTGCCACTTCTCAAATGAACAGAACGGCTTTAATTATGAACAATGGCCTATCATTAAATGCGTACTCCGCATGCGTGGGCTCAACGAGTTTTATGTGTTGACTGAATATATTTCTTTTTTCCTCCTCTTTATGTTTTCTTTATTTTTATCATATCTCATATTTAGTCATTTCTTATTTTTAGGCGTAACTAGAGACAGTTAATTTATCCATATAAACAAAAGCAAAGGTACTTTATAGGAAACAAACAAACAAAAAAAGACCCCTACCCCATATAAGCCCCCTCAGAACATTTAAATAATGATAAAGCTTACCTGATATTAAAGAACACCTAATTTTCATTTAAGATGACGAATTTGATAAAAATCGTTAAAGCCGTTCGAAAAAAAAGTAAAAATTGGAAAAAAAAATATGAAATAATGTGCCCGCTCCGTTTGACCAATTTTGATGAAATGTTGGCTATCACATCTTTGGCATATACATACATCAAATACCCAGTTTCATCAAAATCGTTAAAGCCTATTTTGAGTAAATAAAAAATAACACGTAAAAATGATACAAAATTTATTAAGTAAAGTCCCCACTCCCGTTGATCAATTTTGATGTAATGTTGGCTATCACATCTTTGGCATATATATACATCAAATACCCAGTTTGATCAAAATTGTTAAAACCGTTTTTGAGTAAATAAAAAAAACACTTGAAAATGACACAAAATTTATTAAGTAAAGTCACCCCTCCGGTTGATCAATTTTGATGAAATTTTTACAGTCATATCTCGGGCATATAAATAGATCAAATACTCAGTTTAATCAAAATCGTTAGAGCCGTTTTTGAGAAAATCGAAAAAAGCTTAAAAAGTTATAATATAAAGTACCCCCTCCCTTTGAGCAACTTTGATAAAATTTTTGCTGTCACATCGCGGGCATATACCTACACTAAATACTCAATTTCAGGTTCGCACGGTTTATAGTTTTTGAGCTAGTCTGTTCACACACACACACACACCTTTTTGCGGGACTTGGTTAATTGGACTCAGGGGACCCCAAAACTTGTATTTCCGTTGAAAACCGGAAGTCGAAATTTTTCACGATCGCAATACTTCCACTTACTATATATTTCATATATAGGTAAGTGAAAGTAAAAATTCAAATGACTTCTTAAAGATTGGGTCCAAGGCACATTCAGCATCTTTAGCGAACCAAACATGACATCTGTGGTCATTAAGAAGCTGTATGAATATGACGATCATCATTTAAGCCAATGAATTAATGCTACAGTATTAATATTATTTGTATAAATTAAACTCATAACCAATAAAATCACTCCCTTATTTCTTTTACCTCTTGAAAACCTTTCAGTTATATAATTATTAACTGGTAAATGAGTCAGCCAATAATTTATCATTTGTTCAATTATGTTTCATCTAATTTTCGGGCTGTAAAGAATTGTGTTTGGGTTTTCTGCTGTTTATTATGAACTTGGTATTGGATTTTTGTTTTTAATTTGTAATTAACCAATCATCAACAAGGGATGTTTATATTCAAGAATAAAGTTAGATTTAAGCTAGAATTCCAGAAGTTTATTGTTCTAGGTCATTCAAAAAAAAAGGTGTTGATTTAATTTAAGATTTTAGTGAAATCTGTAATCAAAGACAACCAGAGTTGTATTCATCAAAAATATGAAGAAATGTTATAGGAATTTTTGAATATAAAATGAAATCGATCAATTATTGTATCTAATATTCAGAAACCAATTTACTTAAAGATTTCTACAAATATTTATTAATGTATTTGTTTTTTTTTAGCAAAATTAATAGCTCTATCAAAAATAAGTACATTGATACCTAAAATAACGAATTACTTTTCTCAACCTAGATCAGAAGTTATAATGTACAAGTAAGCTGTGATGGTTAATATTTTTAAAGAGAAAATAGACATTTATTTTAAGATATAAAAGGATGTTAAATTAATCATCTAATGTAATGTATGGAGGAGGATGACCTCCTCCCATTAAGGGATCCTTTTATCAGAGTTGGTATCAGTGGTCTTCATTAATTCTTTATATAATTCAGTGATTTTAAAGATTATCTTCTCCTTCAATACCAGAAAACAGGCATTTTTCCCAGTAAAATCAGTTACTGGGTTATGTTATAATCAGTTTTTAGTTATATCCACAAAGAAAAACTTTGAACCTTTCAATCAAAAATAGTATGGTGATGAGGGGATCCCCTAACGGGCTCCCAAGGGTTAGACCCTCTGTATCATCACTATCATTCAGGGGGGATACTTATGATTAAGCTGTTAGGGCACCTCAAACAAAAATGTGCAACAGGGAATGAATGGTCAAAGTGTGTCATTACTTGCTTTAGGATGAACGGTGAACAGAACAAGCAAAACCTATGTTTTTAAATGTCGGCTTCTTTTGTCTGTTTTTTATTTTTTAAATTTACTAAAGGAACAAATACCTGAAAAACTGCAGAGCTAAACTGAGTTTTCAATTGAGGCTTATTGTTTTTGTTTTTTTTACTAAAGGAAAAACACTTAAAAGTTTTTTGTTTCATAATTTCATATTTTTATCTTGTCTCTATTCATTGATTTTTATTACATCTGTATTAACAAAAAGTAATGTTTCAATAAAAATAAAATATATAACGTCTTAAAAAATATAATTATGTCTCCTGCTGTAACACCCCCCCCTCCCCCTGAATAAATTGGCACACAACTGTATATCAGGAAAGTAGTGACTTGGTAGGTAGGCCAAAGTGAAGTATGCCCATAAAATTTTGTTATAAGATGTGATTTTAGTGCAATAAATTTCTATCTAATATGAAGTCATGTTAATCAATGAAAATATACCCCTGGTATTTTATGACTGCAAACCCTCTGAATCTTTGTGACCTCTAAAAATGATTTTACTAACCTGCATTATAACAAAAATCAACAACAAAATTTTTTGTAATAAAGATTTAATTTTTTTTTTTTTTGTAGTTCATAATATAGGGCCCCTGGCCCTATGCAGTGAGCTTGTTTAGCTATTCTTTCTTGTTTTTATTTATTAAACTGTTTATTTTTCATTAAGAACCTTCGAAGTATTATGCTTGGCCTCCAATAGGACTTTTATAATCTTAAGGTTAAAAAAATAAAGTACTCATTTACACACCGAGTAATAGTAACAATCCCAGAAAAAAAAAATCTGACACAACTTTCACTTACCAACTTACTTAGATTAGAAATTAATGCATTTTGTTTATTGCCACTGCTCAAATGAACAGAACGGCTTTAATTATGAACAATGGTCTGTCATTAAAGGCGTACTCCACATGCGTGGGCTCAACGAATTTTATGAGATGACTGAATATTTTTATTTTTTTCTCCTCTTTATGTTTTCTTTATTTTTATCATATCTCAATTTAGCCATTTCTTATTTTTAGGCGTAATGAGAGACAGTTAATTTCTCCATATAAACAAAAACAAAGGTACTTTATGGGAAACAAACAAACAAAAAAGGCCCCACCCCAAAAAAGCCCCCTCAGAACATTTTAATAATGATAAAGCTTACCTGATATTAAAGAACACCTAATTTTCATTTAACATGACGAATTTGATAAAAATCGTTAAAGCCGTTTTTGAGATCATCGAAAAAAAGGTAAAAATTAGAAAAAAAAATTATGAAATAAAGTGCCCGCTCCGTTTGACCAATGTTGATGAAAAGTTGGCTATCACATCTTTGGCATATACACACATCAAATACCCAGTTTGATCAAAATCGTTAAAGCCTTTTTTGAGTAAATAAAAAAAAAAAAAAAAGTCCCCCCTCCGGTTGATCAATTTTGATGAATTTTTTACAGTCATATCTCGGGCATAAAAATAGATCAAATACCCAGTTTGATCAAAATAGTTAAAACGGTTTTTGAGTAAATAAAAAAAAACACGTAAAAATGATACAAAATTTATTAAGTAAAGTCTCCACTCCCGTTGATCAATTTTGATGTAATGTTGGATATCACATCTTTGGCATATATACACATCAAATACCCAGTTTGATCAAAATCGTTTAACCCTTTGTTGAGTAAATAAAAAAAAACACGTGAAAATGATAAAAAAATTATTAAGTAAAGTCCCCCCTCCGGTTGATCAATTTTGATGAAATTTTCAGTCATATCTCGGGCATATAAATAGATCAAATACTCAGTTTAATCAAAATCGTTAGAGCCGTTTTTAAGAAAATCGAAAAAAACGTAAAAAGTTATTTAATAAAGTACCCCCTCCCTTTGAGCAATTTTGATGAAATTTTTGCTGTCACATCGCGGGCATATACATACACTAAATACCCAATTTCAGTTTTGTACGGCCTATAGTTTTTGAGCTAGTCTGTTCACACAAACACACACAGACCATTTCGCGGGACTTGGTTATTTGGACTCAGGGGACCCCAAAACGTGTATTTCCGTTGAAAACCGGAAGTCGAAATTTTTCACGATCGCAATACTTTCCTTACTATATATTTCGTATATAGGTAAGTGAAAGTAAAAATTGGGGATATTGGTCATTATAAAAAATAAAAAAAAAGAAGAAAAACTTTAAATTTATTTACAAAAAGAATAAGAACTTTACTAAATTTTATTACACCTATCCCTATTCTCCTCTCTCCACCCACCCCCCACTGGTACCTCCTGTTTTATAAATCAGTCAAAAACTTGGAAGTGTTTGTTAATTTTTATGTTATTTATCTTATTTCTTATTGGAAATAAGTTTTGACCAAATAGCGGTTTTTCTCTACATCCTCTTGATTTTTATTTAAAATGCGAATTGAGCGTCAAATCAGATCTGATATTTAAATCAAGATATTTATAGCTTTTAACTTTTAACGAAACGAAATGTTTCGATGGATTTTCCATTATAGAGCCATCTAAATTTTTCATCTTGCTTTTCTTGTCTCTTCCAGCAAATCATCACTTTCTATTTTTCTAAATTCAGCACCAAATTCCAATCTTTGCGGTATCAATTTACTTTATTTATCATTTCTTGCAAAATATTAGGATTATCCAGCCTTTTTTTTTATTTTTTTTTTATTTTTATTCTATTGGTTGTAAAGGGGGGGGGTATCTATATTTTATATTTGTAGATGTAATGGAATCTCTTCATTTTACTGTTTGATTTCTATTTAAAAAAAAGTTTATTTTCATAATTAGTTGGCTGATCGTAATTAGACATTTGGAGTTTCAAATAACTTTTAGAATTCTCTAATTTTTTTTTAAAGTAAGAATTCCTCCACCTCTACAAATTTCATTACTTATATTTTACCATCCCCTGCAATGGTTGCTTGGATAACAATGCTCTATTCATTGTATCAATGGCCATCTCACAGAGTTCTTAGAAATGGAAGCATGTCAAGTGAGTAACTGTACAACAGTCGATATTTTTACAATAACTTTACAAAGTAACTATTATTCAGCTAATTAGTATGTAATGAAATTACAATACCATTCATTTTTTTTTTATTTATGTTCTTATAACTATGAAAGGTAATTAATGACAATTAATATTACTTACATTTTTCAGGAATCATCTTCATGAGGGGAAAAAGTTCTTGGCCTGACTGCTGTGACTTAGATATTCCTATTTTTTACATTGAGACGATTCAAACTTCAACAGAAATGGAATCAAATATAATATTTAAGAATTTGTAGTTTCACTCAGTTTGTAATTCTTAATAAATGTTTGAAAAAAATTAGAATTTAACATCCGAAAAATATTTTCCGTTTGTTTACCTAAAAATAAAAAACCTGTAATTGTGTTTATGCCTAAAAAAAAGAGATTATGTATCCAAGAAAAAAATATTTGAAGGTTGTATGGAATTATAGTATAGCTCTTATAACTTTAGAATGAATTTCGTAAAAGTGAAATGGAGCAAGATCATGTATGTGTTTAAATAGTTTTCAATTTTTTATTTTATTTATAGATCCTGTGTTACATTGTCTAGCTCATACTATTCATTTTTCTCCTGTGAATTCTCATGGTTTCCTTTCTAATAATATTGTGATTATATTTTTATAAATTTAATCCAATATCATAATTAGTAAGTTTTATTCATTTGGCTATCGCCTTCGTTCCCTTGTAGAAAAGTTAATAGAACCGTAAGTATTGAGTACAAACGGATATGTAATTTATATAATTATTTAGTTAAAGGGTTTATTTGAAGTCATGTGTTGATGACAATTAAGTGTTTGTGCGTGGTAATTAATACCATATACATGCCAAATATAAAAATATGATAAAATTCATACAAGGCAACTTTTATTCAAAACAAAGAAATTGTAGTAAAATTTTATACAATATACTTACTTTTTATTTGTGCCATGAAGGTAAATAATTAAAGCTCATTCATTTGTCCAGTGGACAACAGATGTCTTTCCAGAAGGTAAGTTTATGCTTTCTTAGTTAAACGATTTCCATGCACATCAAACTTTTGCCAAAGAGAAATTGTATATACAAAAGAGGTTATATTTTGTTTTATGAAAAAATCTAATAATAGAATGAACACAGGCGGAGAATGTAGAATGGTAGAACCTACCAAATCCTATTCTACCAAACTCTAAATTTATATCCTATGAAAAAAAGGTAATAACTAGGAAATCCATATTATTGAAAATTTTTAACAATTTCCAAAGGAGCTATCAGTTTAATCCTTCTAAATTATGATTTTGTTCACTATGAGGTGATGGTGAACTAACGTGGTTGCAATATTCTTCGAACAATACTAAACCACTTCTACTATCTAATATTCATCCATCCTCGATTTTTTACATTTCATCAGGTAAATATAGAATTTTATTTATTATTTAAATGCCAAGCCATTCTGAATATTTTGATTACTTTTAGTTTTATTATTATAATAATTACATAGTCATAGTTATGGTTCTAATTGTAATTGTTACAGAAAGGATATTTTCTTAGTGCCTTGCATCGAAAGAAGACATTACTTAGTTTTTTTATATTAGGCCCATTGAATGATTTAATAAAATTATCAGAATTTCAGAAAAACAAATTACGTTTATTTTAGTTTGATGTTCCTAGGTAGGCTTGAAGTTCCTAGGTAATATATACTATCAATTTTTAATTTTGTTCATTAAATTATTGAATTAGATGAGTTTAAATTTGGTTAAATTAGATTAGTTTAAACTCTAGTAAGTAGCTTGCAAACAGACATATTTATAAATAAGCATTCCTAATGTAATGAATGCCTATAAATTATTTTTCAGAAATAATATTTGACTTTTTTGAAACGCCTTTTTTCGATTGTATTATTACTGCTTTAAATTAAAAAACAAAATGATAATTTATGATTAATAGTAAATGTTTTTATTTGAACAATTATCTCATTTAGTTTTCTTTCCCGACTCTTATAAATCTGAAATAATTTACAGTAAAAGCAAAGCACTCAACTCTTAACATTTGAGATACTCTAATGGAAATATCATTCAATTGATTATTTCCGTGTAAACAAAAAGAAGTAAATGTATCTGTCGTGTTGTTTCAGACAGTATAATGAATATCGTAGTATTAATACTACGGTTTCTCTTAACCTCCAAAGGAAGTATCATTTTTATTTCTTTTTATACAGAATTGTTTAGGCCTCACAAGTTTCTTTTTATAAAACTCTACTAGACATTTTGTGTAAAAAAAAAAAAATCAGAAAAACTCTATTAGATGGGGAGAGAGGGAAATATACAATAGCTTCAAGGAAATTTTTAATGAGGAATATTTATCAGGTATTGCTCAAATACCTCAACACTCTAAACAAAATAAAATGATTGTAATATATTTATTAAACTGGAATCACCTGTAAATGGTACAATGATTATAATATATTTATTCAGTAAAGAAATATTTAAATTTATTCTACTCCATTATTTAAATGTTAAACTAGGTTCACTTCCCCATAATGGATGAGCCAAGGTTTCTCCATCACATCTTAAATGGAATTTCGAGAATGGTGGCGTTTTGATTATCAGTTGAAGTCTGAGCCACTCAGAAGTTGTTTCGTCATTTTTGACCAACTTGGCCATTTCCGGAATTCCGTATTTCGTTGTGTTATCATGCAAATTGGGCTCATGCACCAATCAGTGACAATGGTGTAGGAATTAAAATGTACTAGAACTTAATTTTTTTTTTTACACAGAACGTCAGTAATATTTTTTTTTTAATCCAACAAAACATTGGAGGTATAGATAAAATACCAATTTTCGTCGTATAATGAAAATTAAATCTAAGTTTGTCTTTCTTTTTCATTTTCTAATTTTTTGGTTGGGTGCCTCCCTCCGAAGCGTCACTTTATACGTAGTTGCATCATTGTTATTGTATAAATATTAGATAAAATATAATTTTATTAAAGCAGGTATGTAGTGGTAGATACATACCTGCTTTAATAAAATTATATTTTATCAAAAAAACTCATTTTTTTTACGGAGCAAATAATTAGAAATAAGCAAGCATATATGAACAGTTCCTTTTAAAATCTAATATATCCTCCTAGTCACCGGACATCCAATTGAATTAGCTATAATTGTGTTTACAGTCTGCAATGGCTGACAGTATGTTGGATTCTCCCTTCCATATTTCAGTTAGTATTGTGGCCGTGGTTTGGGTTTGATGTCTCTAGTTTTTTTATATAGTGGTTCAGTTTTAGTTGTAATGTACATTAAAGCATTTGCTAACAGTTGATCTATGATAATTTAATATAATTGTAAATTTTTGAAATCTAATCACATTCTTTAGAATTTTTAATTAGTGTGTTTGTTAATAACTTATGAATGCAAATGTAGTGAGGTTTTAAAACTTCATTTTTGTCGTTGCTAAAATTTAAAACTTGCTTTATCATTACGGAATCAACTAATATTAAAGTAATTTCAAATTTTAGTCAAGAATTTTCCATTTAATCTTATCTACTTAACTCCTGCTACTTTTTTTCCTCATAAATTATATGTAATATTTAATTCATGAAACAAAGCATTGAGGTTTAAAGTAATATGCTTTAAGGAACGGCAATGAGCGTATATAAATTCAATTAAATATTTTATCATATTTAGTCTTTTAAAATAAACTGCGAGACTAAAATGAAAAAATAGCTAAAATTATTACAACTATGAAAGAAATACTTTTTTATCTAATTAATTAATTAAAATTAGAAAAATAGATTTTTTTTTAAACACTTTATATTTTGAAAAAAATTGTTTTCAACTAGGTACTTCTAAAATGATATTTATAATTTTTAAATTTTACATAACCTCCTCGCAAGATTTTAATAATTTTATAGTAATATAGTATAACATTTGGTAAGAAATTACAATATTTATAACCGTATGCAATATGGATGGATTATAAAATATTCATCCAGAAATTTTATCAGTAGACATTTGATAAAAAATAATATTTTTTATTAATAAACGAAAGATGTTCGTGAGTAATTTCTTCTATTACACTTACATATGATTGAATAAATATTAAATCTACAATTATAATTAACTACTTATGAACATGAGAGGAAACTGAATTTAGTCTGAATGTTATAATTTTTTTCTTCCGTGTCTAATAGGGTTAGCATTGCCGGTAACACCAACCAATCAGATGCCAGCTTTCTTTCTGATCAAGTTAGCAACCGTCAAATTTAGCTAGTTTCTGATTCGCCTTTATAGTGATACCTTTCGGTCTGTTGTTTTATTTTAATTATAAAGGAGTGAAAAAAAGTGTTTTAATATTTACATAATGCTGATTCATTTACATGTTTTCATTTTTCGGCTACTGTATTGTTTTATTTCGTTTCGATTTTTGCCTGTTTTAAAGTGCGAGGTGGATACAATGAACTTCAGGAAAGAGAAATGGATCTATCCATTGTGAGTTTTAAATTTTTAATAATGGATGCAACTTGTTTTTTGTTGTTTCAATCTATATCCAGTTTTATTATAAAATCATTAATTTAAATCATTGAAAAATATTTCAACTCTTTCTAATATTATTATTTTCATTTACTGAATTTATTTCTATTAAATAATCAGTTTACTAATTTTGGCTTCATTCAATGTCTACATTTTATTGAATCTTATTTAGAGTTGTGAGATCCCTTCAGTTTTGCAAGAAACTTGAAATGAGTGTTATTCTATTTTTTAGCTGAGGGTTTTTTTTTAAATACGATATCTTTGAAAAACAAAAAATAAAAAACGTTTTCATATTTCAGTATTTAAAAAATAGTACAAAATACTATCAAAAATAGCCCTTAATAAAATTAAGAATGAAATCCTTGATTATAAAAAAAATTTATTATTCACTTTAAGGTAGTGATTTTATTAAATCTTGTTTAGAATTATTGCTTTCCTACAGTATTTCAAGATATCATAAATTAGAATGCCATCCCCTAAAATGAGTGAACTATAATAGTTTTCGTGGAATAAGGAATAAATTTACAGAATTATATGCCGCCATTATGTTAATTGTGTAGGCTGTGTATTTTTAACTGATTAAAGCTCATTTTTTTACTAGAATAATAACACCCTGAAAGTTTTTTCTTTTCTAAATTATAAAAAATCTCCTGAAATTATTGACTATAAAATTGTCTTTTCTAATTTCAAAGGATGTAATTTATACTGACTGTAAGTTATAGTGAACTTAAAAATCCGTTAAATGTGCAATGGAAAATTTCACTCCTTTCCTTTTGGTTATCATTGAAATAATTTAGATTTATCTAAATATTTTAAATATTGAATATATAATCATGCTTTCTGATTTGTTTTTTTAATACAAGTAAGTTTGCAGGTTTTATTTTTATATTTATATAATATTTTTAAACACTACCTTTGAAAGTTGTGAGCTAGACAATCTACAAAATTGAATACATATTTAAAATAATCTAATTCTTTAGTGATTGATATTATTTTATTATCAAAGAATTTCTTAAATTTATTACATGGTGGAATATAATTTATGAATTTTTCAAATAAATTTCTTAACAGCGACAATTTTTTTTTTTAATTTTTGGTTTCTTGAAATTTTAATACAGAGAAATTTGTTAGCTTAAGAGTTGTATTTCCTTCCTTTTACACAATATTATGCATGCTACTTTCTATTATATCACCTAATTCAATATTTCTTTGTTACGAATAACTTATTACTTCAGAAATCATTTTTGATTATTCATCGTGCTAACAACGAAACGGCAATGTTCGAGATCCATAAAAAATATATATAATTATTTAATTGGTATTAAACATAGTAATTTGGTAATTTATCCTCGATGAGTCAATTGGATAATAACCTTAGGAATGGGTAGTTATAAATTATTACATTTTTGGATGGTTTAATATGATTATGTGGTTATTATTCTAGTTTATTGGCCAATATAAGAGGCAGTGGAGTGTTTTCATGCTATCAATTACAGGAAGGAAGGATACTTTCGTTAGTAGCAGACAGCAATAATAGGTCGAGTAGTGTCTTCCGATAATAGCAAGTTCGAGGACTTGTTTCCTTTTTATCAGAAACCCCTTGGCAAGAAAGAAACATTTTTTATCTACCTCAAAAAATATAACTCCTTGAAATATGTTCAGCAGTATTTTATTCTCTTAATAACTAGAGAACTTACGGTTCGTTGCGAGAACTTTCAAATTAGATACTGACTCCTTAATGCATTTAAATTTTAAGTGATGTTAAATTATGCAGTTATGTGAGTTGAGCTAGATTTACTAAACCAAATATTGTGGAGATAGCTGATTGTTTTTTAATCACTTTTTGGGTGCTTAATTAAAAGATGTCTGGCTGGCAAATTAATATCATCAGCAAATGAGCGGAAATAAATATGCATGATACCCAGGTTTTTAAAAAAATATGCTTTCTACCAATCACAAATTCTATGTCACATCTAGGCGTGGCACATCTTTACATTCACTTTTAAATGAGGATCAACTGAAATATGTTCAGCAGCATTTTATTTTCTTAATAACTAGAGAACTATTAGTAAATATATAGTAAGGGAAAGTATTGCGATCTTGAAAATTTTCGAATTCCGGTTTTCAACGTAAATACACGTTTTAGGGTCCCCTGAGTCCAAATAACCATGTCCCGCGAAATGGTCTATGTGTGTGAACAGACTAGCTCAAAAACTATAAAGCGTATGAACCTGAAATCGGGTATTTGGTGTATGTATATACCCGAAAATGAGACAAAATTTATTAAATAAAGTGCCCCCCCCTCCGTTAGACCAATTTTGATGAAATTTTTGCTGTCACTTCGCGGGCATATACATACATCAAATACCCAGTTTGATCAAAATTGTTACAGCCGTTTTTGAGTCAATAAAAAAACACTTGAAAATGAGCCCAAATGTATGAAGTAAAGTGCCCCTCCAATTAATTAATTTTGATGTAATTTTTGCTGTCACATCGCGGGCATATACATACGTCAAATACCCAATTTGATCAAATTTTTAAAGCCGTTTTTGAGAAAATCGAAAAAAAAAAAAACGTAAAACGTTATGAAATAAAGTACCTACTCCCTCCGTTTGACCAATTTTAATGAAATTTTGCTGTCACACCCCGGGCATATAAATACACCATATACCCAATTTCAGGTTAGTAGGGTTTATAGTTTTTGAGCTAGTTTGTTTGCATACACATAAGGACACAGTAGTACACACACACGGATACGGACACACAAACAGGCCATTTCGCGGGACTTGGTTACTTATACTTAGGGGACCCAAAAACATGTATTTCTGTTGAAAACCGGAAGTCGAATTTTTTCACGATCGCAATACTTTCTCTTACTATATATTTCAAATATAGGTAAGTGAAGGTAAAAAAAAATCAAGTAAACATATTACAGGAGAAAAAAAAAATCCGTCAACTCATAAAACACGTTGAGTCTACGCGTGCGCAGTACGCCTTTAAAGACATACGATTGTTTATAATGAAAGCCGTTAGGTTGATTTAATGGTAATTATTTGCTTCATGGTAACTAAATGAAGTTTTCAACAACTACATAGAGAATTATAAAATCAGATGACTTGGAGCATTATTATGCTTGCATTGTATTGCCGAATTATCGCAAGTAAAAACTTCTATTTAAAAATAAAACATTTAGTGTACTTTGGAGAGCAAATACAAACAAAAATAATTAAGTAAATGAATGTGGAAAAATTTGTGACTTTGAGAATGGTATTTAACGAAACACATCAATCACTAATATAAGTAAGTTGGTAAGTGAATGTTGTGCGTTACGCGCATCGCACCAACTTTTTAGTCCTTTCTTGTGGCCCCAATCACAACTGAAAAGAATTCTTTTTGTTTTTCTATCCCTTTTGAGCTAGCGAAACTCGAAAGATGCAATCTAATTAAGGTAACTTTAAGTCCCATTAAAAAAAAAAAAAAACGCGTTGGGATTTACAGTCGTGGTCAAAGAAATTGCATCACTTAAAAATATTGAAGGACCTCCTTAAACCATTGTTGTTCATACCTTTTGATAATTTTAAAATGTTTTGTTAATGTAAAGGGTCTGTTACTAGCCGTTAAAAATTGTTAAAACCAAAATAATAAATAAATAGTAATCATAAAAAAAGTAAAAAATAAAAATAGAATTTAACGAGGAACGAGAGTTAACGAGGAATTTAAGTGTTTTTTTTTTGTTTTGTTTTTTATGATTATTATTTATTTGTACAAATTGTATACAAACATTAAAAATAAATTCAACAAACTATATTAATATCAACTAGTATTTTGGCGAACCGCCATTAGCCCTGATCACTGAGGAGATCCTTTTTGGCATTGAGTTGATCAAATGTTTTATAATTTCAACACCAATCTCCTCATTCCACACCTTTTCGATTGCCTGCCTTAGCTCATCTTTATTCTTTAAGCTTTGCAAATTTTATTTTCATGATAATCCACAAATTTTATACAGGATTTAAATCAGGGCTATTGCCTAGCCATGGCAGCGTGGAGATTCCGTTTTCTGTTAAGCACTGCTTTACCTATCCAAAAAAATAATGGTAAAGGTAATAAAAAATTATGCATCGAAGACATTTTTTTAAATAATTAACCTACCAATTTGGCTCTATAGCACGGAGCACAATCATCTTGAAAAATGAAGTCTCCGCAGAGTGTAAGGTGGGAATTCGTTGAGGGAAATAACCTCAATTCCAATTTTTTTTTTTATACTTTTTTGCATTAATCGTCCCATCTATAACGTTTATCTGGCCAATTCCAAAGTAAGAAGAACATCCCCAAACCATCACACTTGCCGGATGTTTCACTGTTTTTAACGTACCTACCAGATACGTTAAATCTTTCATGACCGGCGTCTTACGAATGGAGCACTGTCAGAAATGAAGATGTTGAATTTACTTTCATCCGAAAACATCACTTTCCTCCAATCATTAATTGTCCAGTTTTCGAAATTCCGCACCCGATTTCGGCGATATGGTGTCATTTTTACTTTTACTTTGTTAAGAAATGGTGTATTAGCTGGTTTTCTTGTACATAAACCTTTCTCTCTTAATCTTCTGCTAACTGTTTCCCGACTTGCTTCTGCTAAATTGCTATCTGTTAGATCTCTAGATATTTCCTTTGCAATTTGAAGCGATTTTCTAATGATAATCTCATCATCATGCTATGATCTAAACGCTCACCTGTCTTCCTTTTCCTTCCAGTCCCTTTCTTTTGCTCGGTAGATCCCTGAGAAAGATTTCTATTATTATTCTCACCTCAGTGGATTGGTTTGGAAAATGCCAATATTTTAACTTTTTTCTCCTTGGACATTTGTTTGAAACTCCTTCTGTCGGACATAATAACAGAAAATAACGTGTTTAATATTAGCCACTCTGGAACCAACTAAACTATAAGTCACTGATTACATCTCTCTCTCTCTAAAGCTAGGAGATAAACAAGTGAAATTCCTTACTTGTAAACTCATTTAGGATTGAAAAGATAACAATCATAGGTGATGCTATTTCTATGACCACGACTGTAGGTAATATCACAGAATAGTAGATTATTAATTTGAATTTGTTCGTTCGCACAAGTCACCGGAATAGTCAAATAGGACACGACCAGAAGTGACAGCAGTAGAAGAATATTAACGTATGCTATTGATTCATTTCTGAGGAAAAAGAAAATATTTTTTATATTTATCTTTGACAATGTGAGGTTGCAAAACATAATACACCATGGCGTCTAATTTTATTTTCCTGTTTAGTTGATATAAAAACTTGATTAAGTAACCATGGAAAGAATAGTTCCCGTTACAAAGGGATGTTCCAACAAGCACTTAAAACATGTAGACAACTCTTTCGGATGCGCATATTCTTTACTCAGTAGGTTTCAGGAGTCATAATTATCTATATTTCTGTTTTATATTTAAATTTTAAAATTGAAATTTATTAAATGCTTAATAAACATATTCGCTGAATAATTAAAATAAAATGTGTACGATGCGAAGTTCGAAGCATCTACTTCACTTTCATGAATATAGTTTTTCATTGATATTTAAAAAAATATTAATTGGGTGCAAATCTATGTAACGATCGTGGTTTTCGAATTTATATACACCATCAACGTTGATGAATTTTTGTTGTTTAACTGTTCACGCACCATTCGACATGAAAAAGAGAAGTAATATACATACATAAAATAGAATTATAAAATTTAAACTAGTAAAAATATTAATTAAAAATTTTTTCTTCACATTTAAAAAATCCTAATATTTGCCAATTGGAGAATAATTTTGAAATATTTAAGAAAACCTAAACTAATTTTTATAAACAAGATTGGAATGGGGGCGTAATCACATTAACATGCTAATAATAATATTAATATATAAATATATACAATATGTGATGTTTTATATCCAAGTGGTGGCAAACAACACCATGTCCACTATTTTCATTTAATTAAATTTAACACTATGGATTTAAACACGATGATAATTCCAGTTACTTAGCAACGTCATTGACCTGTGTGAAAACCTTTCATTATGTTAACTCCACAAGAAAGGAAAATAATATTTAACAAAATATTTGTACTGGTATTTAAATCGAAAGTGTTGAATTTAATTTTTAAAAATATAGGTCTTGTTTATCTCTGAGGTACAGAATATTATGAAATTATGATAATAACATAACATTATCTGTTACAATATATAGATTATGTCATTACTGCTCACATGATAGTTATAAAAATTAATATGCTGTGAAATGAAGATGATTTCTTCTATGACACAAATTTTCCATTATTTAATAGCGTTAAATAAATCTCCTCACCTCATATATATTTTTCTCATGTTATACTCTAAGAAATTTTGCATGATTTGACTTAAAAACTCAAAAATTTGTAATATTTTTAACTAAGCAGGCAAAGACAAATACTGCTCTAACAACCAAGTGATACAGTAACTAGAACTTACAAAATGTGAATTGTTCTTCTGCGCGTTAAAGTTAAGGTTTAAAACAATTTTTATGTTAACTCTAAGATAATTTAGAGGAAAAAAAAATCATACTTAGTTATCATACATATATCCAAATTTCAACTCCTATTATCACCATATCTTTCTTTTCTAAGGTATTTCCCATGAAATCTCAAATGCTCACGTTGTTGTAGCCACAATGACTCCAGAAATGAATCGATCTTAGGCTTATTATAAAAAGTTTGTGATATCTTTCTCAAGTACAAAAAATACCATTTGGAAACATTTTCTTCATCTGTAGAAGGATACAAGTTTCAACACCACAGCAAATAATAAGGAAGTCGTTTTGAAAATGATTGTGCTGCGACACAGGTTTTTTTTGAAAGTATAATCAAATGTAACCAATGTAGAATAATATATTTAATTTTTGTAAAGCTACCCATATTTTATTTCTGGGCCTGGCATATTTCGTGAGGTTTTATGACCGTAATATATCCCAACTCCCATCGAGTAACATAGCGGTATTAGTATTTTAATTTGTATTTTAATGGACAATTTTTTCGAATAAAATTATTATAAAATATTAGGAATTTCGTTTTTACATATATATTTTTTGTACAAATATTGTAAATAAATACATAGTCAGTCGGCTACAATAAGGACACAACTCAAAGTTTTATTTTATTTTGATTTATGTAACAACATAACGGAAGTATTATATATTTTTTTTTAATAACGTACGTCTTATAATTATTTAAGCATTACTATTAATTACTACCTGTTTGTAGTTCACTATCTACAAATAAATTTTGTAACTACTAAATTTCCTCTTCCATGGAAATATTCATATATCAAAATCATACATAAAAAAGACAAAAATGCATACAATCATTCCTTTGACACACTGAGCCTCCTTCCAATTTGAAAGCTCATCTCTTCCCGATTTGTATGGGTTGGAGATGGAACTATTTAATCATTTAATTATTTTAAAAATAGAATGCCTTGATAAATTGGTTAAATCCAGAGTTCGGTTTCTTATCCAAAATAAAATTCTAAATACTATCCGGTCGGGAATAATAGTGACAGTTGATATTGTAAACATTAATGGTTATCAAAAGAAATATTAAAATTTTGATTGTAGGATAAGGTAATGTATATGAGGTAGAATGGTCTTAAGTTTGAAGAGAAGTCCCAGGTGAATCCTTGAATCACCCGTTGAGTGTTTCAAAAATTCAAAACTTTTCGAAAAAATAATTTACCAAGAGGGTTTTTGATGTACTGACTGACCGAAACATAATGCTTGACCATCTATTCGGTACTCATACTCACTCTCAACCACACAACAGGTACATCGAATTATAGACTACAGTGCTAGAAGACTAGAGGAGAAACAATACGCTACCGGTACTAATGTATTTCTTAGTGTTGCCCAAGCTTTGATAAAGTCTAGCACCAGGGATTTTTCTTCAAACTTAGGACCATTCTAATTCATACTTTATTTTATATCGAATGAATATTTTAATTTTCCTTTTGATTTCACTATTCTTGCTAACAGGTGTAATGTAAGCATTTAGCATTTTAGTTTAGATAAAGATCTAAATTTATAAACCCTGTATTATTAAATATAACCAATTTATCAATCAAAGCATTCTGTTTTCAAAATCAGTATTATTTAAATGATAAAATTGTTACACCTCCGTTCCATAAGCATCGGAGAAGAGATGAACTATCAACGGATCACAACGAAAAATATAATGATACGGTTCGCCGAAGCCACGGGCTCAATCCCGACCTTCCTAACGAAGTTAGGATCCAAGCGTGCCGCGCCACATCTTCTCCCCATTTAGCCCCTCCCTAACCCATTTTCTCGAGATCAAATTTTATGCTAACTTCCTATCAATGTCCCACTGCTAGGAGAGGAGGAACACTTACCATCCTTTTAAAGCTGAATTCAGCCCTCTGCCCCCCACCGCTCCTATTGTCAGCATAATTTGCTCTGAGGCACAAGACCTAATTAGTTATTAGCTCTAACGGATGACGGACTGCTTACTATGGTAAGTCCTTAAGATGTAACACTACAAAATGCCTTACTATTCTTTCATCTGACTCGCAATTGGATGGAAGAATAGTGAAGCAGCCTTAATCTTTTGATGTAACGTGAACCGGGTTGAATTTACCATCTGCGGTTAGTGCCCGATTTTCGAATAAAAGATAATTGCTCCTATATTCGTTTATACGAGAAAAAGAGTCAGAAGATGAAGTAATCAATGAACCAGGAGGCTATTCTGTGGAACTGTCCCAAGTTACAATGTTGGTGATTTCATTCTTGTTATAATATTAAATGGAAAAAGGCCTAAAGATTTAGGGTGATGGAGATATTTATATTTCTTACATGCATACGGCAGATAGAGGAAAAACATTCCTGACGAGGTTAGTGTCTGAAGCCAGGACTTTGACTACGCCATATTAAGAGCTATAACTTATAAATGAAAAAAGAAAATTTATTAAATAATAATATCGGGAAATTGTATAAATATCAAGATATTTTGCCTAATAGTTGAGGATATACAGTTAAAAAATGGGAGTCACATATAGGTACATATGGAATTATGAATGTTTGTAACATTGAATTAGTTGATGTTTTTCATCGATTTAGGGTAAAATACCTACAAAAATATACTTCTTTTGATGACCATTTAATTCAATCATCTCAATTATATTTACCTTGTGCAGTTCTTTAACTTGGCGTGGAGTAGATAATTTTCCCTCTGAAAAAGTTTGTCAGTGTTCTCAAGAAAACATAATTTTCATTCATGTTCTCATTAAATCTCATTTTCATAATAATGTTATGCAATTAGGTATTTATTTTAGAATTGTTGTTTATTTTTTAACAAAGCAAAAATTATGCAACAGTACGATTTTTTTGAAATGATACTTAATCATTAGGGAACGGATTTTTTCTGAGCTTATTAGATTTTTTATTAGAAAGGTCGATTTAATCATTTTATGTCATTTCGAATCATTTAAACTTAAGTTTATTTTACATATTTTTACATATTTCTAATATAAATAAACATTTTAACATATTCATATCTTTTCTGTTTTTATTTCACATCTCATTATTTTTATTGCGTGATAATTTTCTATAAAACGAAAATGCTTACTAACCTATAGTTTTCGTGGCATAGTAAACCTAAAAAAAAAATAATTACATGTTTTGCGGAAGATATTATTTAGTTACTTAAACAATTACACTTGTCTGATATTTATCCAAAATGTGCAGACTCTTTGATCCCGGGATCATTGAGATTCCGGAAAAAGGCTTTATAAAAACTAGAAGGTCCATTCCAAGCATTAATAACAGCTTATTGCTCTGATTCTAAAGAAAGTGGTATCTTTTAAAAGAAAGTGGTACCTTTTAATACAGAATTTGGCCGAGCATTAATTTAGAGCTTATATACCTATAGATAAAATTGACAACCTAGATTTTAAAAGTTTCTTATAAAAAATATTAGTAAGAACGTTCCTGTTAAAGCACTTTGAGGGTAAACTATTTAAAAGATATTTATGACGAAACTATCGATAAAAAAGAAAGTAGAGATATCGTTAAAACCGGGCCACAAAGAAAACACCCGCTAATCAAAAACTGATGCCAAATAAATTTTTTGTTATGTTATGATTAAAGCTCGGAATTCCGTGCAGTTAAAATTTGAAAACGTGCAATAAAAACTTAAAAACGTGAAAAGTCATGCAATAAAAACTTTAAAACATGCAAAACCGTGCAATAAAATCTTTAAAATGTGCAAAAACATATAAAAAAAATGTGTTGCTTGAAAATCATGCATTAAATCATTTATATGAACAATATATAGCTACTTTTGAAACAAATAAGTAGTTGAGAGTAAATTGAAGTAAAAACTTTTATTTTTAAAATATTAGTTTTAATATAGATGTTGGTAAAATAATTATTTTTTTATTAGTAAAGAAAAATTAATGGATTACATTAGAAACGTAACTACACTTCATTATTTTTTAAATTAAAGTTTATAACTAAATACATTTTTTAATATTTTTCTGTAAAACAGTGCCTCCTTTCACTTAAACTTTCTTTCAATTTAGAAAAAGATATCTCAACTTCTACAATCGTTAGAGGACAATATTTATAGCGACTCAGCAACTATGGATCTCCTTCATTTCAATAGTGACTGAATTTCCGTTCAGGCAATCATTACAATTTTTTAATAGTTTGCATCCAGGATTTTTTGAAAAAAGATTTCAAAATTTTTCGTAAATCATAATTCCTTTTTCGCTCTTGATTGTTTCCAATGATTTCCCAACATCCTCAACTATTTTTATTTGGTCATATAGGGAAAGATTTTTCTCCTCTAGTTCTGTAATAGCAGCAGGAAAAGCTGCTAAATTCGATCCTATAAATGCCAAATCAGATTGAATGGTTGGATTTATCAAAATGGTTTTTAATTTGATAATTGATTGCACATTTTCTTCCAATTCTATATTTGAAAATATTTCCGGTAAAAAAACAAACAAAAAATCAGAATATAAAATATTTACTTAAAATAGTAACAAGATGTGGAATAAAGAGTAAAAAACTCGGATGTGAGCTGCAGTTTTATTGGAAATAGGGAGATCTTATAAACGAAAGATACTACTCAAATTATGGAATCATTAGATGCAATATCCCAGTGCGTAGGCTTACTTTTAAATCACTCTGATGATACGCACTACCCCTGGTACCGTTCTATGGTTAAAAAATAATTAGGTAATTACTTGTGCTGCAATGGGCATCAATTTGTGATTTCCTCTCACATCCAATATTTTTATCACAAGATTTGCAAAACACTGCACTACCATCCCTTTTGAGTCAGGATATTTTTCAATCCAACCCGCAATTGTCGAAGACACACCTCAAAGTTTCGGCATTTTAAGTAACAATATACTCGACAGAAGCTAGATTGATAGTGACAGAACGATGAGAATTGAGAAACAAAATGTAAACATCCAGGAACTATGGTAATGAGCACTTGGAACTACTGAGTTCTTGGAAATTAGAGGTTTGTGTTTGTTTACATCTTCCAAGTTCCCTTTATTTTTTTCCTGTTTCCTTTCCGTTTTTTTTTATTCCTATTCCTAATCCCCATTTATTTTTTTGATGAGTATTTAAGAAAATTAAAATTTGTAATAATATTTTTTCTTCAAATTATAAAATGTTGCAATTTCTTGCAATAAAACTTCAAAACGTGCAATTTCGTGCAGTTAACCCCAAAACGTGCAATTTCGTGCAGTATAAAACTTCATTAAAACATCCCATTAGGCTTGATTCGGATAAGTAACTTGAATTCGCTTTATTCTGACTTACCAATAAAAAGATGCAATTGCACGGGAATCCGAGCTCTAGTTATGATGTTCATAGAAGGCGCGCCATGTAGACTTTTCCGCATAACAAATTATCTGAAGTTAAGTGGGTGATGGTTTGTTTGTTTAACGTCACGTTAGTTAGTGGTTGCAATCACAAAAACCGAATATGCGTCGTTTTTTGCATATTTTATGCAAATCGATTCCACTTTATTCGTCAGTCTAATTAAAGAATAAGTAATTAACTGTTTATTAAGATATTTGATTGAGATTTCTAATCTTGAAGTATCCTAAATATTTAAAATTATATTCACCAGGGCATGGATACTTTAAATATGATGTATTTTCTTGAGATGTTTAGATTTGAAAAAAATCGATTAAAAGTAATAATATTTTCGATAACTTGATTACATTTATTGTTAAAAAAAACAAATTTTACTAAATATTGAAGAATAAATTATTTTAAAAAACATATGAGTTCTTATTTTCCGTGTTTTGCTGAAAATATAATTTTTTTTCTCTTCAATCTTTAATTCACACTTCTCAGCAGTGTTATTTTTTTAAAAATTAGTTAGATCAATTAGTTAAATTGAATATTTTATAGGTAACAGATTGAATTTTAATGTCAGTTTTTTAAAAATTGTATTTAATGTACCTATTTTCTTGTTTTATCAATTGAAAGAAACATAAAGATTACAGAATCACGTATTAGAAACTTTTCATTGTTCTAAGACTTCTCTAAAAAAAACTGAAATAATATTTCTACACTAACAAAGTGTAAGTAATAAATTTAGCAGTTAACAAAAATCTTATTCTTGGATAAGATAAAAAGATGTTTGGAAATACTCTTCTTCTGAAAATTGATTATTTACAAAGAAAAGTGAAATTTATAAAATTCTTAGTGAATTATCTCAAGAAAACGGAGAATATCTGAGTTTGCGTAGAAACAATAGTTGGTGCGACGAAGGCAATCTGTTCCTATCATTGTTGTGAGTTGATTTCATATTAATAAATTTTACTTATAAAAAAAACTCTTTAAACTTAAAAGCCCGCGAAAATTCTTAAATTATATGAAAGTTGAGTACTTATTCTTTTCAGCAAAATGTGGTTCTATGAGGATATTTGGAAATAGATTTAAGCTGTATTAATTTGTATGCGCCACATTTAAAGTTAATTCCACTATATTACATTGAAATCGAAATGTAACTCTTTTGACTCAATAACCCACTAATATTATTTCATCTACTTTTTAGCGGTATATAATAGTTTATTAGGCCAGGAGAGAGATTTTAGCCATACAGAAATGTACATATCACACAGAGTTGTATTAATTTTATTAGATTTAAATTGTAATAAAACACTTCCAATTCAAAAGCTAACCAATATCATTATATCATTTTAAATGAAATTAGATGCCCTTTTCAATAATATATCTTTGTATGAGGATATTTTAGAGATATTTCAGCTGTATTAATTTGTATACGCCACTTTTTAATTAAATTTTACTATATTTGATTCTAATCGACATAAAATTCTTATAAGTCAATAAGCCACTCATATTATTTCATCATTAGATAGAGAATTTTATCCTCTTTCAATTGATATATAATTTGTTAGGCTGGTTGGACAGAGATTTTTGCCCATGGCATTTTTCGATGACTGTTTTACAACTTGGAAAAAATCTAAATTTTATGTTTAAGAATTTTTTTTCCAAGATGGAAAATGATCTCTCTAATATTTATGATATCATTCGATTCTGTATGAAATGCAGAATTAATGGATACATTTTAAAACCCCAGTTCAATTAATGCCCATACTACAGAGGAAAGTCTTAACACCTACAAGTTGGTTTTGAGCTCAAGTCGTCATCGGAACTTCAAATATCTCAAAAGTTCAAATGACCATAATTCTGAAACTACTCGTTGGAATTGGGTAAGATTTGGCATTTTTTCTTATTTCTGTATCTAATTAATACCTATAAATGTTTACCAGAATCTGAGGGGGCAGGTAAAATTTTGAACTTTGGCTGGATGATCTGACGTGGAATGGCCCTAATATTGATCAAGTTTTAGAGCCTATTTGTTTTAAGTTTGCCTTGATGAAAAAAAAAAATGTTTCTTGATTTTTCTGTCAAAACTTCTGTTTAAATTTATGTCTATGCCTAATTAATTTAATAAGTTTTTTATTAAGCCTGAAGCCATTCTGATTTTTTTTTTTTTAATATTAGAAGAATATTCGTGTTGTTTTTTCAGGTTGTTTTAGACCTCTATATTTAGATTTTTGGGGAGTACTGCTACATTCTGGCAAGCCGTTTACGCCAGTTGCAATGATTTTTCGGCATTTATACTACCACTTGCTACTGTTACATCATCCGCAAATTCAATTACCGACGCATTTTAGAGCTTTTTTACTCCATATTAATTCTTATGGCTTTTTACCTACTATGAAGGAGTAATTATTCGTGTATTTATAAGCATGGGTTTTTCTTTATTAGTGAGAATAGAAAATATATACATAGGATTTCTCGGGGCTTTTCAAATTAATTATTTTCTGAATCCTTACTTGATTTTTTAAATAGGTTAGGCCTTTCTATATCATATATATAATAGTTAAAAAGGGGTCACCTGTGGTGTAGTGGTTAGCATGGGAACCTACAATGCTAAAGGTCGCGGGTTCGCGTCCGTTGTTGGCCCTAGGATTTTTTAAAGGGAGTAAACAAATCCTTGGTTATGCCCTTCCTCGGATAGGACGTAAAATGGAGGTCCCAAACCTGAGCGATCAGGTACTCCCTATCCCTATACTAATTATATACTGAATAGGTAAAATTTAGGAATCCCACTGTAGCATCGTCCGATTAGCCTTTGTAGCATAAATGGACGTTAAACAAACAAATAGTTAAAATATAGTATTATAAGTATATTAAAAAGTTAGGCCCATCCTAAGGGGATGAAATGAACTAATATCCTAATCTGTTGAGTTTCCTGCATAAATTCTGGTACAATCCATTCTCATACATTTTATCAGTTTACAATATTTATAAATATGGTGCAATAAATAAAACAGACTTTTTTCACCAAAAAAGTTATAACTTTATTTAACTAGGGAACATTTCGGCTCCTGGGGCTCCTTCTCAAGCCTATAAACTTTCTTTTTATCAGAAAGTATTAATTTATAAAAATCACTCAATTGCAAATAGTTTTGCAAAAATATTTGCTCTTTGATTTTATGAGTTATGCCCTTTGATGTATATGAGTTATCTCAAATATTAATCTTAGAAAGTACCTACCATGCATCATATTTGATGACTACGTGTCATTGAAAAATACCAATGTTTACAATGTAATAACTGGTTGCTGGAGACGCCATTTCAATTTCATCTAAAAACTATTAAATAGGGGTATATTATATTACGTTGTGTTTAAATTGGGTATTTGCACAAGTTAGTTACAAAAACTATATTTACCAAGTTAGTCTGGTCATAACCTATGTTTAATTTTTCCATCTTATCAAATCAATCATCAAACATGAAGAAGATGGTTAAAGAATATATTTATAAATATGATATAGTAAATATTTGTAAATATATGAAGGACAATAATGAATTTGTTGGGGTAGGACAGTCAGATCCTGGCGCGTGTAAGGCACTAAATCAAGCAATGATCAACCTAGACAAAGATGAAATAAGGCGAATGGAGATCTCTGCTTATCTTCCACAGCCTTCATGCAGAAAATCCCTTTACTATACCAAGGCTATCGAAAAAGCAATACTGATGTATTCATGACAGAGTAGGAGGGGGTAGGTGGTCCATCCCAAGTCCACTTCGGGGAATTCCCACTCCCCCTTCAACACCGGTCACCTCTGACAAGAGGTCCCCGAAGAGTTGGAACCAACTCGGGCATCTTCTTTGCTTTTTTTTAGTGACCTCAATAATATATTATTTTAACATTGAGGGTATTTGTCCCCTTCGCAAGTACTGATTTAGACCCGACCCTTCCGTTAATTATTTCCAATAATAAAATACTACTGATTATCGTTTAAAATAGTGTAAAGAAAAATAAATTTAAAATATTCTAAACCGGGACAACTTAACAAGTTTTTTTTTTTTTTTTTTTTTTTTTTTTTTTTTTTTTTTTTAAATAACTGATTCTGTTGCTGATAATGTACAACAATTCATTAGACTTGATCTGTAGTTTCAGAATATATAAAACATTACTTTTAATAGAAGAAATACTGAGTTGGAAATTTTAACCAGCAAATGTTTCCAACTATGTTAAAGTGAGTTTAAATTATAATCTAATAAACAGGAAAAAAATACATTCAGAACCTTTAAATTTCATTAATTCTTTTTTGTGCAAAAAACTCTTTTTTTTTGTTGTAATTTCAAGCTTCGTAGATTTTATATTTTAATAGCAAAGGTAAATTTGACTGATTAGGAATAGGTTGATATCCGCTTTGAGGGACGTTCAATTTTTCGGGGACAGGATATCAGTAGCTGTATTTCAGGGGCGGTGGTTTAAAATCGCGTTAATAAACATACATTCTCCGACCGAAGACAGCGATGACGAAGTTAAGTCGGAATTTTACGATAAACTAGAGTGGGTCTTCGATAAATTACCGCGAAATTACATGAAGATAGTTTTAGGAGACGCTAACGCAAAGGTGGGCAGGGAAGAAATATATTATCCGACAATTGGAAAAGAAAGTTTACACGAAATTAGTAATGATAACGGAATCCGATTGATTAACTTTGCTACTTCTAAAAATTTAATAATCAAAAGTACAACTTTTAAACATAAAGATATTCACAAATATACCTGGACATCACCGGATTCACAAACAAGAAATCAAATCGATCACGTTTTGGTGCAGCATAGGTGGCAAAATAGTGTTATTAATGTTAGGTCGTACCGAGGGGCGGAATGCGGGTCGGATCACGAACTAGTAGTCGCTAAAGTTCGGCAAAGACTTTCGATAAAAAAAAGGTTAGAAACCGGATCTCATACCGAATATTTTAATCTGGAAAAGCTTAAAATTCCGGCGATTAGAAAAAAATTTGAAATTGAACTCAAGAATAGATTTGATGTATTAGAACCATCGACAGAGAATGGTGAACACATTGATCAATTGTGGGAAGGGATTAGGGATAATATTAAAGAGGTCAGTAATTTGTGTCTGGGCAAAAGGGAAAATAATAAGAATAAACCATGGTTCGATGAAGAATGTTTAAACTCGTGTGAGAAAAGAAAAGCCGCTAAACTCAAAGTTTTAAATAATCCTAGCGAAGACAATCGTGCCTACTTTCGAGGCATAAGGAACGAAACGACTAAATTGCTTAAAAATAAAAAAAGAGAATATCTCAAAAACAAAATAATAGAAATAGAAAATAATGGAATCCAAAATAACGTTAGAGATATGTATAAAGGCATAAATTTATCACGTAAACGTCTAGGACCAGTTACGACTGGTATTAGGGATAATAATAATAATAACATCATAGCGGATCCGGTAGACATAGTAAGGAAGTTCAAAGAGCACTTTGATAGTATTTTTAATCCAGAAAATACCCGTCTATCACCAGTTTTGGAATTTCAAAGTGCTGAACCGTTATTAGAAGAACCGAGGGGGATAGTCGAAATAGCTATCGGAAAATTAAAATCCTATAAAGCAGCGGGGACGGATAATATTCCTAGCGAACTAATCAAATCATGTGGGGAAGCTGGGATTTCAAAAATACATCTTTTGATTAAAAAGATCTGGGAGTATGAGAAAATACCCGAAGAATGGAAAGAGTCTATACTTATACCGATTCACAAGAAGGGGTCGCGGACAGACATTAATAACTACCGTGGGATCTCACTACTTCCGGTCTGCTATAAAGTATTTACGTCAATACTGACTAGCCGAATAACCGAATACGCCGAGGAAATTATCGGAGATTATCAATGTGGTTTCAGACGGAACCGATCTACCGTAGACCAAATACAATGGTATTGTTCATCAACTGTATGTCGACTTTAAAAAAACTTATGATTCAATAGACCGCAATAAACTGTATAACATCCTGACTGAACTAGGAATACCGAAGAAGTCAGTAAACTTAGTAAAAATGTGTATGACCGAAACGTTCAATAAAATAAGAATCGGTGGTTATTTTTCTGAGAAGTTCAAGGTTCAATCTGGTTTAAAACAGGGGGATTCGCTATCCCCTGTTTTATTTAATTTAGCTCGAATATGTCATTAGGGAGGTGATAAATACCGGAAAGGGTTTGAACCTGGGGGGAAATATATCCGTACTCGGTTACGCTGATGATTTGGTTTTGCTTGGCGACGACGTGGAAACGATAGAACTAAATACAAAAGCATTGATGGAAGCCGGAAAAGAAGTAGGGCTAGAAATAAATACGGAAAAAACAAAATATATGGTTAGTTGTAGAAACGGTGACAATTTTGGCGATATTGAAGTAGAAGAGGAAATATTCGAAGCCGTTGAGAAATTTAGATACTTAGGATCTACTGTAACTAGAAAAAATGAAATCGAAGAGGAAATTAAGGCTAGATTAAAGGCGGGAAATGCTTGTTATTTCTCGGTTGCAAAATTACTTGGGTCACGCCTTTTATCCCGAAATTTAAAAATTAGGATTTACAAAACTATAATTCTTCCGACTGTTCTTTACGGTTGTGAAACATGGCCGCTTACAGTAAGGGATGAGAAACGCCTTATGGTGTTTGAAAATAAAGTGCTGCGTAGAATATACGGGCCGAAGAAAGATGAGTCAACAGGAGAATTTAGACGGCTGCACAATGCGGAATTGCGTGAGCTTTACCCGGCAAATGTAATCGAGTCTATAACTGCGCGTCGGCTAAAGTGGGCATGCAAAATGACGAGTCTTAGTAGTGAACGAATTCCTAAAAGATTGATAAACGCTTTGCCGACTGGAAAACGGCCGAGGGGTAGGCCTAGGCGAAGGTGGGAAGATTCGGTGAAAGCAGATCTTGTGAATTTGGGATTGGACGGTGGTAGGTGGATGGAGGTATGTAGGGACCGATTGGTGGTGTCGGCGTCGGGCCTTCGGGTCCGTTAAGCCTTATTGTATTGTATTGTGAATTTGACTCGTTTCCAATGTAAAGACAGTCGATTATATTATTAATATTTTCCATGTCGAAATGAAATTCAGGCACTATTAGGAAATGAAAGCTCTTAGGTCATTTTTGTGAAGATGCTTAACCTATATTACCTTACCTCCATGTGTTGAATAACTTTACACAGGAGGAGTATGATAATTTCTTGGCCAAGAATTTCACAAAGATAAATGTACTAATATTTAGCTTTTTGATTATTGTGTTATCAATTTCCTGGGTCACGTTGACGTTCACACTCTTCAGTTTGCTCTCACAAAAAAACCAAAACAAACACTTAATTTGATAATCGCGCGCTATAAATTTTAATTAAGGACAAACTTATAGGTTGCCAAATTTGCGTCTATAGCTCTCAACCTCCCGGTGTAACTTTGCCAACTTATCTATCACATTAAAGCAAAATACTAAATAAACTTTACATTTAAAAATAATTACTAAAGAGAACCATTTAATGTGTAAGTAAAAAAAAAATGTTTTTACGACTTACTACTTAAAATTTTTTTCAATGGAAGTATAGATTATTATTCTTATAACAATAACAACCTGTCGTAATAGTAGGAATTTGAAACTCGGATAATTTTAAAAGAAAAATTGTGAATTTAAAAGAGTAGAAAAATATCAATTATTTTTAAATCAATCATTTACATTTTCCATATCACCCTTTAGACCTGTTCAGGGTGATATATTTTGAAACGAAGTTTGGAACAACGGTGCTTCGATTTTTGACCACTAATAAGTGGAATGAATATTTTCATCCCAAGATTGATAAAAACTTATCAGTGAAAAGAGGTGTATTAAGTCCATTGTAACAGCCCCTGGCGCACAGTGGGACGAATGACCAATCTAGGTGGAAAAAAGTCATGATCGAAATTGATGAAACCTTTGTCCTAAGTGTAAAGGGGAGATGTTTTTAGAACAGTATTAGAGGTTTTTGTTTTTAGAAGGTGGATTCCGAAAGAAAAACAATGATGTAAACAGTATCTGACTCTACAGGTTAATTTTGTTGAAACTATCACTTTTTTCAATTGAAAATTGTACATCGTCTTACAGATATTTTTTCATTATTATTTTTTAATTAGTGAATATGGACCGCCGTCATACAAGTAAGCTATTCTACAAACCATTTTCCTATAATTTGACCCATTTTATAATTTTTTTTTTAATATGTTTTAATGTAAGGCATTTTTAATCTTCAAAGATCCATTACTAAAAAGTACCCCCAAAGTACCTCTGCGAAATTTATGTTAGAGGTTACTTAGATGTTATATTAAATAAATATGAAAAAATTATCTAACTTCATTTGCTAATTTGCTTTCCAGGAAAAGAAATTTCAATTCCACGAAGGGAGCTATTTAATATTTGGCGAAATTCCAAAGGTATGGATTCCATATATTTTAATATATTACAGCAGTTCAAATTAGATAATATTCTTCCATCGTCTTCAGCTTCGTTGAAGAATCATCTAAAATTAGCAGTTGCAAAAATTAAAATATACATATTACATACGTTATACATTTTTGCTGACTACGGTAGATGGTAAAACTATCAATGCTTTAACAGAAACGAACTCAAGTCAGTCTTGTTATATATGTGGAGCTACTTCGATATCTATGACCGATCTTCCTGTCTTGTCTTCAATTAGAAAAGATAATTATGACTTTGGAGTAGCACCTTACATGCCTGGATCAGGTCACTTGAGTTTTTTATGAATATCAGTTACAGACTGAATATAAGGAAATGGGCGGGCAATCAGAAATAACGAAGATAAAAAAGAAATAAAAAAAAGGATATTGCAAATCCAACTGAAATTTAAGGAAGAAATGGGTCTCATAATTAATCGACCGAAACCTGGTTTAGGAAATAAGCTAATTGAGTAAGACAATGAGAACTGACACTAATGACGGAAATACAGCAAGACGATTTTTCAAAAATCATGTCCTTAGTGCATCCCTAACTGGGTTAAATGTTGATCTTCTGAAGAGATTTTATATTATTTTAAGTACCTTATCTTCTGGATATGTGAAAAATGTGGACCATTACAGTACACATGTTCAGGAAACAAGAGGACTAAATTTATATTCCTGGTACTTCATGTCTCCTACTGTTCATAAGCTACTTGTTCACAGCACCGAAATAATCAGGAACTGCATTTTGCCTATCGGAATGCTCTCAGAAGAAGCACAAAAGGCGAGAAACAAGGACTTAAGAAGGTTTCGAGAATCGTCTACAAGAAAGTTTTCACGCACAGCTACCAACAGAGATTTGATTTCGATGCTACTTTTAACATCGGACCCTTTGATTAATTCTTTCCGACAAAAGCCAAGAAAAAATAAAAAAAACTTTACCTATTACAGATATTATCGCAGCAAACCTTTTAAAAAGTCATGGTAGCAATGATTCGAGCCTCTCGTCCACAGATGATTCTTCTGGAGAAGATGAAGTCTCTTCAGATGATAACAGCATGTACTGACAATGAGTAAGACAAAATATGTCATCAACAATGCCAAATATTGTTTCCAGAATTGAACTTTACAATAAGAATACCTGTCCTTTATTGTTTCAAGTTTTGTAAAATACGCTATTTTCTTAGTTTTCGTTAAAAGAGTGATTTTATTTTAGCTTATTTCGACTTAAATGTTTATTTTAATCGGGCTGCCATAACGATTTCATTGAGCTAGAATTTTTTCCTCCTAGATTGTACATTCGTCCCACTGTGTGGCAGTCAAGCAAGACAACGCTTTGTTTTCTTCCAAATATATAATCAGCAACTAGGAACAATAAATAGTCTTTGATCCCAAATAGTAGTATACCGTTTGGGCAGTTAGTACCAGTGATACAAACTGTAATTAAAAAAAATCTGGTGCGTGCGCGCAACACACAACTTTCACTTACCAACTTACTTAGATTAGTAATTGACGTGTTTTGCTAAATATCATTTCCCAAAGTCACACATTTTTCTACATTCATATCTTATTTTTGTTAATCGTTAAAGCCGTTTTTGAGTAAATAAAAAAACCCCGTGAAAATGATACAAAATTTATTAAGTAAAGTCCCCCCTCCCGTAGATCAATTTTGATGAAATTTTTACAGTCATATCTCGGGCATATAAGTACATCAAATACCAAGTTTGATCAAAATCGTTAAAACCGTTTTTGAGTAAATAAAAAAACCCGTGAAAATGATACAAAATTTATTAAGTAAAGTCCCCCCTCCCGTAGATCAATTTTGATGAAATTTTTACAGTCATATCTCGGGCATATAAGTACATCAAATACCAAGTTTGATCAAAATCGTTAAAACCGTTTTTGAGTAAATAAAAAAACCCGTGAAAATGATACAAAATTTATTAAGTAAAGTCCCCCCTCCCGTAAATCAATTTTGATGAAATTTTTACAGTCATATCTCGGGCATATAAGTACATCAAATACCAAGTTTGATCAAAATCGTTAAAACTATTTTTGAGTAAATAAAAAAACACGTGAAAATGATACAAAATTTATTAAGTAAAGTCACCCCTCCGGTTGATCAATTTTGATGAAATTTTTACAGTCATATTTCAGGCATATAAATAGATCAAATACTCAGTTTAATCAAAATCGTTAGAGCCGTTTTTGAGAAAATCGAAAAAAACTTAAAAAGTTATTAAATAAAGTACCCCCTCCCTTTGAGCAAATTTGATGAAATTTTTGCTGTCACATCGCGGGCTTATACATACTCTAAATACCCAATTTCAGGTTCGTACGGTTTATAGTTTTTGAGCTAGTCTGTTCACACACACACACACAGACACACACACACACAGACCATTTCGCGGGACTTGGTTATTTTGACTCAGGGGATCCCAAAACGTGTATTTCCGTTGAAAACCGGAAGTCAAAAATTTTCACGATCGCAATACTTCCACTTACTATATATTTCATATATAGGTAAGTGAAAGTAACTAGCCCTCTACCTGCGTTAACACGATCATCTCCTCAATAAATTAATAAATAAGGTAGTAAATTGCTCCTTCCGCAAACGTAACTATTAATACTATTTTGACTATATTCTTGATTTTTATGTTTTGCCATTCTGATTCTAGCGGTATGCATAACTGAAACTAGATAATTTTAACTATCTTCTTGCCGACGTGGAATCTGATAAATCCAATCATAGTCCTAACTCCAACAGAGAGGAAAATTTAGCAGCACAGGAGAGGTAAGGGCGAGGTTTAGATAAGTACAGCCATCTGAATTAAGAAACAAGACGAGATGAGTCGCATGGCATAGTATCAAATGTTCTTTTGGGAGTGTTTTCTATTCAGAATTTAAAATTTCAAAGACTGCGTACTTTTAAAAAATGGGGGCTTTTCAGATCAAATAACCCTCTGCGTGTTGGTGTGTGTATGCGTTTTAAAAGCTTCTTGATCTTGGAATCAGAGGAGAAAATATAATTAGGAAATATAGATATTTTTTTTTAATTTATACTATATTACTATGAATAAATTAACGATAATATCGACAAGTGGATATAGAGATGGCAGAGGTGGGAGGTGGTGGGGGTGTTTCCCGCCGTATCGATCAGCTGATGGGCCAGTAACCGCCTTGACTTCGGCCCGGTGGGAGCTCAGTGGCTCACGTCTGACTGTGTTCGCTCTCACATCTATCATCACTGTTATCCACTTCGTCGTGTGTAAATCCTCCTTCTATAATTCATAGGTCAGTAATTTTATTTTTATTTTTATAAAAATAATATAATTATCAATCGGTGAAATGAAATTATAAGTCACCACCGAGTATTCGATCAATATTATTATAATTTTTAAATTGACAAATCGCGTTTAAAAAATAATAAATAAAACAAAGCTATAAAAAAACTATATTTGCAATCGTCATAACTCAGTTAGATATTATTTAAAATTAGGTAAAATAAAAATAATGATCCAACTATTTTTAGAACTTTTCAATGATTTTAAAAGAGTTCAAACTTGTCAAACAACACATTATCGCACTCAAGAGAGATAAAGCTTTTCCCTTGTTTACTCGAACCAAGAATGCCGATGGATTTCAAAGAATACAGAACGCCTTTATTATGAAAAATAACCTGTTGAATACCGGGTAACCCCTTGCCATCTTATAACCTCCCTCCTTGATTGTGTTTACATTGAAACTTTTGATCTTTACGGATTGAACTCTTTTTTTTTTTTTTTTTCTTTTTTCTTTTTTCTTTTCACAAAGGCTAACTCCATTCTATAAACGAATTTTCCCCCCGGGTGTATAACGGAAGAAATCGGCCCTTTCAAAGTTAATTCCGTCTTTGTAATCCTTTTGCCGTATCTTCCTTTGTTATATTCGATTGATTAGCCGATATACTTTAGGGTTTTATCTGGGTAAATTTAATTAAACATGTAAATATGCATAAATTGCAATAAAGATAAACAAAATTTAATGGAATACAAGAGTAATTTAAATTTTGAAGTATGTCTTTACTAAAAATGAATAATGTTTTTTGATAAATTTGGATTGCTATGATCATTTGAAGAATAGTTAATGTTTAATGTGTACCAATAAAAAAAATAAAATAAATTATTAGTAATAAAAGATACTTGATATAATCTGATGACCCCTGTTTATTGTCTGATAGGTGTCTCGGATCTTTCCGGCCAAAAAAAAGTGAAAGAGTAAAAAAAAAAAAAAAAAAAAAAACGTAATGTAATGGACGGAAAGAAGTTGATTCCAGTAGTAATTTTACCGCGTTTTTTTTTCTCAGAAAGAATGTTAATTGGTGTTGGCCGTCCACACGGTGAAGATCCCAATTCTTAAAATCCATTTCCTGGTTTCGAAACGATAAATGTCGTTAGCACATTATTTAAACTTTAACTCTATGATTACAAACATTATAATATTAAAAAAAAAAATAATTTTCAAATTGTGTCTAGATTCTTTGGATCTTTCTGTATTTCCAACATTTAAAAAAATAATTTTTTTTTTGTGTTCTAAAAACATTTTAAATTATGAAAAAACAAAAAGACAAATGCATATCTATTTAGCTTTTCTGTAATTAAACATTTTATGCCCGAAACAAACAAAACTGCTTATCGTTTATCTTAAATAAAACCGTATATAGTTTTAATTAGGTCATCGATTATTATGTGGTATGATATGACAAAAAAAATATATTAACTTATTGTTAATTTATCAAGAATAATTAATATATCTTTTGTTTGATCAAATTTATAAAAAAAAATAAATAAAATTGGCCATGGCAGATTAAGAAATCAATTAGTTCTTTATAAGCACTTGAGTCAATTAAATGATAGCAACTTTATCACATGAGATCTTACCGTGATAATGGAGAAACACAATATTGTATGTCATACTTTTTGAATAGATTTTTTAAAAAATAAATCTCTACCATACTTTATAATATGTCAAAGTATTTTCATTTGGTGTTTTAAAATTGAAAATAACGTTTCATTATTTTTTCTCTGTAAGTTAGTTTTTATTGAGAGAAGAACGTTTTACTGGAATGCCGAATAAGGTACTTATTGAAATTTCAATTTAATCAAAAATGTCTGAAAATTGACAGGATATACACCCATATACAATATGGATTCGCGCTTGCGCATGTTAACCTAACACCGGGTTATGATGTTTGAAATATGTTTATTTTATTTATATGATCTTTTCCGTCTGGTTTTGGTCATTCATGATCAACTAGTTGGAGTCCTATGTTCGTTAAGAAATAATTTGGATCTATTTTAGTTTCTAATATTGTATAAATATTGATCGATTTTTTTTAAATTTCGTGATTTTAATGTTATAGACATCAACGTAGTTTTTATTATTCTTTATTCATAGTAAAATTCTAACCATTGGAATCAGTCGAGCAAATTTTTTTACATTTATTCATCAATCTAATCATATTTACATTTATCTTCAATCTTAACATTATGTTTGTTCAAGTCGAGCTAAGATTATAGTTGTGAAACCTTTTTAACGTTTAGCAAATTTTGATTCTGATTCAAGTTGGACATCAATTTTTTACGATTTGGGTATTATATAATGTTCAAATTCTCACTTAAAAATAATAAAATTAAAAAAAATGTAACTAATATTAAATGTTCTCATTACCTGTTTTGTATTTTATTTAATCAAATACTTTTGGGCTTCATTTTATATTCTAGAAACAATTTAGCTCGGTTTGACAGGAGTATAAATTATTATACTGTAAAACCTCTCATTTCCCGGCTCTCATTTTTTTCTCATCTCCGAATTATCAGATTTTTAGAAAATTTGTTTTATTTAATTTTCAACTAGATAATAATTTTGGTATATCGAAATCGTTAATTCAATATGGCGGGTGGATTCAGGACTTTTCAGGACATATATACAAATATTAAATTTTTATGATTAATAAATTATAATACTCATTAATGATACCTAATGTTTAGAAAGGCGAAAAATTAAGCTTGATTACAAATAGACTTTGTAAGCTAGTTTTTATTGAGGTAAGAACGTTTTGCAAGGTACTTGTTGAAATTTAAATTTAATCAAAAGTGTCTGAAAATTGACAGGATATTTAACGAATCACCCGGTCTGTCAAAGGTTGGATAGATTGACGAATTTCATGTAGAATGTGATCAAAAAATAATATGTTCTGAAGCCAGTCGCGATGTTGGGTTAAAGATTCCGATTTATTTCTATAATTTTCAGCACTGATAACAAACATTTAATTTTGATTTCACCGAAAATACGCTTTAATTGTAATATAATTCCGAATAAACCGGACTGAGTAATACACAGAACGTTTAGTCCATTCATTTAAATGAAGATTAGAAGATACTTTGAAATAAGTATGATCAAGAGATATTAAAAAAAAAAAATTACTTTTGCAATAAGAATGAGAAAAAAACATATTAAAAATTTTTGAAACAAGAAACAGTGGATGAATTATTTTTAAATGAACTGATGTATTGAACACATATTTATTCGTTTTTTAAAACTTATACGGGGGTCAGGTACTTATTTTTAAAAACAAATTTATGAATTTTGAAGTAAACATGTATTTTTACAATAAAAAATTGAAATTCGCTTATTTGAAGATTTTTTTAATATATATCTACCATTATTTCCGGATTTTCATTGGTCCTAGTTAGTCCGAAGAAACGAGTTTGTAATGTACTTGATTATGATGAAAACATTTATTTTTCACTAGTTTTGTAACTTGAGTTTATTTTTATCGTTCTTCTATGCCTCATGTAAAGCTTATTATAATTTTCGCATTATTTTTTCTTTCTTAATGTCTAATAATGTGTTAATAAGTAAGGGTTTCTGCGTTTACCTATTCCAGTACATACTGAAGTCATGAATAGTGATAGTTTTATAAAATAATTTTAGTTTTTTTTTTAAATTTAATTCTAAAAGTTTTTTTTTTTTTTTTTTACTTTTTTTAATTGACAAGTGATAGTTTATTATTTATTTATTGGCTTATAATACAGCGTAGCCATGGAGTCTGGCCCAATCAATGTTAGTAGAGTTAGTAAACAGGCTTGAATAAAATTAAAACAAAACAAAAATTTAAACAAATAAACCAATGAGCACTGTATAAGAAGAAGATATGAGAGATACTATAAGTTGAAAAAAAAAAAAAAAAAAAAATTAAACTTTACTGACTAACATAATCAGGATTAAACTAAAATTTAACTATAGATCAACTAACAAAATAAACTGAAAAACTGAAATTTTTTATATAACTACCATCATTTATATAAAATAAAATATTTTCCAAATTCTCTTAAATATAAATTTCTTTTAGTTGATGCAATGCACTTGTTGCCATTTAAAAGTGTACCAAAATATGCAATTTGTTTATTTGTATGAAATTCAAGTATACAAATAATTAAAAGATTATTTCATAGTTATGGGTTTTCAGGTAAATTGCTTAAAATATTAAGTGACGACATAATAAAGTAGAACACATTATCCAAGTGTTCTAGGCTTTTAATATCTAGAACCCTCATAAGTGATAAGTCATTCGAGCTCCCATTGATATATTTGTCGAGATATCTCGTTCTATAGGTCTCAACAAATAAACATTCCAGAACCAAATGCTTTATAGGGTTAGTGACTAGGTGGCCGCACCACTTACAGACTTCTTCAGCCCTTAAAAGATAAGCAATATTCCCATGGTTGGTACAGTGCCAACCGGTCTTCACTCGAAACTCTCAGGCGACTCACAGTTCGCAGCTTGCATAGAGAGGTTATGAATTTGAGATAGTTTTCAGGTTCTGGGTGATTATAGCAACAGATCCGCCTGTAGATGTGGCTATAGTTTGAATTAAATGCACGTTCAATGTTTTTAGAAAATAAGTTATTAGATACAGATAACAAAATGTTTTTTTTTGTTTCTAATTAATGCTTTTGGATCGAAAAAGTCGTTAAAGTACTCTTGAACAAAGTTGGAAGTCGCTAAATTTTTAATTTGTGATATCCAATGAAATTCGAGGTTAGGCTGCCTAGTATCCAGAACCACAAGTTTCTGCAAACACTTTTTAGGAAGTCGATGGTCTGGCAATGAAGATATTTTTATGCAAAAATTTATAGTTTTCTTCAAAACTGCCATTAGAATCGGTGAGCGGCCGGTTTCCAGTCGAACTATATAATTAGGCGTTGTTCTGGGCCAAAAATATAATTGTTTGAGGAATTTAACTTGTGCCTGTTCGATTGATTGAAAATATCTTAAGCCCCAAATTTCTGCCGCATAAAGAAGAGATGAGGAGACCATTGAATCAAAGAGAGAAATTTTGGTTTCCCATGCATCGCTCTTACCTTGTATTAAAATTTCTCGTACCTTTGCTCCTGCAACATTCGACCTCTGAATAAAGTGTTCAGCAGTCTTAGAAAATCTTGCCGATGTTGAAAATGCCACTCCTAGATAGTTATAACATTTTGTATTCTAAATATTAATATCTAAATATTAATTCTAAAAGTTTGGGCCTATAAAATATTTGCTTAGTACCTTTATTAAGGTGTTAAACAGTAAGAAACCAATCCGCATTGTTCATACTTCATATAAAGCTCAAATAAATGTTGACACTCGTAGAAAATCTAGAACCTTTAGAAAAAGGTATTTTTGTCGTAAACCCGTATTTTTTTCCAAGTATTAAGCCACCCACAATTGTGCTATATCAAATAGTTGGATCAGAAATTAACTTTATTGTGTTGGAATTTTTCTTTTCTTAAAAACTGTTGATCATTGTCTAGGCATAAAGTTATATTGTGATTAGATTAAATCTGTCATACCAATGAGTAAGTGGTTAAATTGAATTTATCCTAAAATGTTTTAAGTGGCTAAAAAGGGCTTGGAGGTTGTATTTTCGCTGTGAATAAGTGGATAAGTGAGGTATTCATTTGAAATGAAGTTATTATAATTATCCTTAAATTGGTTGAACAGCTAGTCTTATCTCTTACTTTTTATAAGATCTGTTCTGTTGGTTTAATGATCATGATCAGTAACCACTATTTTGGTATTTTTGACGAAATTTCAACGCTCAATGACGAAAACCCGATTCAAACATTGAAAAGCGTGCCCTGAAAAGGAAGGAAATTTGACTTAAACAGTTAATAAATAAATAAATGTAGAAAGAAAAAAAAAACAAACCATGGTATTTTTTTTCCTCAAAAATGGTGCCTGATAGGATTTATTTAACTTCAAATAATAATTCAAATAATTTCAGGAAAAATTCTTGAAGGAACAGATTAAGAAGAAAAATTCAAGGAACAGAGATTAAGAAGAAAAATACTTATTTTTTTGGAACGGAGTAAAAATCATTTACATTGGTACACCACCCACTCTAAAGCACGATGGCACGTCAACTTCTAAAAAATATAGAAAAAAAAAAAAAAAACCTGTACCACTACAACCCATAAAGGGTCTTGGGTTCAGTACTATGTAAGGAAGAGTACTGTTTCTTGGTCAGCGGTCGTGCAAGGAGGTGATTTGACCGTGATCACGCTCAACCGCCAGGTTTTTTCCCCTTAATTTTTCAATTAATGGTACCCACTTTATAGAGGCTGGGTTTGCCCCAAGAGGGTCTCTCGGCTAAGAAATATAGTTCTCTTCATAATAATGGTATTGGTGAACGTAAAATTGTATTTTATTTACAATTGCATGTGCTGCGGCCCTGTTCCTTCCCCTGTTCCTTGTTCAGAAGTTTGATAATTCCCCTCCGTTACTCTATACAAATTTTGCCCCCCCCCTAACTAAATTTGATCACCCTGTTACAAAAACACAGTGTCTACAGTGGTCTTGGTGACGAGAGTTTTATTGCTGATTTTGAGTATAATAGGTGAACTAGCAGCTCTAGTTCTTGAGATATATAAATGGGGTGACTTACCTCTTAAAACATAATTACTCGAATACATATGCCGGTTAATGCAGGTGAAAAAAAAACAAAGATATTAAATTTCTTTACATAAAACATTTTAAATCAATTAAAACCATATAAACACACACATTATTTACATAATCGCTTTATAACTAAACCAATTACATTCCAAAGAGACTCAATTTCACACTTCGGGAGCTTCTTTTGACTGACTGTCTTGAATGTTTCTTCTAACAGTCTCGTTTTAGGTTCCAGCAGTAATCTGCCATCATGTGGGTATCCCGTGATCCAGTTGAGCATATCAAAAGTATACCATAACAGAAAGTAATTAAAAATATTTGCCGGTGGGTAAAATCATACTAAAACGCGTTGTTACAAGTTATTACTAGATGTTATTATTTTTTAATTCCTACAAACAATTATGTACAACTAGATAATAGTTCAATATTCTAAAAGAAGAAGAAAAGCGTGCTGAAATTCATTTACATATCTATTTCGGATTGTGTTATCTATATCATAGATATTTAAACTAAAACTACTGTTAAGGTATACTGAAGCTAAAAAAGTAGAGCTGATAGAAATAATCTGATTACATTTTCGGAATCAGCGCCCCAAACGTAGTTGAAATCAGCTATAAGATTCTAGGCACCAAAAAAAAAATTTGTTTTCTGTAGAGCTGTTATCCCCACTCAAAATTATGAGTCTGGGCCGAGAAGGGCTTCCCAGTTCATTTATCATCACTGGTAATTAAAACAAGCCAAGTTTGGATTTAGCAGGTTTTTGCTAGTACATATCACAGAGTTATATAAACCTCTCAATAGATAAACTCTTAATGCTCAGCAATTTTTTATTATAAAAGTGTATATGTATGAACTTAGAGGTAAAAAATGGATACTATTTATTTATTTCTCGCTTCGAGCGAAACATGTGGGTCTTCATCAGGGTTGAAATTAAAAAAATATATGAGTAAAATATTAAGTATTTATAAGTACAGAGAAAATTATAAACAACTATACAAAGTACCTACAACTATGATAAGATTAATTACAGATCATAAGAATGCAAAAAATAAAGGAAACTTTTATAACACTGGATGATATGTTTACATTAAATGGATGTTATGAAATCAAAAGATAAAGTTAAAAATATATCAAACACATGAAGGTAAAAACTATATACTTAAATATCAGATTTTATTTTATCATGTTAATCAGTTACTTATTTGTGAAATTGATTTATTTTATCTGTCTTATTTTATAATTATTTTCATTCATAACATCCATGTCGTTTTACAGTTGTTTCTAATTTTCTCTGTACTTATAAATACCTACTTTATATTTTACTTATATATTTGATTAATTTTAAGCCTGATGAGGACCCACATGTTTAGGTCGAAACTTAGGCGGTAAAATAAACAAGAAATTTTTGACTGAAATTCTTGATTATCAATTATTGTAAACAAAAAATATTGATGTACTACATACATATTCTGATTTAAACATCAAAAATTAATAATCTATATAAATAAAGATGAAATTCTGTTTGTTTATTCTTTATAGAAATCCATACCATTTGTCCTAAATTCTCCAAATTTCGCTCAGTGGTTCTTAGATACCAGGTGCGAACACCTGTCCATATTAAAATTGCATAACTTCAGCAAATCTCTGGGTATATTCTTTATTTTTATAAAAATCGTTTTGATCTCGCTTTACATTCGTTTTTACGAAATCGGCCGTTTGAGTCGATAAATGTCTAAAAGTAATAATAACCATAATGATGAAATATGCTGTCACCATGGAAAACGTTTTAAGAACGCAAAGTAGGTATGTGTTGAAAAAAATGTCCTAAAATTAAAAAAATATAGTAATCACTAACGCAACTAATTTCGTACAAACGATTAATAGAATTCTCGTTAATTTTAATTTATTACCTGATTATTTATCCTCTAAATTATTTGATGTGTCAAATATTTTATCATTATTCATTTTCAGTCACTGTATAAAAACCTAGATAAGATTGCAATAAGAAATTGTTAGCGAATCGAGATATAGTCTATAGGTGATTGAACTGGAATTGGTCGTAATCATACTTAAAAATAGTGATCAGTGTTTCCATTTCGTATCTACGCTGCTCTATTAAACACTTGATGGTAATAGTATAGCTTCTTTTTTTGTTTTGTTTTTTATACATATTTTTTTTTTTCCGATGTTATAGTTTGGAAATTAAAATTATTTTTTTTTAGACATGGAAAACTGTTAAACAACGACTCAATTTCCATTTAGATGTTGTTATCTCATGAGTTTTAATTATTTAAATTCAAATATTGAATTTCGAAACACGATATTTGGTTTGTAGCCTCCCTATTGTTTGATTATCATTATTTTTACTGTTTACTTATTCATCAAAGTGTTCCATAGTTTATTTTATCTAGATCAAATATTTTTCAAAACATGAGTTCACATTTATTCGTAATCGTTTATTAATTCGTACTTGTAAATATCATAACTTTAAGTATTAAAACTATAGATTCAAGTATATTTAATTTTTATTTACCTTATTTGAACTCCAGGAATCAGTTGTCCAGTTCGAAAGAAATAAAAAGCATCGAGGAATCTTCAAATTTTTTTTTGTTTGGAAGATATATACATTTTGCGTTTTTTTCAACTTTTCACTACCTTTCGGAATAAAACCTTTTATACCTCCTGATATACTTAGGCCACAAACAATATGATTGCACTAAGTGGAAGGGTATTAATTCACTTCCAGGTATGGAGTTCGCAGTCGTCAGAGTACATTAAAGAATTGACAAATATAAATGACCACGATAAAAATAACGGTGGATTTTATTACGATCAATATTTTTGCTTGGATTCGTGTATCGGGGTCTTTTTTACACTATCCCCACATTTATATTTTAAATTAAAACATGTGATTCTAATGATAGCTGTGACAAGTTATTCAGTTACTTGCTTCAATAACAGTTATTAATTATTTATCTGTAACCAATGATTCCCTATTGAATATTCGTAACCTTAACCTATATAAAATATAGTAATCAGAAAATTCAACATAACATCATTTATTTAAATACAAAAATAAACTATAATGTAAATATTATTTGGGAGGCCAATAATCTTTTATGTTGGTTAATATGGCTTTGAAAAGATTCTCTTTTTCATGTCTCCTTCTCCACACAAATTCACATAAATAGGAGTCCACCAAACTTCTTGTCCCGCATTCCTTCATAGTTCTTCTTTTTAATGTCGACCACAGTGATTCAACACGTTGCGTATGTATTATTCCGTAATTATGATAAAATTTTAGCACTTTTATTTAACTTTTAAAAACACTAGAAAGTTCAATAATATTCATTTTGACTATAATATTAACAATATATTTGAACACCTGTTAATATTAATTACTAGTAACAGTTACTCAATTTTTTCTGAAAGTTATCTATAAAAACATGTATTTTTATATAAAATAGAGATGTGGGGATAAAGTAAAAAAGACCCGTGTATCGTTCCCATCAAAGTTTACTTTTATATTAAGTTCTTATTTATTGATATTTAAAAATACCGTTATTAATTTTGTTAACAATCGTATAATACTATAATAATAATCATATAATTAATATAATAATAATCGTATAATACAATATTAAAGTTAACAATCGTATTGTACTACGTCACCGAGTAAAGATTTGGTTCGAGTTATTTTTCTTTTTAAATAATAATTTAATAGCTTCTAAAAATCGTTGAGAAAAACAACTTTCCGATGTTAGACCTGCAGAGAATCCTTGTTATTATTAATAATAAATGCTTCAGTGATCTTGAACAGTTTTTAAGCAATCCTTTCTTACTCAATAAAAACCGCGAACCGCTTAAAAAAGTACAAAAATGAACCTTACTCCTTTTCCGTTTGGACTCGGACCATCCCTCAGTTGAACCTTCTTGTTGGAAATTTCGTATAGAATCCTGAACTGAAGTTTTTTCCATTGAGCAGTGAATCAAACTAAATAAGACAGTTATTTTATTTGTATAATTAGGTGCCCTGTATGTTAACTCCTATCTCAATTTTAACACTCTTTAATTATTATGGGTTTTATGTTAATTAATAATAGAATGCTACAGGCCAAGAAAAATAAAATAAAATATACCTCCACTAGGAAAATTCCTGGATACGCCACCGACTGTTTAACTTATACAAGATTTGATATTATCATCCAATTTATGACATATTGGAAGCAGAGGTCACGGCCCACAGTTTCATATTTTAGGGAGATTGAATATTTTCCTTGTCGGAATAATAATGTAGTTTTCCCAAGAAACTCGTAACTACTTATAATTTATTTTTTTATTTTATTAATCCTTAATTTGAGATGCCGTTGACAATTATATGAAAAATCCCATGATTCAAATATTTTCATTAAAAATAGTAGAGAAAATATATATAAAATATTAGAGAGCAACAATATATAATATAATCTATTTTATATTTCATATTTACCCGTACGTGATAGCTCCTTGGATTCCAAGAGCTCCACCCCCCCCCCCTCACCCCCGGGACAAACATCTTTCCCTCTACGACAAAAATAACGCTGGATTTTATTACAATCAATACTTTTGTCAGAATATTTGTTATTATCCAAAAAGTTAAATATTATATTAAATGCTTCTTTCTTTATATTTAAAAATATCATTAAATTTTACCATATTTACTTTTAAGAAAAACCCATCCTTACTGTGTTACCGAGTAAAAATGGTTCGAGTTGTTTTTCTTTTTAAATAATAATTTAGTTGCTTTTAAGAATTATGAATTATCGACAAGAGCAACCGCTGTGAGCGGTTTTATTATCGAATAATGTATTTTGACCATAGGAGACTAGGGTTTCTAAGTGACATTTTTCTAATTTTGAGTAAATCGAAATTCATGTTGTAAAAATATTTTTGTGGGGATCTGAAATTCTAGTTTATTCTAAAATCGCATTCATTTCTTTGAATCTTGAATTCAGTGATTTTATGATATATTCTTGATAAATAAAAGAAACAAAACTTCTGGTTAATTAATCGTTTATAAATGGACCGATATTTATAATATATATATTTTTTTCTTCGCTTCTGATGGCAGAATAATTATTTAAACATGAAAAATATGAAGGGTTTAGGGCGGGGTGGTAATTATTAATTGTTACCCGTTTATCCGATTTCAGCGTAGTTCTACAGACTGATTACTTAAACCACTTATTTATTTAAACTTATCATTGTCTCGAAATCCGCTTCGATCTTTTTCCATTCCAAACAGTGGCACTTTTACTACCCTACTTACTAGATTTTTACTTTCACTTACCGATATATGAAATATATAGTAAGTGGAAGTATTGCGATCGTGAAAAATTTCGACTTCCGGTTTTCAACGGAAATACACGTTTTGGGGTCCCCTGAGTCCAAATGACCAAGTCCCGCGAAATGGTCTGTGTGTGTGTGTGTGTCTGTGTGTGTGTGTCTGTGTGTGTGTGTGTGTGTCTGTGTGTGTGTGTTTGTGAACAGACTAGCTCAAAAACTATAAACCGTGCGAACCTGAAATTGGGTATTTAGTGTAGATATGTGCCCGCGATGTGACAGCGAAAATTTCATCAAAATTGCTCAAAGGGAGGGGGTACTTTATTTAATAACTTTTTACGTTTTTTACGATTTTCTCAAAAACGGCTCTAACGATTTTGATTAAACTGAGTATTTGATGTATTAATATGCCCGAGATATGACTGTAAAAATTTCATCAAAATTGATTAACCGGAGGGGGGACTTTACTCAATAAATTTCGTATCATTTTCACGTGTTTTTTCATTTTACTCAAAATCGGCTTTAACGATATAGATTAAACTGGGTATTTGATGTATGTATGCCAAAGATGTGATAGCCAACATTTTATCAAAATTGGTGAAAGGGAGGGGGCACTTTATTTCATAATTTTTTTCCAATTTTTACCTTTTTTTCGATGATCTCAAACACGGCTTTAACAATTTTTATCAAAGTAGTCATGTTTAATGAAAATTAGGTGTTCTTTAATATCAGGTAAGCTTTATCATTATTAAAGTGTTCTGAGGGGGCATAAATGGGAAAGAGGCATTTTTGGTTTTCTTATAAGGTACCTTTGTTTATGTTTATATGCAGAAATTAACTTTCTCTCGTTAGGCCTAAAAATAAGAAATGGCTAAATATGAAATCTGAAAAAAATCAAGTAAACATATAGAGGAGAAAAAAAGAAAAATATTCCGTCAACTCATAGAACACGTCGAGCCCACACATGCGGAGTACGCCTTTAATGATAGACAATTGTTCATAATTAAAGCCGTTCTGTTCATTGGAGAAGTGGCAATTAACAAAACGCATTAATTTCTAATCTAAGTTAGTTGGTAAGTGAAAGTTGTGTGTTGCGAGCACGCACCAGATTTTTTTATATGTTACTTAGATCCCTTGTATTTTGTTAAACATACAGTAAATAATAATTAAAAATTAACAAATTCTATTAAAAATAAAATAACTGAGTTCATACTTTGTTTTTTGTTTGCAGAAGTAAGGCCTGAAAATATCTCTAACTGAAAGTAGTTAGATGTTATTTTATTTATTTTTACATAAAATAAATAAAAAAATAATCACAGAATAATGACACATTCACATTAATTTAGGTATGCAAAAAAAAGATATATGTTTTTATTATATAAATCATTATTCACAAACATAGACATTGCCCAGCTGAGACTGGCGATATTAATTAATAATAAATTTGTTAACTATTATTAATTTGAAAATTTTATGAAAATTGTTTCATTTTACTCTTTTATTAATGGAAAAGAAGTATGAAATATTTGTTTTTTTTAACATAATTTTTACATTCCCACCTGTCTTAAAAGAAAAAGATAATCAGCGAATCTGACGACTAAACACGTAGAAAAACATGGCTTGATAGGCTTGGGGAAGAGCGATACCCAGCGGCATCTCTATGAAATATATTTTTGAACAAAAACAGTTATTCAGGAATAAAAATTGGTTCTTGAATTGTATATTAAATAGTTCCGGTTCATTAATACAGCTGCTTACCTTTTTTCATTATTCTTTTACGTCATAATTTTTCAAAAATTATATTTCAGTGGTAAGACACTGAATCACTATGCTCAAGGCCCCTCGGTTCTCAAACCTAGCAAAGGCCCTTTACATTTCTCTGTAAAACTTTAGAACAGTGGCTCCTGTGTGTGGTGTCAGCTTTTATGGCATTAAGCTTTTACGGCAAGTTATGAAATCATCGGATACTATCAATATTCTCCTTTCAACTGCCGTCCAAATATTTTGATTCCATCAAATTTTAAGAAATCAGAGAATAATGGTACTGTACATTAACTTCTTATCAGTTCTGAAAAAGCTTTAGATTCAATTAACTGCCAAAAGTTGTATTATATTTTTTTCGAGCCGAGAGTACCAAAAAAGTTGTTTAACTCAGTAAAAATGTGTATGAACGAAACATTCTGTAATGTTAGAGTTGGCTATTTTTTTCCGAGAGGTTTGAGGTTCGTTCGGGTTTGAAGCAAGGGGTTTCCCTTTACCTGTTTTATTTGACCGTTTGAAATGATTCATTAGGGAGGTAATACGTTCCGAAAAAGGTGTATTTTTAGGTGGGAATATTCCTGCAACAGGTTACGCCGATGTTGTGAAGACACAGAAACTGTAAAACTTAATACGTCAATGCTGATGATTTCAGGTAAGCAATTGGTTTAGAAATAAATACGCCTAAGACAAAACATAGCTTATATATTAGCTGACGAATAAGTGGTTTTGTTATCTTAAATTACATCTCAAATCCTAAAAGTGAAACTTCGTTGTGAACGAATTCCAAAAAGATCAATAAGCGCGCTGCCCATTGACGGATCTAGGGGGGGGGCTGTGGGGGCTGCAGCCCCTCCCTTTGGAAAATTTTTCGTCATTTCATGATAAAATTTGACTTTCCTTAATGTAAGAAAGCAAGTTAAAAAACAAATAATGTGCAGAACAAGTAGAATTTTAGTTGTGGGAAAGGAACATAAAGATAAAAAAGCTGATTAGCAGATCCAAATGAAGGGCCGAGGGGCTGCAGCCCCCCCCTTTAGGACTGCAGCCCTCTCCCCTTTTCGATAGGCTGGATCCGCCCATGGCGCTGCCAAATGGAAAACGTTCGAGGGGTAGGTCGAGAATGATGTGCTAGGATTGGGATAAGGCAGTTCTATCTACGTTCGGCTTGTACGGTGTCCGTTGGATCTAAGTGTGTATGGAGGGATTTAGTGGTGCCGGTATCGAACTTTTGGGTTCAGGAAGCCTTAATTATTGTCATCATTATATAAATTTTTGAAAATTACATAGCTCACCCGTCATCAAGAGCAAACCATATTGAAGAGGAGTTTCAAATCAAGCAAACATATTGAAACCTCAGCACAATTTTTAGAAATACGACATTGATGGGGAATAAATCATTCTTACCTGTTTCTATTTGGCGTATTAGAAATCTTTTGGGTGTTTTTTTGCACGTTGCATCGTGCTACTTTTCTATGACTACTATTCCTTATATTATACCTATTATACCTATTCCTTATATTATACCTATGCTAGTTTTCGTAATTAATTTCAACGCCTGATTTTGATTCAGTAATCTTACAAATAGTCTCGAGTACACTTACATATTTTATTGTGATTTTTTTTTAAAACAGAACATTTATTATTATTATTATTACATAAGAATTCATATGACCGTTGCAAATCAAATAATGAAAGTATCTAAAATAATATCATCCTAACATAGCCGAATGTCTCAACTAACCGGACTAGAAAATATTACCTATTCTAAAACTCCAATTGCAAGCATATTCCTTCACATCAACGTAATTGTTTTTAATCTGGCTTACAATCCGTCTTTCCTACCAAGAATTCATTTTAGTGCATTCCTATACAAATACATAATTTATAGTTAATCAATTACTATAAAAACTATTTTTTTGTTTACGCTTGTCCGTCTACATAATTTGTATTGAAATAAAGTAGGTGAATACAATTCAAGGTTTTCTTTCTCGGTGCTATGAATGAAAGCTATTCATAGCATTGTGTATCGATAGGGGTAATCGCCATTTTGGACAAGTGACGTATTGGTCTACGTAGATGATGGATTCAAGGATTATTTTTCGTCTTGCAATCTAATGGATCTACCAATTTCTTCTAAAACCCTGTAATGTGCATGGAACCTAGGTAGACTTATGACATCGATTATACAATTAACCTTATGGTACAGAATAAAATATTTCTATTCTGAAAATACTCTGTGTCTAAAATATCAATTTGACTCCAATTGACAGTAGCTTGGTGTAAAGTTTTACGTGAAAAAACAACTATTTTACCTTAAAAAAACGTGTAGTGGTTCCTGGGCAGGTTTTTATGGTTCGGATGAGGAAAAGTCTGAAGTGTGTTTTAATTTTCATTTTTCTTATATGTAACTCTCACAATTACATTATGATGTTATTATAATTACATTATATTTTATGAATTACAATAAATGGCATTTTAATTTCCTTTTAACGGATTTTCTAATAATACTCGTAATTCAGGTTGAAATCTGTTTATCGCCTCTGAAAAGTCAAATTGAGAAGAATTCTGTATTTTGTAGAATTAAAGAAATTTTATTACCAAAAAGTGTGCTAGATAATAATTGTGACATTTATTTAAGCAAACTCCATCAAATTAATTATTTTTTATACAATAGCTAATAATAATTAGATTATGGGAAATAATCGTAATAAACTTATTTATTTACCTAATTCGTAATTAAAACTAGAACATTTGTATCATTATCAAAACTTTGGTGACTATGATAACTTTCATGAAGAATATGTCATCCCATGAGACGTAACTTTAAAGATATTGGTGCTAATATTTCGGTCTGAAATACCAACGTTTTAAATTTTTTTACTTTCACTTACCTATATATGAAATATATAGTAAGTGGAAGTATTGCGATCGTGGAAAATTTCGACTTCCGGTTTTCAACGGAAATACACGTTTTGGGGTCCCCTGAGTCCAATTAACCAAGACCCGCGAAATGGTCTGTGTGTGTGTGTGTCTGTGTGTCTGTGTGTGTGTGTGTGTGTGTGTGAACAGACTAGCTCAAAAACTATAAACCGTGCGAACCTGAAATTAGGTATTTAGTGTATGTATATGTCCGCGATGTGACAGCAAAAATTTCATCAAAATTGCTCAAAGGGAGGGGGTACTTTATTTAATAACTTTTTAAGTTTTTTTCGATTTTCTCAAAAACGGCTCTAACGATTTTGATTAAACTCAGTATTTGATCTATTTATATGCCCGAGATATGACTGTAAAAATTTCATCAAAATTGATCAACCGGAGGGGGGACTTTACTTAATAAATTTTGTATAATTTTCACGTGTTTTTTTTTTATTTACTCAAAAACAGTTTTAACGATTTTGATCAAACTGGGTATTTGATGTATGTATATGCCAAAGATGCGATAGCCAACATTACATCAAAATTGATCAATCGGATGAGGGACTTTACTTAATAAATTTTGTATCATCTTCACGTGTTTTTTTTTATTTACTCAAAAACGGCTTTAACGATTTTCATCAAACTGGGTATTTGATGTATGTATATGCCAAAGATGTAATAGCCAACATTTCATCAAAATTGGTCAAACGGAAGGGGCACTTTATTTAATAACTTTTTTTGCAATGTTTACCTTTTTTCGATTATCTCACAAACGGCTTTAATGATTTCCATCAAATTCGTCATGTTTAATGAAAATTAGATGTTCTTTAATATCAGTTAAGCTTTATCATTCTTAAAATGTTCTGAAGGAGCTTAAATGGTGTCGGGGCCTTTCTTGTTTGTTTTTTACTTTCACTTACCTATATATGAAATATATAGTAAGTGGAAGTATTGCGATCGTGAAAATTTTCGACTTCCGGTTTTCAACGGAAATACACGTTTTGGGGTCCCCTGAGTCAAAATAACCAAGTCCCGCGAAATGGTCTGTGTGTGTGTGTGTGTCTGTTTGTCTGTGTGTGTGTGTGTGAACAGACTAGCTCAAAAACTATAAACCGTGCGAACCTGAAATTGGGTATTTAGAGTATGTATAAGCCCGCGATGTGACAGCAAAAATTTCATCAAATTTGCTCAAAGGGAGGGGGTACTTTATTTAATAACTTTTTAAGTTTTTTTCGATTTTCTCAAAAACGGCTCTAACGATTTTGATTAAACTGAGTATTTGATCTATTTATATGCCTGAAATATGACTGTAAAAATTTCATCAAAATTGATCAACCGGAGGGGGGACTTTACTTAATAAATTTTGTATCATTTTCACATGTTTTTTTTATTTACTCAAAAACGGTTTTAACGATTTTGATCAAACTTGGTATTTGATGTATTTATATGCCAAAGATGTGATAACCAACATTTCATCACAATTGATCAACCGGAGGGGGGACTTTACTTAATAAATTTTGAATCATTTTCACGTGTTTTTTTTATTTACTCAAAAACGGTTTTAACGATTTTGATCAAACTTGGTATTTAATGTATTCATATGCCCGAGATATGACTGTAAAAATTTCATCAAAATTGATCTACGGGAGGGGGGACGTTACTTAATAAATTTTGTATCATTTTCACGGTTTTTTTTTATTTACTCAAAAACGGCTTTTACGATTAACAAAAATAAGATATGAATGTAGAAAAATGTGTGACTTTGGGAAATGATATTTAGCAAAACACGTCAATTTCTAATCTAAGTAAGTTGGTAAGTGAAAGTTGTGTGTCGCGCGCACGCACCAGATTTTTTACTTTCACTTACCTGTATATATGAAATATATAGTAAGTGGAAGTATTGCGATCGTGAAAAATTTCGACTTCCGGTTTTCAACGGAAATACACCTTTTGGGGTCCCCTGAGTCGAAATAACCAAGTCCCGCGAAATGGTCTGTGTGTGTGTGAACAGACTAGCTCAAAAACTAGAAACCGTGCGAACCTGAAATTGGGTATTTAGTGTATGTATATGCCCGCGATGTGACAGCAAAAATTTCATCAAAATTGCTCAAAGGGAGGGGGTACTTTATTTAATAACATTTTACGTTATTTTCGATTTTCTCAAAAACGGCTCTAACGATTTTGATTAAACTCAGTATTTGATCTATTTATATGCCTATGACTGTAAAAATTTCATCAAAATTGATCAACCGGAGGGGGGACTTTATTTAATAACATTTTAGGTTATTTTCGATTTTCTCAAAAACGGCTCTAACGATTTTGATTAAACTGAGTATTTGATCTATTTATATGCCTATGACTGTAAAAATTTCATCAAAATTGATCAACCGGAGGGGGGACTTTACTTAATAAATGTTGTATCATTTTTACGTGTTTTTTTTATTTACCCAAAAACGGTTCTAACGATTTTGATCGAACTGTGTATTTGATCTATTTATATGCCCGAGACATGACTGTAAAAATTTCATCAAAATTGATCAACCGGAGGGAGACTTTACTTAATAAATTTTGTATCATTTTCAAGTGTTTTTTTTTATTTACTCAAAAACGGTTTTAACGATTTTGAGCAAACTGGGTATTTGATGTATGTATATGCCAAAGATACGATAGCTAACATTACATCAAAATTGGACAAACGGAGCGGGCACTTTATTTCTTAATTGTTTTCCAGTTTTTACTTTTTTTCGATGATCTCAAAAATGGCTTTAACGATTTTTATCAAATTCGCCATGTTTAATGAAAATTAGGTGTTCTTTAATATCAAGTAAGCTTTATCATTATTAAAATGTTCTGAGGGGGCTTTTTATTGGGGGGTTGGGGCCTTTTTTGTTTGTTTGTGTCCTATAAAGTACCTATGTTTTTGTTTATATGGAGAAATTAACTGTCTCTCGTTACGCCTAAAAATAAGAAATGGCTATATATGAGATATGATAAAAATAAAGAAAACATAAATAGGAGAAAAATAGAAAAATATTCAGTCAACTCATAAAACTCGTTGAGCCCACGCATGCGGAGTACTCCTTTAATGACAGACCATTGTTCATAATTAAAGCCGTTCTGTTCATTTGAGAAGTGGCAATTAACAAAACGCATTAATTCCTAATGTACGTAAGTTGGTAAGTGAAAGTTGTGTGTTGCGCGCACGCACCAGATTTTTTTATATACTGGTAATTATTATTAACTAAATAATTAATGATTATTAAATTAATCCCAGTGGTATTTTGGTATGTTTGAAGTGCCGCCATCGAATTTGGTTGGATTTCATAAGCTTTTGTAATTATTATCTAAGTAAACTTCTTTATGCAAGTGTTTCGGGGTATAAGGGTATTTCGGTTTAGTTCATACAAAGTAATACCAGCAATTATATATAGATTTCACTTCAAAATTGATACTATAATATTTTATATATGTATACATAAATATAAGTATATATAAATATTATAATATTATAAAATCATGGTCTACTTCAAAGCGTTTCCGATTAATCTCAGTAGATGTTTCCACTAGTAATTTTTTATTTTTTTTGAAAATCTCTTATGGAGTTAAATAGAAATAGAAAGTTTTGTTTTTTTCCATGTAAAATGCCGCTAAATTTTCATTAAGAATAGGTTTCTAGATTGTAAAAAAAATGTGTTAAGTTCCTAATAATAATGAACGTTCACAGCTTTTTGTGGCAAAAAAAAAAAAAAAAAAAAAAAAAAGGCAGCCAAATTTTTATGTGATCATAAATTGTTAACACGTTTTATTAAGATTAGAAATATATAGCAAATTCTATTTTTAAAATCTTAACTTTTCCTCAGTTTTTGATTGTCTTGCTATTCATCTCTCTATAATAAAAGGTTCAAAATGTAGGACAGTTTATACTATTTGAAGGTTATTGATACCTCCATTTTTACAGTAATAAGAAATACATGTTGAGACGATTTAACAAGTTATGACATCTTGAAAATTTGACTGCATTTTTTTTGCCTGCAAAGACCATTATTATTAGGCACTTAATATAACCTTTTTTATAAAGTGGACAATCTTAATGAAAATTTATTTCTCTTTTGGTTTGCCTTAACCCAAAAGCTTCTTTCTCTTTTAATTAAAAATCTACAAGAGTTTTCAGAAAAAACAACTGTTTCAACTAATAGTAGCAAAAACTCCAATTAATCCAAAAGAATGGATAATAGACAGACCATATTTAAATTGGATGTTTTATTTAATTAATTTTTTTGTCGAAAAGCTGATGTATAATTGCTGGTAATTCTTTGTCTGTAGTTTTCCGAAACACCAGTGTCTTGTAGGTCCTTTTTTTTAAAACTGGGCTATTTTAAAAATATTTTTTGTTGTTAAAATAAAAAATTTATAAATACATTTTATTTGCTTACAGCTTAAATTAACACTGTTTCAAAAACGGCTCATATTATGATAATTTCTTTAAAGTCTGGTACAATATTTTGCAGAAATGAGATACTTTGTTGCATTTAACTTAGGCTTATCCTTCGTGAAGACAATGATTTTTCATTGTTATCTCGTTTATTAATTAAAATAAAAATTTCTTTTTAATGCCATTTTTTTCCCCTCAAAATTTTGAAGTTAAAACTCGGTGATTACTGTAAGAATTGAGAAAATCATATTCATTTTTCTTCTGTTATAAAAAAAAATAAAATAATAATAATTGCTATTTTTTATCTATTAATAATATTAACGATTACTGTTAATTCATATAGGATGATATTTTATTAGGATTTTCAATCAGATCATGAATATTCTATATTTAACTAGATTACTTTTTGACTTATATAATCGTCAGATATTAGAGTATTTTAAAGAGTTTCAGGAAAGTGGGGTTGTTGTACTGTATAAACAGTCAACTCTCGATATATAGATAAGTCGATCTTTAAGACACCGTGAAAAATAGTTCGAGTTACTGAACATTGACTTTTATCTAGATGTAAATTGGAAAAATGAACCCAACATAGGAGCTTAAACCAATAGCGTCCCCAGGGGGGGGGGCAGGGGAGAGTATCTGCCTCCCCCTAGAAATTTTGAAAAACTAGAACTACAAAATGAATAAATTCGTATTCATTTGCTATGTAAATAAGCAATACATAAACAAATTAATATCAATATTTTTTTTTTTTAAATTAAGTGAGCCTTACAAGGTCAGAATACTAAGAAACCTCCCCTTAGGCATAAAATTTATTACCAGTTTGCCCTCTCTAGACGAAAATTTAGCTTATTGCTATTTTAGATGATTTTCAATTTTCGGCGGAGCCATTGCAAATAACTCGAAAGAATAACTAACCTGGTGACGGGTGTGTGTAATGGATTCACATTGACAGGAAATCAAAATGACCATTAAATTCTCTCAGTAGTTGGCAATTGGAGTGCGAATTATAGAGGTGAAGATTTTCAAGAGTTCCTAAAAGTCCCCTCTATTATATGTTCGACTTATTTTCAATGTTTTGGGCCCTAAAAAGATTTAATGAGGCGAAATTTACATATAATGACTTGCGGCCATGGATTTAGATCGACGCATTTAAGAATATTCGACTTACCGACGTTCAACATATCTAGAGTTGACTGTATATATGTAATGTGGTGGTGAATGATGAGCTTCCTCCTTTGAATCACTGTATTGGATCCCTCTGCCAAGATTCCATTTAATAACATTTAAAGGGATAATTTCGTTTGTTAAGAGATAGCTTGGTTCTCTTTAAAAAGCAGTGCATTAAATTGGTCCGAATGATGTAACAATAGGGTAATAGCTCCTATTACGGAGCAGTTAAAATCAATTGACATGCTAAAGCAGATACAACTTGGACTTATTTGTCACCATTAGGGTTCATATCCCATAATTACCAAATAAATAGGAGTTTATTAAATTGACAAAAACAAAAACAATTGAATCAATAGTTTTCACTTATATTGCATCATAATGTGATTAATACACTGCAATATATATAGTATTCAACAAAAATGTAATCGCCTTTTGTAGTAGTTTTTCCTACTAAATCCATGATTTTTTAATTTAACACTTATTAATTTAATTATTTTGATGTGGTAATTATTCATTAAATTTCTTCTGTATAATGCTAATTGACTTTAAGTTTTTACTTGAACTAAAGCTATGTCTTACAGTGCTTAATGTATGATTATATGTACTCATAATTACCTAATAAATAGGAGTTCATTAAATTAAAAAAAAGATGAACCTATAAAGTTAAATTTTATAGCACATTTTCGCAAGGTAGTATCATTGTTTTACCTTTATGTTCTACAACATATTTACAGTATTTTTCATATAGAATTTTTTACTTTACATCAGAGTAAAATAAATTATAATAAGAATATTCAATAGATTTGAATACACTGTTTAAATAGTTTCATATTTAATTATTTAGAGATGTGAAACTAATTATTATATTTTAAATTTCTAGACCTAAGTTAATAATTTGTTTTATTTATATATTTAATTACATTTTGGTGCCGTGTACAACAAATGGTAGTAGAGGCTCCTAATGCTAGTAAATTTGTACCCTAAATAAATTTATGTTAAGTTCTAGTTTAGTTAAGTTCATACATACTAATAAATATTGTTTTTCCTAAGAATAATATTCTATAAAATATATAATTTGTTTTGACGCAAGCAAAACCAATAGAACAATATATTTTTTATTATCATTACAATGAAATAAGGAAAGTAGGACCTAGTAGTGATCGATAAAGCAAATTCAAAGGAATGTTACAAAAAATAAAAATAATTTGACATTTAATAAATGGAAATAAGAAACAAAATAAAATAAAATAAGTAGTAAATAGAAAACAAATTAACCTTAAATTTGAACGAAGTAAAACGATCTCTTAAATACAGATTTGTGCACGATTTACGATCTGAACGGAGAACTGCTTATGTAATTGTAAACCCGGTTATAGTTTTTGACACAAGATTCTAAGATTTAAACTCTGATAAATAGTCCAAATCGGTTTATTTAAAATAAAGAAGATATGAAAATCTCAAGTTGTTTGTAAAATGCCTAGAAGAAGCATAGAAGAAAAAGGCGATTGCTGAATTGGGTTATAATATCAGTATAAGTTTTTATCATTTAATATCATCACAGTTAATATCAGTATAAATGTTTTTTGAGCATTGCAAATATTCATCAAATCAAAAAATATCGTAGGACTGTAACGTATTTTATACTATTAATTCTGTTATATAGGCAATTAAATATATTCCCGAAACGGTCAAGATTTGTCCTCTGGTGTTCTTCCCTTTTTTACGTAGCCGTTAACAATACATCTTAATAAATAAAAACAAACTACTTTATTTCAGTAACGAATAGAGTGAACTTTGTTTTAATTAAACTCCTGAGTCTGAGGGGTTTAAATTCTCCAAGATCAGATAGATTATTTCTGTGCTCAGAGCGCAAAATATTATAATTTTTTATTTTAAATTTTACGAGACGGCATATTTAGTATCTTACCATATTTTTCTATGGTTGTTTTCTCAAAACATTACATAAAATAAGACATCAAATTTATCACCTAAATATTAACGAATCGCCAATGAAACTCTAAAAATAAAGAATGTAAGGGAACTTGTATTTTTAGGAACACGGACTCTTACCATTTCGCAGCCTTAAGCACACATTTGTTTTGCTTTTTTGTACTCTTTCGTAGTTATTTGGGAACTATACTTCGAATTGTTGTTATGGATGTTATTAAAAATGTTCTGTTATGGATTTGGTAAAAGTTCGAAATATTAATAATAATAACGTTGAAGAATTGATTTGAATACTGTGTATTTGAATACTTTAAATATGTGAGGAATATTTCAAGGAATTTTGCTTACATTGAGATATATAATTAGAAAAAAAAAAGTGAATTGCATTGAAGCGATTAATGAATAACTTGATACAATTACAATTACTCTGTTTACAATTCGAAAGTTATATATTAATTATGGTACATGCTACATGCGTTATATAGAAAACGCCAATCCCCATTTTATTACTTAAAAACTTTCAAATGACCACACATAACATGCCTTAGTAGTTTATGTAATTCTGAACTATTAGCAAATTTTGCAATTGATCTATCTTTTTTTTTTTAAACAGAAAAGTTCGTACTTGCATAAAAGTAACTCCACTTGCCACTCCCGGTCATCTACTGGCCTTGAAATTAGACTGATACTGTCTGAGTACTTGCATCTTTTCATCGTAAAGTAATAAAAGCGGCTCCAAAAATCCTAATTAATGTATCGTCCTCCAAAATAATACCAAACAGAAAATACATATGAGGTGTTCAAGGGCATACGAGCTACTGCTAATGGATAAGCGATTGGCGAGTGAAAACAAAAAATGTAGTTATTCGCTCTCACAGAACTCAGATGGTGCGGTCACACTGTGCGTGTACTTATATTGTTACCTGCAGTAACTAGCAAGTCTGGCACGCACTGTGTAAACAGCCCATAACTCTTAATTGAGGTTTGTAACGCCAAACACCATTTTGTCCAATGTTTGGAAACAGGAGGGGAAATAGAACCTGAATTTTGAAGGAAACGAAATTAATAGACTGGACAAGTGTATGATTGGTAAATTGGTTGCTATTGAAAAATTAAACTTTTTCCAAATTTCAAAAAAAGAAACTAGTACATAATATTTTTTAATCCGCGTCTATTTCTTTAATGGGGTTGAAGCAAGTCGATTTAGCCTTAAAAATCTGCATTTGCAGAGATCTTATCGCAAAAAAAAAAAAAAAAGTGGATTTAATGGGGTTTGGTATAATAGAACGCAATCGACAGGCATTTTGAAGAATTTCTGGAAGTGGTACAGTCACTGAAGAATTGTAAAGCACCAGGATATGATGATATAGACGCTGAAATGATCAAGCAAGGTGGAGAAACACTACATAGACAGCTGTACAATATAGTGTTAAAGGTATGGATACAAGAAGAAATGCCACAAGAATGGGGTACAGCCCTTATATGTCCTATCCATAAGAAAGGAGATAAAGCAAATTGTGATAATTACAGAGGAATATCTCTTTTATCGACATCGTACAAAATATTTGCTGTACTCCTCAATCAAAAAATCAAAAATTGGTCGGAAAAGTGTCTGTGGGATTATCAGTGTGGTTTCAGAGAGGGCCGATCAACTGTGGACGAAGATGTGCGCTCTGAGGCAGACCTTGGAAAAATCATACGAATACGACGTCGATCTGCACCATCTGTTTGTTGACTTTAAACAGGCATACAATAGCATCAACAGAGAAGAATTAATGATGGCTATGGAAAAACTGAACATACCTAAGAAGTTAATCAGGTTGGTCAGAATGTCACTAACGGGTACCACTTGTAAAGTCAAGATACAAGGAATGCTGTCCAGCCAATTCTCAGTCAAAGAAGGCCTAAGACAAGGAGACCCTTTGTCACCGACTCTTTTTAACCTGGCGCTTGAGATGGCAATTCGTGCAATTCGAACAAATGCAAATGGCACCATATACAACAGAATGACCCAACATTTAGCATATGCTGATGATGTTGTGTTAACGGCAAGTTCGATTGCAGCCGTTTCAGGTATTTTCCAAGAGTTCGAGAGTGCAGCGCGAAAATTGGGTTTGCAAATCAATGAGAAAAAGACTGTGTATATGAAGACCTCAAGAAGACCAACAAGGGCAGAACCAGAAATAAAATTTGGGTCATACATCTTTAAGACGGTGAACCAATTTAAATATTTGGGAGCGCTTGCTACGGAGAAAAATGAGGTTATGGAGGAAATAAAAGCGCGATTGGCCGCGGGCAATAGATGTTTCTTCGCCCTACAGAAGCCACTTACGCTACAGAGCTAAGGTCATAATATATAAGACAGTTATAAGACCAGTAGTAACATATGGCTGTGAAACCTGGGTACTGACAAATGAAATCGAGAGATTATTAAATGTTTGGGAACGAAAAGTGATCAGAAGAATATATGGACCTGTCTGTGAAGCTGGGAGAAGGAGGCTGCGGAAAAACGAAGAACTTCGACGCATGTTTCAAGACCAAGAATTGGTGACATACATCAAGAAGTGTCAATTAAGATGGGCAGGACACGTCGAAAGGATGCCTGAAGGTAGACTGCCTAAAACACTATTGAATGGTAAGGACGAAGGCAAAGAGGGCGACCACGAAGCCGTTGGATAGAAGGCGTCGAAAAAACTCTGGAAAAGCTGGGCTTTAGAAGATGGAGGAGACAAGCCCTAGACAGAGCGGAGTGGCAAAACGTCCTAAAACCATTGTAAAGGAGGCCCAGGTTCTCAAAAAGGACCGTAGAGCCATGGAGTGAGTGAGTGAGTGAATCGACAGGCATAAATATACGATTACCTACCTACCTAAGTTTAACACATGATTTAAGTCTAGAGACCAAGTTCATATATATGTATAATAAACATATATTTACAAATATCATCGTGGATATTTGCTATTATCTCTTTATTCACAGATGTTGTCATTTGTTAAGTTTTGTAAAGTGGGTAAGGCAGTTGCAGAATGTCAAATTTATGCCTGAATTGTTTAAATTAATTTGAATTTATCTGAACATAATGTATTATTATATATAAATGCATATTACGTATTTCCACTTCTTGCTATATTTTAACAGGAGAGGTGCTACAACCTTTCCAGACTGCTGGTAAAGATAAAAGTCATAAAACCTGAATTGCATTCTTCAATTGAATAAGACCGGTTATGCCAAGTTCGTCATTACCCTAGACTACATGCACGACGTTGATTAGTAAGAGTCTTTTATTACTCTTGAAATGATTTTTCTATCGGTGCAGAATCGCATAATTTATTTTTTTAATCAAGGAGATGTTTTCTGGGATCGTTCTGAAGTAATCGCTTTAAACTGTTTTATTATATTTATTACAGGCCAAGCGATCGGTAAGTAATAAAATCCTCTCTCTGAATCGTTTATTTTTAAGTACGGACATTTAAAATTTCGTTAAACCGCCTTACCCTGGGCAAATATCGGTTGTTGGTCAGCTATAAATAAATATCTATAAATAATAGTTTATGGTATCATGGTATCACCGGTGATATAATTTGAATATTTAATTTATGATTAGCATATTATTAAATTCCGAAGTTTCCAACAAAGTCAGCGGTTCATCAATCTGCAATCTTACAGATTACATTTAAATTTACAAGATATTAAACGGAACACTGAACGAAATTCTAGGAGATGATGAAAAAACTATAAAAAAAACTTTGGAATATTTAAGAGCAATCAATTACTACTCGAAAATCTAAACTTCTATATGTTGCCAATGACCCTGCAGGGTAGAGGCAACAAAAAAAATAAAATAAATAAATAAATAAATAAATTGAATCTTATCTTGAAGATTTCCGCCTGTAGGAGAACCATTGACTAGCATCGAAATTTCTTAATGATTTAAATATACCAATCCTATTTCTACTATGCAGATGGTATGTTTCTTATTAATAATTTACGAATACTAACTTTCATCATAAACCCATATGTTTCACCCCGGCGACTTTCGAGAAGGTGGCCGAGGGATTTGACTAAAACTTCTGTCAGGGTTCGTTTAAGGTTCCCTAAAAAAATCAATTTTATCAAGTTATTCTTTATTTTTATTTTAAAATATCATTATTATTACACCTTACAATCTTGTTTACTGTTTAGAAATCCATCATTACTATGTCGCCTAGTGAAGATTTGGTTCGAGTTGTTTTTTGTTAAATAATAATTCGTTGGTTTATAACTATGAATTATCGTCATTATCAACCTTTCAGTGAATAGCTGAAATATAATTTTACTAACTATTAACAAATGAAGGGTACAGGGAAAAAACAAGGATAGTCCATAATTTTCGGATTTTTTGTTATTCAGCGCATTCTGTTTGTCTTGAAGGGTACTATCAGGTGGTAACACCGTCTTGGGTTTAAAAACAGGATAGTCTAATGAAAATAGAAGTTGAAAAATCTGCCTACAGGGAAGAAACAAGAATAGTGGTAATGAAAGAATATTTTTAGTAATTTCTTTATTCTTCCTACCTTGTTGTAATGTATCTCGGGGAGTATGGTGATTCTTAGAAAATTGCAGCAGTTGAAAAATATGTTAATTTAGAATTTTCGCAGCGTTTTAAACTTAAAAATCAGATTTTCTCACAATGAAGAATTTATGACTATGCTTCTTTTTTCCCTGTACCCTTCAAATATTCAGGGGTCACCTGTGGTATAGTTGTTAACTCGGCAATCTACAACACTAAAAGTCGCAGGTTCGCGCCCAGTGGTGGCCCTAGGATTTTTTAATGGAAGTAAAAAATCCTTAGCCATGCTTTCCCTCGAATAGGGCGTAAAATGGAGGTCCCGAGCCTTTACAATGTCAGGTACTCGTTAAGATCCCTATCCTATTATACCTTACTATTATATATTACTATTATATTATTCCTGGATTGGCAAAATTTAGGACTCCCACTGTAGCATTGTCCGATTAGCCTTAGTGGCATAAACTGACGTTAAACAAACAAACAAATATTCAATTTTTAGTCCCGCTAATTCGCAATCATGTATGTGGACCCTAGAAGAAAATGGTTTTAAATGGCGTATCTCTTATTTTGAGTCAATCAAAATTAAACTAGGAAAATATTTTTTATGTTTTAGGCATTTTATAGCCTATTTTAAATATATAAAACAAAGTCGGGCTTGTTAAACAATATGGTATAGGTATAAATCAAGAACGGTTTGAATATTTTTTATTTTTCTGTATGTCTCCACTTTGCATATCGGAATAAGTATGTAAACATACACCAATTAGAATGGTGTTGACGGAGGGGGCAACTGACTTTTTTTCCACTTCGTCCGATTTCAACGAACTTGGAAACACATTTCGTTCTCAGGCATTATTGAATAATAAGAAGGTTAATACCACATAGATGTTATCATAATAGATTTTGGGTGGGTGCAGGGAGAATTATTCCTGTTTTTACGGTTTATCGGATTGCAAAGAATTTCGATCTACTGGTTTTAAATAATCTTATTTACTTAAACATCGCTTTCATTTAAACCAACTTCGATCTCTTTATCACTCCAAAGGAGTGGCATTTTTACCACACTATTTTTAGCATTTTTACCTCGATTTTTAAAAATGTCACCTATAACCCTTGTCTTCCAATGTCCACATTTGTAATTAAATAATATTACCTAAATAAATTGAGCGTGAATACGCAATCGTAGTATAAAACGAATGAAAAAACCTTTTTTACTTCCACTTAAGTATTTATGAGATATATATATCAAGGAAAAGTATTGTGATCTTGAAAAATTTCGACTTCCGGTTTTCAACAAAAATACATGTTTTGGGGTCCCCTGAATCCAAATAACCAAGTCCCGCGAAATGGTCTGTGTGTGAACAGACTAGCTCAAAAAACTCAAAAACTAAACTACACGAACCTGAAATTGGGTATTTGGGGTATGTAACCGTGATAAGACAGCAAACATTTCATCAAAATTGGTCAAAAGGAGGGGGAGGGGGTAATTTATTTCATAACTTCCTATTTTTTCGATTTTCTCAAAATAGCTTTAACGATTTTGATTAAACTCGCTCTGTTTAATAGGAATCAACTAGTCTTTAATATCAGGTAATTTTTATAATCGTACTAATGTTCTGAGGGGGGCCTTATTTACTACAGGGGCCTTTTTTGTTTGCCTGTAAACAACCTTTGTTTTCGTTTATATGGAGAAATTAACTGTCTCTCGTTATGACTATGACTCGATTAAAGAAATCGAGTAAACGTAGACTGTAGAAAAAAAGAAAAAATATTCCAACAACTCATAAAACACGCTGAGCCCACCTACAGCAGTACGCCTTTAATGGCAGACTATTGTTTATAATTAAAGACGTTCTTTTCATGGGAAAGAGCGGTATATAACATGGTATTTTTAAACACATATTTAATGGAAATTATTTGTTTCCATGCTAACAACTAAATAATCAATTATAAAACCAGACGCGATGGAGTATTACGCTTGCATTGCTGAATTATCACGAGCAAAAACTTTAAAAATACAATAAAAAATTTAGTGTATTTTAGAGAGCAACAAACAAAAATAAGTAAATGAATGAGGAAAAATGTGTGAATTTGAGCAATGTCGTTTAAATGTTTATCAAAACACGTAAATTTCTAATCTAAGTAAGTTGGTAAGTGAAAGTTGTGTGTCGCGCGCATCGCGCCAGATTTTTTTTATATAATAAATACGTATTCAGTTCTCAGTCTAGCCATTTGTTTATCACGAATTATTCGAAAATGATCAGTATCATTATTTATAATTATTGAATCATTGCAAATTATTTTAAATTTGTTGCCTAAAATGAACTTTAAAGCCGCTTACTTCCTCCTTCAACAGTCTTTTTTTAATGAAACTCAATCTGATGAAACAAAATCGTGATGAATTTTTAACAAATTTAAATTTTACCAAACCTTGTTCTGTTTTTCATTTGAACGCATTCAAAATTCGTACTCGTTGGACAGAGTTGGGCAAATCGTATCAGTGATTACAAAGGCAGCTCACCCATTTAAATTTTAAAATTGAAACTTTTCGGATTTTCTAAAAAAATTACCAATTTTATAATTCGATAGAGGGTGGCGGGTACTTTAATTTCAGCTTTGAAAATTTATTTGGGTGGGACGCCGCACAGTGGGCAAATATCCATTTTTAGGTGGACAAAATTATTTTTTTGTGTTGTTTCATGTTTTTGAGGTCTCTTAATAAGGAAAAAATCTTTAAAAATTCTGTGACCCATATTTTTTAGTATATCCAACAAACTTATGTTGTACACATACATACATTTGGACATAATGGATAAAAATTGGGAAAACATTTTGTAAATCTATGAAACATTTCAGTAGTAGCTTTTTGCATTTATTATTTACATAAAGACAATACATATATTCGTAAAAAATAATACACATAGGAAAACATAGGCTTAGTACGAAAATAATGAAAAAAAAATAGACTAACAACTTAAAGAAAAAAGTCATTTTATTGATCTGTTTTTAATAATAACAAATATATACAATAATAAAAAATGAATTATTCATCAATCATCGTCTGAATCAATACTGCTACATCCGTCAGCATGTTCTTAAGTATCGTCAGCACATTTTCTAATGACAGTTCTTGAAGTTCATCATACGGTAAACTACACTTCAATAGGCTAATTACATCAACATCAAACTGTTTGGTTTCTCTTTCACGCAAAGTTTTCCGAAAACTGGCGACAATTGGGTCCGATGAAACTAAGAGCATCATAAGATCTTTGTTAGTGGCCTCTCTAGAACATTTCCTTGTATTATGCTCTCTAAATCGACGGGAATCTTTGTTACGGGCCTCTTGTGATTCTTCGCTCCTTAAAAAAGTCCTTACGAACAACATGAGCTCTCCGATGACATTTTCCCCACCTGTCACTGATTTTTTTAGAATAATCTTTTATGGCGTCTTTAATTCTTTGTTTATTTGTTATTTTATTTTCATCGTTATTTCCAAGTTTTAAAATGTAGATTAAGAGACATTTATTTCTATCTTTTGACCCATATTTCAACCATTCAGTTACAAATTCTTTTCGTGGAACGGCGAGCACGAAACCTGAAGTCCATCCTAAATCAGTAAATATTCTTCAAAACGCAAAATATCGCAAAAAAACTATGTGAATATGAAAAATATATGGTTTGAGTGAAATAATGATGAAATAATTAGCTTGGCACTCCTTGGCCCTCTGCAAATAATTCTCCATTGAAATATGGAAATGTTCTATCTAATGATATTATTTATTATTGGTAAAACTATATCCATGTAGCAACCCCGATTAGTGAAATATTAATGCTTACTTGTTTCTGTGGTATCCATTTCTCATGAAATTTAAAAAAGTGAAGTTTCTGGTCAAAGAATGGCAAGGTTATTACAAGAACAGCACTGCAATGAACACTGTGAAAAATATGCCCGTTGTTATATACGGATTAATAATCTTCTCCGGCGCCTGTTGACAATCCAAGAAAGTAAATATTTACATTTTCCCTTCTTCCAACTCATGCTAAACAATATTTAGTGGGCGATTTATAATATATTTTATATGAATTTTGTCCACCTAAAATCTGATTTTCGCCCACTGTGCGCCGTTAGTTTTAATTGCGGATTCAATTAGCCTAACTCTGCCGTTGGACCACGGAATTAATTGTTTTTATATGATTATATCACATTTGAATCAATTTTCTTGATTAGATTACAAATAAAAATCAATTAGGGTAACTGTAACAATAGTTGACAGGTTAAGAAAAAAATATTAGATTATTGACACTGTTTACTAAAATATTGATGTTAGGTTAATCTTTGTTATGAATTTAGTTAGGCCAATCCCTCTAGCGAACTGGGAATACAATATCCTATGGTTTACATTTACGGGTTTTATAAAAAATGATTTCTTTGAACCTTCTAAAATGTGCCAATAGTTAACACATCAAAATGGGAAGGCTTTGGAATGTTGACATTTATTGTGTCAATATTTGACACTTAGGTACATTATTTTTTAATTTCCCAAGGAAAATATTAGGTAATAAGGACTGCAAAAAAAGTTATTCATTTTTTATTTATTAACTATTCAAAACTGAAACGAAACATATAAAATTTCCACAATTTAATTACTTTATACACAAAAACTTAATAGACAAAAGAAAAAATATTAAACTGAAAAATGAGATCATCCAATTAAGAATAATACAGATACCATATAACAACAATATTTTAAAATTAATCTACCTCAAATGGGACACTGAAATGGTAACTTTGCTGTCCATTAAAGGTAAAAACATTGGCCATATGTATCGCGGATATAATATCACATGATGGGACTGTGCAACATGTATCGGTGTTAATAAAACTTGTTTTCATCCGATGCATGGTTGTAAAAGTAAAACCAGAATCTCTAATTTACTGACAACTTTAGTAACTTGAGCCAGACATTTTTTACGCTTAAATCTCTTATTTGAGAACTCAAATATTATAAATTTTCCTTCATCAATACTTAAACTACCTTGCTCCTCCTCTCGGAGAAATATTCCTCGATCAACATTCTCTGCTCCTGCTCTGGGGGATCTAAGCTTTTCTGATTTTCTTTCTCGTCCCAAATTTCTGGTTGGGATGGTATGGTTTCGTCTACTTCCAGTGCTGCAGCATTTTCAGGTATCTCCTGATTAACTGAATTTTTCCTAGGTTTCTTTTTGAATATCTATTTACTACATTTATTTACAACAAATATTTACAACAACTATAATTATTAAAAGTTTATAATAAGTTGTATTATTCAATCCATTCAACTATTTAACTTTACGATATATTTTATTCCCTAATAAAATAAAATTGTTATAATTTCCGACTGTTACAATTGTTACTTAACTTAAAAACTAAACAAAACAAGATTATGTCAAATAAAGCTGAGGCTATGCATGGGTGTCAACTATAAACACACACGATGTCAACTTTACAAACAGAATATTCCACTAGTTGACACGTTTGAACGGATAGTTGACACCCCTGTCGAACATTGATTAGGATGGACTAGATCAGTGATTCCACTACCGATATTAAACCCAGATATTTTTCAAATCAAGCAAATTATTTTAAACTATCAGTTTCATCAGAGTAAAAAACACCAATAGTTGACATCGATGTCAACTATTGAAATTAAGGATTAATTTTTGTTCTAATAGTTGACACCCACATTTAAGCCCTAAAACATTGTATAAATAAATCGAAAAGGATATCAAATGGTTCCCATGAAGTTAATGAATATCATGAAAGTAGTTGAAAAATAATTGAACACATATAAACAAACTAAAAAGCTTATTTAATGTGACTTACCACACTAGTGAAATAGGGAAGCAGAAACCACTTGTTGGGGCCACTAGAAAATTCTCCATTATAACCTCTCACAAATAAGTTTCAGTTTTCATCATACTAATGCAGATGGTAGCACAGCCAACCAGTAAAACTGGGGAAATTACCGCCAAATTTTGAACCAAGACAATCTACCATGAATCTTATTATTCACACTTTTTGTATGAAATGTCAACTATTGGAGCACTGTCAACTTTTGGTACAGTTACTCTATATAGTTTTTGGTTATTAAATTTTTTGGGCTCTTTTCGGTATCGGACTATTGTATCAGGGCTAAAATGAAATGAATAAGAGAAAGATGTTTTAAAGATCTTACTTCATTTTTAAGTAAATCGTAATCACAATTCTCAAGTTTAGAAACGTTTGTCATTAAATGAATGATTTATAATTCTTATATTCACACATCTATTTAAAGAGTAGGCATTGAATTTAGGATAGAATTTAGGAGTAGCATAGAATTTAATTAAATTAACGTTTTTTATTCTATATATGCATACTATTTATTTAATGAATCATTTATTTATTCGCATTTATTAAGTATTTTATGTGGGGGTTTAGGAGCAAAATCCATTGTTGACAATCTATGTTACTATAAGATGTAAACAAATCAGTAAAAGATTTAATTTTTTAATAAAAGTGGATATTACGACCGCGTTATTATGACTTTAAAATATTATAAATAACAAATAAGGAATTCATAAATATTTAGATTTCATTTTCGATATTCGAACTTATTTTAACTTATTAATTTATGACTATGTTACATTTTCATGTATGTGTAATATGTATATTGATTAGTTTGATATATATTCTTAAACAAATAAGTACCTCAAAACTACTAATAATACTTTTTGGTTATTAGTTTTTCATTTTCCTTATGTACAAGTTATAAATTAATGAATTAAAGTTTCCATCTGCTGATGTCATAAATACGATATTCTTGTTCCCGATATAAATAAATGTTTAGGACGGAGTTGCTAGTTGGAATCATGTTAATTTTTTATCGTTATAGCTTTAATATCCTTTCAAATAGATTCCCTACATTTTCATTGGGAAATTTTATTTTAATTTACAAAACAGTTACCGAAAAATAAAAAATAAACTCATTTTTCTCAAAGTTAAAAACTTTATTACTTATTATTCCAATAAGCAAAATTTTTAATACCCAAAAATAAAGATTAATGAAACAGTACCCTGAAAGACTGAATGGTCTACTACAATTATTTTAAACTTTCTTTTAAATAATTTATTTTTTTGAAGAGAAAAGATTTGGCTTCGCCGGGAGTTGAACTCGGGTCTTCCGCGTGACATGCGCGGTAAGCTATCCATTGCACCACGGAGCTCGCCTTCAAGCTGTGCCAAATCCTTCCTCTTCACTGACACCTCTCCCTAGATCTCGCAAGTTTTGCGAGTATTTACGGGAGATGGACAATTTTTGTCCGATTTTGGGCACCTCCGCGGTGCAACGGTTAGCATACCGCGCATGTCACGCGGAAGACCCGGGTTCGACTCTAAATCTAAAAAAGACCGGAGCTAAATCTTTTCTCTTCAAAACATAAATTATTTGAAATAATTTAAAAAAAGGTGGTTACCCACAATTATGATTAAAATTAATATAAATAATTTAAAAAGTTGACGTTCGTCAAGAGATGCCCAAAATTGGACAAAAATTGTCCATCTCCCGTAAATACTCGCAAAACTTGCGAGATCGAGGGAGAGGGGTCAGTGAATAGGAAGGATTTGGTACCGCCTGAAGGCGAGCTCCGTGGTGCAATGGTTTGCATACCGCGCATGTCAGACCCGGGTTCGACTCCCGGCGGAGCCAAATAATTCCTCTTCAAAAAATAAATTATTTAAAATAATTTAAAAAAAGGTGGTTACCCACAATAACGATTAAATTTAATACTTTGAACTTTCGTGTCTTTTCCGGTGCAATACCGCAGACAATCACATTAAGCTAAGTTTTAGATATTACAACTGTTATGATCATTTTTATAATAAAATAAAACAACAAAAGGATCCTTATAAAAGGATGTTAAAAATTTAACTAAAATGTTAAAGAAAAATTAACTAATATGAAAATCTAGAATAGAAGTTTAAAAATGAATAGTCGAAAAATTAAATTTAAATCGTCCGATTAGCCTTAGTAGCATAAATGGACGTTAAACAAACAAACAAACAAACAAAACAAATAAGGAATAATTTCAATTTCAATCAATTATAGTTTATTAAACATCGTTCTCGACCGTAGTAGTCTATGATTTCTATGTCGTCTTCCCAATTGTGCTGCCTGAATTTTTGATTCAGTAATTGTTTTATGGATTTCGTGACTTTTCCTTATATTTTTATTTGTAAATAATTACTTATTTATTTGAAAAGGGCTTAGAGACTTCCTAGTTATAAGGAAAATAATTAGTAACTTAGTCTCTACTACTATTTATTTTATTTTCTATACATACGTTTTCTACATTTCTACATACATTTCAATCTCCAGAGCCATCCTCAGGTTCTGAAAATAATTGCTGCATCATAATGCATTTTAAGAGAATATGAAATGTAGTATGATGTCGACACGTATGTTATATAGATTTTTTAACTAGATATAGAGACTAAGATCAAATTATTTTCCTCATAATTTATAAGTAATCTATATTGATCACGCTTGCAAATTGATCATGTTTGAGGGCGGTGTCATACATGGCCAACATTTGCCAAAATATTTAATAATCAGTATTCGCCCCGTTGGGCTTGGTAAATGTCTTCCATATTTTGTTTTTGCGCTTTACATATTTAACATCCTTTCATCTCGTTTTTTCTCGGGTAGAAAATCTCTTCTTCATTTCTAAGAAACGATTCGACTTCGTGGGCGGACTGAAACCTTCATTATCAATTTAAACTCTAAACAGAAGAAATAAGCAGCACTTAATTTAATTAAAAAGCAGAAGATTGCATATATTTAGTCAAGGAATTAAAAAAAAAAAATTATTTTAAGAATGATTTAAAACACTATAAACATTTCTTTTATATCAAGGAAATTAATTAATTATCCCCTGTCGCGCTAGGTTCTAAACATGTTTCTAGGCAATTTCTTTTTAATTCGTGTTTGATGAATATGTAATTAGTTTTCACTAGTAATAAAAAAAACGTTTTTATTTTCTCTTGACAAAAAAATTAATATCAAACATATTCGGCCACAAAATATTACTTTAAACTGAAGATAGTGAGGAATATATATATATAACTATAATATATCTGAAAACGTAAAGAAAAGTCTAAATATCAGAGCCCATTGAATTAATATTTTTCTACGACATTTTATTAAGGTGACTTTTATCGATTTTAGTAAAGAGCCTTATATTTTTTTTCTAGATTCATTTGTGACCGGAAATTAAACAATGTATTCTATTAAAACTACTTAGTATATATAAGTAGAGATTACTGATCAGTATTTTTATAAAATTACTAAAAAGAAATTATAACTTTATATACTATTTATATAAGGGTTTAGCTACCTACTTATCTTCCAAAAATTTTAGCGATATAAGTGCATTGAAACGCTGCCTAAGTATATTCTACATTATTTAATTTACCTATTTCCATATGAGTGTGATATTTTTTATTCTACTACTTTAGTACTGACTGTCTGACTGTCTAAGTAGATAAAATCATATCGCGCGTCGGCAAGATGGTCACAACTCAAAAAACTTTTTTTTGGATAATCCCATTTGAAGTTTCAACTGCATTCTCCATTATAATGTACCTACAAACAGCGACTAGGAAAAATAGTAGTGTCCGACCGAAACCAAATTTTTAGCCTAAACCGAAATCGATTTTCGGCCGCGAACCTGGTTTGGGGCCGAAACAGAAACTTATTTACTTTTATACGTATAATTCATGTAAGTGTGTAATATTATGTCTAGTTTAGCATTAAAATATCAATGAAAGCCTATAAAATGACAGTAATTTTACTCAATAATTCATACGACTCGTGGGCTTCAAGACAGAAGACAGACGTTATGCATTTCTGCATGAAAAGGATGCTTTCATTACACGCTAAGACTTGATGTAATTTACGTGGCAGATACCTGTTTGTCACTATTACATTTTTGTCACCACACCTAACTTAGTCTTGGATCAGTTAAAAATTCTAAAAGTATGAAAGAAATCTATATTTTATCGAAGTGTAATTATCTACAGAAATAGATATTAAATTAATGGTTTTAAAGGCCATAAAAGAGTTGAAATCGTGTAATCCTACTTCCTTCTTGGAAATACCAGACACAAATGTAAGTTTCTGCTTGGCCTTAGTTCGGCAGGTTTTTAGCTAAATTAATATATTTTGAGTTGTTACCATCTTCTTGCTGACGTGCGATATTTTTTAAGATTGAACTAAAACTACAAAAGCATATTTATAGTATTTCTCACATTAATAGTAAATGTACTAAACCGCAGAATTTTCAGTAGAGCAAATAAAAAACATCCTTATAATGGTGAACTCGAAATCAGCCTATTTCCAAATGAGTAAGTTTTTTCTTCATTCTCATCCGGGTTCAACTTCCTCAAAATTTTTTTTTTTTTATTTTTTTTTTATTTATTTATTTATGTCACATGTTTTAAATTTGCTATCTGCAAAAAATTTTTTGCAATGAGCAAATCCGCGATCCACACCTATGTGTGATAGATACATTGGCGTTGGTTATACCAATAAGTCCCTAGGCCATCGCCTCAACAATCGTCGGGGTGGATTGTGTGGATTTGTGGTGGATTTAAGTGTTTCTGCTAGTGGGTTCGTGTTGAAAGTTAGTCTTTGATGGAAGTTATTGTAGTATAGTGTGGCTGTATCGATTACTGTTTGGATGTTAAGGTCCTTGTGTATTAAGTCATTAGTCACGTAGAACGGTGCATCTACTATCCTGCTTAACACTTTCGATTGAAAGGATTGGATCCTTTGGATATTTGAGGGCTTTGCAGTGCCCCATAACTCTATCCCGTATGTCCAAATGGGTCTAATGAGCATGTTGTATTATTGTAAGTTTGTTGGTTAGGGATAATTTAGAGCGTCTGTCAAGTAATCTTGATAATAGTCCATATCGTTTGTTTAGTTGCTTTCTGATTAGTGTGATGTGGGTTTTCCATGTCAGTCTTTTGTCCAGGTGAAGTCCTAAGTATCGTACTTCCTGGGAAGTAGGAATGGGAACATCATTGAAATATACCTGTGGACACAGCCCCTGATTAAGAGTAAAAACTATAAATACGCTTTTTAGTTCGTTCATTTTTACTCTCCATCTTTTTGCCCATGCAGAAATATCATCTAAATAATTTTGGAGAGTCGAACACGCATCGTATGGGTTTTTGTGGGATGTGAGGAGTGCTGTGTCGTCTGCAAATGTAGCTAGTAAAGTGTGTTCGTGTTCGGGTAAGTCTGCAGTATACACATTGAAAAGGAAGGGACCAAGTACGCTGCCCTGTGGAACTCCTGCTCTAATACGTTTTATGCTTGATAATTCGTCGCGTACTTTTACAGTAAAATGTCTGTCTGTAAGGTAAGAGAGTAATATTAGGTAGTAGGTAGGAGGGAGCAAAATTTTGAGCTTGGAAAGCAATCCTTCGTGCCATACCTTATCAAAGGCTTGACTAACATCTAGAAAAACACCTGGACAATAATTTTTCGATTCTAACGCGTTGGAAATGTAGTCCACCAAACGATGACATTGCTGTATGGTGGAATGATTTTTTCTAAAGCCAAACTGATGATTTGGAATAGCGTTAATTATTTCAATAGAATTTAGACGATGAAGAAGAATTTTTTCGAATAATTTGGAGAAGGAGGGAAGGAGACTAATAGGACGATAGGAATTTAGGGAATCTGGAGGTTTATTAGGTTTTAATATCATTATAACTTCAGAATATTTCCAAACAGCAGGGAAGTATGTTATCTTTAAAATAGAGTTGAAGATATTAGTGAGGAAAAGGATTGCTTTCCAAGGTAAGTTTTTCAGGATAAAATTTGAAATCAAGTCATAACCGGTCAAGTCATAAAAATTTTTAAAAAAAATATTTTTGTTGTTGAAAGTTCAATTTTTATCGGATTGCGTTTGCATTATTCTTGCTTTAATCGAACTATACAGTACTTATTAATTTGAAGCAATGACTTTGTTATAAAAGATTGTATGGATAAGTGCAAAGAGCATAGCTATTTATGTATGTGTGTGTGTAAGCATCATTGATGACTCATCAAATATCGTATGTATTTGTTCACCACGCTGTTATAGGAAACCAAAATATACACGACACGTTGTATGTATTTAAATATTTTTATTCTGTCATAAATAGATAAAACTCAGCACTTTGGGGTTTAAAAAGTATTTCCGGCCTTGATCAAATAAATAGTACTCGAAACGGATCTAAGAAAATGCAATGTGGGTGAGTAATTGTAGTTTTGTGTAAATATTTTAGTAACTTCTCTTTTTACCACCGTCTTTCCACAATTCCTCATATTCATGACCCACTTCATATCTGTGTTTTGTATTTGTACAAACGCGGAAGTTAATTAGGGCGGATTTACAAGAATATCCACTACGCGTTGTGTGTATTTACTATGGAACAATGACCTAACGTAAATAAACACACCGCCTCGTGGGTTTAGCGTCATCGTAGGTTCCAACATGAGAACGAAAAAACAGCAACCTAATTCCATCCTATTCTAGACAGATCAGGAAGCTGGTGAAGAAAATGGAACTAAACATTTCGATGTAACAATTTGATTTAAAAAAGAAAACTTAATATTGGGGAAATAATCTTCTTCACAAGAGTTTTACTCTTGTGTTATATAACTAAATATATGTGAAAACAATTAAATACATAAAAAATCAAAGGAAATTAATAACCTTAAAATTTATTTTATTCCATAAATGTTTCACATATTCTCTATGTATCCATCAATACATCCACTCTGTCAGGTTGATACATTTTAAAGAGTATATGGGACGTTCTTTTACAAACCGAACACCTTTCTGACCGACACATTTTAGATTTAACTGAAACTTTTTTTACGGGTTCTATATCGAAAAAAAAGAGACACGTGTAAGAGGATTTTTTTTTATTTTCGATATTTTGAAAAATAAACAAGATCGAAAATTCGTGAATTTGATGATTTATCGGTAATAGCCTATTTTTCAAAAATTCATATCTCCGGTTCTGTTTAAGCTAAAAAATCTAATTTTTTTTTATTTTGAAGGTAAAAAGACAAGCTTTAAGAAAAAAATACTTTCAAAAGAGATTGTCGAAAAATTCAAATTGTTATTAACAATTTCAATGTTTAAATCGGTTTTTAACAGTGGCCCCACCCATGAATCAACTTTTTACTATTTTTATCGTATTCTGCGTCAAATTTTCTATCGAAAACGCTTTTAAAAACGATGGAGAAGTTATTTTTACTGTAAGAAAAAAATTAATTAATTTAGCGCGGTACGTCACATCGACAAGTGGGTCACCTTTTTGCGGCTCATATTCTTGTTTTACACCGTTTATCTCTTAAATACAAATAATTGTTTCATTGTTTTAATTAAAAAACATATTTTAGTAGCCAAGAAGATGGGAAAAAATAGAAAAAATACATAAATAAAAACATTGTTGAAAATGAAATTTTTTTATTAAGATTTCGATAATGCATTAATTAATAAGAACAATATTTGGAATATAAAAATAAATACAATATTTAAAAATAAGACAATATTTACATTTTCTGTTTAAAATTTTTGACAATATGAATTTATAAATAAATTTTTTTCGCAAGATGAAAACCGTTTTGCTTCCAATTGCTGTAAAGAAATCGGATTAATACAATGATATTTTAAAGTTTCTTTTATTGTTAAAGCTTTTTGGAATCGTTCGGACAATTTGATGATTTATTGGTAATAGCCTATTTTTCAAAAATTCATAACTCCGGTAAAAAATTAATTGATTTAGCATAAGAATACAAATCAGAAGAAAAACAATTGTCCGAACGTTTCCAAAAAGCTTTAACAATAAAAGAAACTTTAAAATATCATTGTATTAATCCGATTTCTTTACAGCAATTGGAAGCAAAACGGTTTTCATCTTGCGAAAAAAATTTATTTATAAATTCATATTGTAAAAAATTTTAAACAGAAAATGTAAATATTGTCTTATTTTTAAATATTGTATTTATTTTTATATTCCAAATATTGTTCTTATTAACTAATGCATTATCGAAATCTTAATAAAAAAATTTCATTTTCAACAATGTTTTTATTTATGTATTTTTTCTATTTTTTCCCATCTTCTTGGCTACTAAAATATGTTTTTTAATTAAAACAATGAAACAATTATTTGTATTTAAGAGATAAACGGTGTAAAACAAGAATATGAGCCGCAAAAAGGTGACCCACTTGTCGATGTGACGTACCGCGCTAAATTAATTAATTTTTTTCTTACAGTAAAAATAACTTCTCCATCGTTTTTAAAAGCGTTTTCGATAGAAAATTTGACGCAGAATACGATAAAAATAGTAAAAAGTTGATTCATGGGTGGGGCCACTGTTAAAAACCGATTTAAACATTGAAATTGTTAATAACAATTTGAATTTTTCGACAATCTCTTTTGAAAGTATTTTTTTCTTAAAGCTTGTCTTTTTACCTTCAAAATAAAAAAAAATTAGATTTTTTAGCTTAAACAGAACCGGAGATATGAATTTTTGAAAAATAGGCTATTACCGATAAATCATCAAATTCACGAATTTTCGATCTTGTTTATTTTTCAAAATATCGAAAATAAAAAAAAATCCTCTTACACGTATCTCTTTTTTTTCGATATAGAACCCGTAAAAAAAGTTTCAGTTAAATCTAAAATGTGTCGGTCAATTTTTGTCCAAATCTGTTCGGTTTGTAAAAGAATGTCCCATATGCCTTTTTGAAAGAAAGATGAATTCTTTCTAGTATGTAATTTTGTTTAATTAATTTAATTTACATTCTCTCGTTATCTCTAGTAATTAAAAATGGCTTAATACAAATATGGGAGAATTTAATTATTAAATAAAGCCAAAAAAAATGTATATGATTTACCTGTATGAAAATTTTAATTTCCTGTAATTACAGTTGTAGTATACCTATCTTCAATCTCAGTGAATAAGTGGTTAAGTCGAATCGAGCCTACATTGGATCAAGGAGCTGAAAACAACCACGGATGCGGTTTATTCATAATAAATAAGCGTAAAAGTCAGGCGTTGGTTTTCAATGTAGTTATTTTAATTTGTGTTAAAACTGTGTAATCGGTCGATGGAAAATTAGTCAAGTCTGTTACTGAAGAGATCCATTCAGTTGGTTTAATGGGGGTAATAAGTGGCCACTACTTTGGTATTTTTAACGAAATTGCAACGCTAAATAATGTACACCTGATTTTAAAACAAATTAGTAAAATAAATATTGTATAGACATATTATTTAATGTAGTACATATTTTGACTAAATTTTAACGCTTAATAATGAAAACATGATTTTATTAAAATACCGCTCAATCTTTTTAAAGTCATGCCCTGATAAGTTAGGTATAAACGTAAGGTTGACTTAACCACCCATTCACTGGGATGACAGAAAAATGAATAATATATCGTTAGAAAGCTGAGAATTTAAAAAAGAAAATTTAGCTTTTTAAATAGTAACTGATGTTAATAAGTGACTTTTCTACTTTATTACTACTTTAAATTTCAGATTATTTAAAAGAAACTATTGGTTTCCATAGTACTATGTGATTGTTTTAAGACTAAAGAAAAAATATTTAGTCTGAAGAAGATGGTCGTTAAACCACCTCTACCGATTCCAATTTTTATTTTTTTTTTTATTGGTCCTCTCCTTCCTCGCCTGTTAGGCTGTACGGGGTTTCCCGGGCCAGGGGAGAGGGTGGGGGATTGATACCGAGTGTTATTAAATGTCCCCTGGCTCCGGGTTTTGAACTTGCTATCTTTCGGTTCTCAATCATACGTTGCCATAGGCAACACGTATTTTCTGACGCGTTTGCCCACTCGGTCATCCCGCCACCCAAAATAATTTCCAGTTTTTCGATAATTTTTTTTCTTTATTTTAATTCTCATTAACTTCCTTGTGCCAGATTGCTTTAGTCTCCTGTAAACATTTCACTGTAAGCGCGTATAGAACTCAAATAGTCTTTTTGAGAAGAGGGCACTTGACCATCTAGCCACTGAGACTTACCGATTCCAATTCGCCTTAAATAGTCCTAAAACTTTAGCTGGACTTTTGTAGCTTTGTCAGGTGGATTTAAAAAAATAATATTTATATATATAAATCCAAACGAATCCACGACCATGATATTGCCTAAACTTCGTTTCATGACTTGATAGTCTACTTCTTAGAATTATTTTAACAGTATTGGCAGCCACTATTTTAGTCCCTGTCTTCGTTTTGAGTGTCATTTATTTTGTACACAGAGGTAGAAAAGCTCGAGACTGTTGACCCTTTTCTTTTGGTTATTTCTCCTTCCTCGCCAATAAGGCTGTACGGGGTTTTCCCAGGGAGAGGGCAAGTTCTTAAAAGTCTCACGACCCCTTGGTGCTAGGACTCGAACAAGTGAACTTCAATTATACAGATGTAAGGGTCAACGCATTCGCATGGGAAAGCTTCTTCTCCCTTAAAACTAGAATTTTGGATTTTCCTTCGTCGATAGTTTGCCACATTTTTTTGTGAAGAGAGCATCTTTCACTGGTTTAAGTGTTAATGACTAAATATATTATTCATTCGCATATTCGTTTTTTGTTATTGTTGCAATCACAAGAAAGGAATATGCGTCGTTTTTTGCACATTTTATGCAAATCAATTCCACTTTATTCGTTTGTCTAATTAAACAATAATTAATAAATATCAATATAATTAAAGAATATGAATAGGAAGTAATTAATTGTTCATTATGATATTACATTGAGATTTTGAATCTTGAAGTATCCAAAATATTTTAAAATGTTTTTTAAAACTTTTTACCAGGACATGTATACCTACTTTAAATATGACATATTGTCCAGAGATGTTTAGATTTAGAAAAATCCTATTAAAAATGATAATATTTTCGATAGCTTTAATTACATTTATTCTTACAAAAGGCAAAGTTTATTAAATATTGAAGAATAAATTATTTTAAAAAACATATGAGTTCTTATTTTCTGTTTTTTGCTGAAAATATAATTTTTTTTTCTCTTCAAACTTTAATTCACACTGATAATTTTTGTGATAATTTTTTAAAAATTAGTTAGATCAATTAGTTAAATTTAATATTTTATAGGTTACAGTTTGAATTTTACTCTGTCAGCATTTTAAAAATTGTATTTAATGTGCCTATTTTCTTGTTTTATAAATTGAAAGAAACATAAAAATTACAGGTTCACGTATTAGAAACTTTTCATTGTTCTAAGTCTTCTGATGGACATGCTAAAAAAACTGAAATAGCGTTTCTACGCTGTTTTTAAGTTTTAAATATTATTGAAAATATGTTTATTTTTATATCATACAGGTGTTGAAGATTAGGTCGTTTGTGTCATGGGAATGAAGTATGGCTGTGAGATGGGGTTAGTAATCAAATAGACTTTAATACTTTAGAACAGAAAAAAAAGAAAGAGAATGAGGGGGAAAAGAATAGAAACTAAGAAAAATAGAGCTAAGTTGATGTGGGGAGGAATCGAAGAAACAAAGTGAGGAACTGGAGAACAGAAGTATTGTTAATTTATGTTTTATATAAGTATTCCCGATATTAGAATATTAAAGTTTTATGTAATATATATATATATTGATTTTTCCCTTTTTCTACTCAAATCTTACTTTTTTACTTATTTATTAATCTATTTATGTATACATAACCTTTTAGTCAAAATATGAATTGATACCTTGAATTATTTCTTGTTTCTTGTTACAGAAACAAGGGTAGAAACCGGATCTCGTACCGAATATTTTAATCTGGAAAAACTTAAAATTCCGGCGATTAGAAAACAATTTGAAATTGAACTCAAGAATAGATTTGATTTATTAGAACCATCGACCGAGAATGGTGAAGACATTGATCAATTGTGGGAAGGGATTAGGGATAATATTAAAGAGGTCAGTAATTTGTGTCTGGGCAAAAGGGAAAGTAATAAGAATAAACCATGGTTCGATGAAGTTTTAAACTCTGTTTAAACTCGTGGGAGAAAAGAAAAGCCGCTAAACTCAAAGTTTTAAATAATCCTAGCGAAGACAATCGTGCCTACTTTCGAGGCATAAGAAACGAAACGACTAAATTGCTTAAAAATAAAAAAAGAGAATATCTCAAAAACAAAATAATAGAAATAGAAAATAATGGAATCCAAAATAACGATAGAGATATCTATAAAGGCATAAGTTTATCACGTAAACGTCTAGGACCAGTTACGACTGGTATCAGGGATATTAATAATAACATCATAGCGGATCCGGTAGACATAGTAAGTAAGTTCAAAGAGCACTTTGATAGTATTTTGAATCTAGAAAATACTCGTCTATCACCACTTTTGGAATTTCAAAGTGCTGAACCGTTATTAGAAGAACCGAGTATAGGGGAAGTCGAAATAGCTATCGGAAAATTAAAATCCTATAAAGCAGCGGGGACGGATAATATTCCTAGCGAACTAATCAAATCATGTGGGGAAGCTGGGATTTCAAAAATACATCTTTTGATTAAAAAGATCTGGGAGTATGAGAAAGTACCTAGAATGGAAAGAGTCTATACTTATACCGATTCACAAGAAGGGGTCGCGGACAGATACTAATAACTATCGTGGGATCTCACTACTTCCGGTCTGCTATAAAATATTTACGTCAATCCTGACTAGCCGAATAACCGAATACGCCGAGGAAATTATCGGAGATTATCAATGTGGTTTCAGACGGAACCGAAAAATTAGAATACAATGGTATTGTTCATCAACTATATGTCGACTTTAAAAAGGCTTATGATTCAATAGACCGCAATAAACTGTATAACATTCTGACTGATCTAGGAATACCGAAGAAGTTAGTAAACTTAGTAAAAATGTGCATGACCGAAACGTTTAATAAAATAAGAATCGGTAGTTAAGTTCGAGGTTCACTCTGGTTTGAAACAGGGGGATTCGCTATCTCCTGTTTTATTTAATTTAGCTCTAGAATATGTCATTAGGAAGGTGATAAATACCGGAAGGGGTTTGAATCTGGGGGGAAATATATCCGTACTCGGCGACGCTGAAGATTTAGTTTTGCTTGGCGACGACGCGGAAACGATAGAACTAAATACAAAAGCATTGATGAAAGCCGGAAACGAAGTAGGGCTAGAAATAAATACGGAAAAAAACAAAATATATGGTTAGTTGTAGAAACGGTGACAATTTTGGCGATATTGAAGTAGAAGAGGAAATATTCGAAGCCGTTGAGAAATTTAGATATTTAGGATCTACTGTAACTAGAAAAAACGAAAACGAAGAGGAAATTAGGGCTAGGTTAAGGGCGGGAAATGCTTGTTATTTCTCGGTTGCAAAAATACTTGGGTCGCGCCTTTTATCCCGAAATTTAAAAATTAGGATTTACAAAACTATAATTCTTTCGACTGTTCTTTACGGTTGTGAAACATGGCCGCTTACGGTAAGGGATGAGAAACGCCTTATGGTGTTTGAAAATAAAGTGCTGCGTAGAATATTCGGGCCGAAGAAAGATGAGTCAAGAGGATAATTTAGACGGCTACACAATGCGGAATTGCGTGAGCTTTACCCGGTAAATGTAATCGAGTCTATAGCTGCGCGTCGGTTAAAGTGGGCATGCAAAATGGCGAGTCTTAGTAGTGAACGAATTCCTAAAAGATTGATAAACGCTTTGCCGACTGGAAAACGACCTAGGGGTAGGCCTAGGCGAAGGTGGGAAGATTCGGTGAAAGCAGATCTTGTGAATTTGGGATTGGACGGTGGTAGTTGGATGGAGGTATCTAGGGACCGATTGGTGGTGTCGGCGTCGGGCCTTCGGGTCCGTTAAGCCTTATTGTATTATGTTATATTAAAAAATCCTAGGGCCAACGTGGTACAATAAAATAAGTAAACAGGAAATAAATCAGATCCTGACACGCCAATGAATGTTTCAGTTTTCGATGTTAAATTGTGAATAGGGATCGATATAGATGGCTTATACCATCTTAAATTTCATTGATGTTTTAATTTTGTCAATATTAAAAAATTTATGTTGATCCAACAAGTTGACAAGTTATGACCCCATGAAACATTGTTTATTATTATTTATTTTTTAAAAGTGGGATCAGGAACTCAATATAATTTATTTTGCAAATTAGATAGTCCGCCTTCAAAATTTAGTTAGTCTAGTGAAAAAAAAATATCGGTTTTATAATTTAAACTTTATAAGAGACTGCCAATAAGGAGCAACTAATGGTTGATAAACCATTTCCTCAAAGATTCATCTCAAAAATAGGTGCCAAGTGAATAGGTGATTTGAATTATTTAGTCTACTGATTCTCAAACTGTTTTGAATTTGATCTAGTTAAAAAGTATATATAGTTTTTTCAACCCGTGCTCCATCATGGCCAACACGCAAACAAGTGCAAAACATTGCTTTTGCATGTAAGTCACATCCTATAAAAGAGCAAAAAACGGAACCTTCTACCACCACTAGATGCAACTTGAGTCCCCATTTCATGGCAAGGTTGCTGGACTAATGTTTTTTCTTTTTGCCCTTGATTTGAATCTGTGGACATGACGGATTTCTCCAACGACTAATTCAAATTTAAGTATTTAGAAAATTTATTCTTGTCGGTGTTTCTCTTTTTATTTTTAGAAATTAAATCGCATTATTAAAATTAAAGTTAAAAAAAAATTTCTATGCTCAAGATAATAATAATACTCATTACACTCAACCTAAAAAATTATGCATGAAAAAAAAATGCTTTTTTTACATGTTAGGACTTGTAGTTTACGTGGCACATCTCCGTTTGTCACTATCACGTTTTTGTCATCATATCTAACTCGAAGTTTTTATCAATTAAAGATAAAATAATTAAATATACAATTAGAGAAATATATGTGTTTTGGAATGATAATTCAAGTGCAATTAACTAGAATAATTAAAATCATTGCAACTCAATTCAAGGAAACAAAAGGCAATGAACGAGATCGGTCCGGCTCACGGTCGAAGTCCTTTAGTCCCGCTCCTTTGTCCTTGTTAGCCTTTAAAGTACAAAAGTATGAAATATTATATCCCAGATACATCAATAAAATATACAGAAACAACACACAGCAACAAAGTTAAACAAAAGAAATAATAAATATACAGCAAAAGGCGTTAAAAACCATGCAGTTGGACGCCTAATTACTCCCCCCTAACCCTAACCCTTTCTGTTGAATCTCATCCACAAATTATCTTATTTACAACCGTTGTAAAGCGAATTTCTATTTTTAAATTGGTTTCGATTGACCTTTACATTATCTAATTTGATTGTCATTAACGCGGTTTCCTTAATAAATCAAGTACAGATTTCTGTTACAATCGCATATGATTTTGTGTTTTTTAAATTTATCTTTGGTTTGTTCCAACGTGCGAGTCGTAGACTCACTGCCATCAAACTAGTTGTTTTCATGAAAGTTAGCCCACGGCTAGCTCGTTGGAAGAAACATACAAATGTAATACATACTTACTATCCTCGCTTTTTTGTTACCTGATTATTCATGATTTGTTTTTTCATCAGTGAGGTAATCACAAAAAATAATATTTAATGTTAGCAGTTAAATGTATATTTCTAAGTCGACTATATAAGTGGAAATGTATAAGTTGTTTATAATATTTTTATTAATCTTCATTCATAATTTATTAGATATAAATTGCCTTTTTTTACATTAAGCGCCTATTTTTTCTATGTCACGATAGCAGCAAACATTATTCCATACCTTGATAAAAAATCCAATAAGTATTTCAAGTGATTTACTCATAGGTTGCAAAACTAGATTGGAACTCTAGAATGAATTATTTATTGAACTGTAAACAACATTATATAACGTTTTGAAGAGTGTTTGTTACTACGATTTTGATAGATTTCTTACCTGTTTCACTCTCGTGAAAAATGAAAAGGTCATAGGTAATAGGCATTTTACTGTTTTAAATTTATAATTATGATCATTTGCTGAGATAACAAACATAAATTGATCTAAAAACAGGTAATGAATGATTAGGAGTTGTAATGAGTAGCGAATAAGGATTACGTAATATTTTGCTTAAGAAATTATTTTATTTAGAATTAATTTTACAAAATAGTTTTAATTAGTAAAATAATTAGTACTTTTTATGAGTTTTTTTGTTCGGTAATATCTAAACACGTGATCAGGTAGTTCAAGGAATTATATTAAGTTTTGGTTTAAATTATTTTGTATAATTTTCATTTATGAATAGTTATGTTAAATAAAAATAAATTTCCAAAAAGAACCTCAATAGACTCTACCTCTCTCTCTCTCTAGAACCTCAATAGACTAGACCTCTCTATAACTAAAGGAAGATTTCTAGGGATGTGAGGGGCGTGGTCTTGCAGGTGGTCTATAGATTATTGTCTGAGAATTCCACGAATCTATTCTATCTGAAACCCTTTTGTGAAAAAGAGATGGAAGGGGTTTGATAGAGTTTAAAATCCACTGCCATCCCTATCATAGAATGAATAGTTTGTCTTGGGTTAACAACCACTGCACAACACAACGATTATGCTTATTGCTTCATTTACTTAACGATAACGAGCTTATTATTATTATATTTTTTTCTGAATGGATATCCAATTTTTTTTCTCGATTAATTTAAAATATTTACTGCTCCTATATTAATATACATACAATACTCACATAGCAGTAGACATGTATGTAACTGATCCGTTGCAAAATTCTCATGAACCCTAATCAATAAAATTTTGAGGCATTAATATATTAATCGTATAAATATAATAAAACAAATTTAAATAAATTCATTCGGTATTATTATAATACCTAATATATATAAAATACAAAATTTATTCTTATAGTGTAATAACAATATCTTTTAAGGTTATAATAAAAATGTTGGATCGATTTTCTGTAAAAATAAAAATTATGAATTTATTAACTATTATAACTCATACAAATGTGCTGCCATTATTTCAATAAATTTAATTGTATCTGTATATTGTATGTATCTAATTTACATTTTAGATAATTGATTGCTGTTAAACATTAATTGATATTTCATATTTTAATTATTATTTAAATAAAGTAATAATCTATTTTATAACTTTTTAAATTCCAATTATTTTATTATTTTTCTTTGGCTCACTTATGTATTGTTTCTTAACTATCAATTAAGCAAAAAAAAAAAAAAAAATCATCCTTTTGTTTTTTAGATCAATTTTTCTTAGATATCTTTTGAAAATTTTTCCCAGTATTACTGTCTCTGGGACCAGAAATAAAAAAATAGGCAACCCTATAAAAATATATCCCTTTCTTCTACTTTAGCTGTCCACTTAAATATGAAAACTGCACTATAATTATGTCTAATGGTAGTTTAAAATAGTAAAATTCATTGGAGCTGGATTTTCCACAAGACATATAACCATATTTCATTAAAATAAGAACATCAGTAAAATACATACATCAAAATTGGGTATACGGAGGGGGAACTTTATTAAATTTTATCACATTTTTATGCTTTTTGCAATTTCCTCGAAAACGTCTCTAAGGATTTTGATTAAACTCGTCATGATTGATGAGAATCAAGTATTCTTTAATATCAGGTAGGTTTCATCATCATTGAAATGTTCTGATGGGGCTTAAATTAAAATTTTCTTCCTATAAAGTACCTTTGGTTTAGTTTATATGTAGAAATTAGCTGTCTTTCATTATTTCTAGTAACAAGAAATTGCTAAATATGAAATATGAAGAAAATCGATGAACATACAGGAGAAAAAAATAAATTTATTTTAACTTAATTAGAATTTCAATTTCGGTTAATGATTACAGCAATATACATGTATAGTATATCGTTGGAAAGCTGAGATTCTAGGAAAGATTAATATTTAATATTTACATGATATATGAAGCCTTAAAATGTATATATTCCCAAAATTTCACCATAAATTCATTTTATACATAAAAAAATATTAAGTTTGTTCCAACAAGCTCTTTACTAAGTGCCAACTCTTCTAATTAATTTGCTAAATAAGGGCAATAATTTACTAACAGCCATTTTTAACAAGTACAGTATACTTTTTCGAAAGAGTTGTCTACGTGTATTAAGCACTTGTTGGAACAAATCTATTCAATGGTGATCATTTGTTTCCATGGTGACTTAATAAGTTTTCATGAAAACTAAATAGAGAAATAAAATTAAACGCCATGATGTTTTATATTGTAAAGATGAAAATAAAAACCATTTTCTTTCTTCTAAGTGAGTTCGTAGAAAAGCACGCAATGGTGAAAATGTTTAAATATTTTTTTAACATATGGTGCACTGAAAACCATTATAATTATATATTAGCGTGAAACTTTGGTTCTTTTACAGGTTTCTAAATTAAATGTAAGGTGGTTTTGATGAAACAATCATCGATAATCATCTTCGTCGGTTTCTGGAAAGGCATTAGAGACTAAAATTCGAAAAATAACTTCTGATTTTCTGTAATACCCTTTCTATTGATTCACAATTCATGATATAATTATGTAAAAAAAAACAAAAAAAAAACGGTTATAACGGTTGATGAAATTCGAATTTTCCCTTATAAAAAAAAATAATAAAATAATTTATACCGTTTTGAGAATACCAAACAAAACTAAGTACCTAAGTAAATAGGGATAAAGCTATTTTCTGTAACGTTTCTAAATTTCGTTTACCCATACACGTCGGTTTCCACTTCAAGTAAAGCTGTATATTGCGCGCATCGCACCGGAGTTTTTAATATTATGGATGTTTTATACGCTGGTAATATTATGATTACCATATACTTATCTGATACAAAAAGTAAGTTTATTTGAACTTTCTACCCTGGTTCTGTAACTTAAAGGGGTACATATTTATTGACTTTTCAAATTTTTATTTGATACAACTGTACTTCTCAGCCGCCTTCGGATAGGAATCCACACCAGGAAGTACCTCATGGCAAGGAAGTCCCCGCCTCAATGCATCACCTGCGTACCTTTGAATGTGTCGCATATCCTCACAGAATGTTATGCTTACGAAGTAGAGCGGAGAGAAGTGGGACTTGGAACCGACTTGGGCGAGATACTCAATAACACCTCGAAGATGGCCGAAAATTGTTCATGTTTCTACGGAAAATTAATCTTTTTGCTAAACTTTAATGTATTTTCTTATTATATTTCATTCTTCTTCCTTTTTTTCACTTTGATTCATTTATAATAATATCCTTTACAGTATTCTCCCTTTCTAAGCAACTTCTAAATTCTTAATAGCGACACTACCTTCTTCATTGTTTTCTGTCACTCATAATCTTTACATTGCTATTGTATTATTTTATTTTTTACTCTGATATTGCTCTTCCTACTTTTGCAAATGTTGTAATTGTAAAAAACGGGGCTAAAATGACCCAAGTGGTTGAAGAGCCCATCTTTTTGTAAATAAATAAATAAATTTGATACAAAAGAGATATTGCACGAGGAGAAAATGTAAGCATCTTCATTTTTTCCTTGTCTCTTTTGGGTTTCCAGACTTTATTTATGAGGTCCTTCCATTTCGCTCAAAGCCGCCTTTTATGCCATTAAAAGCCAGTGTAGACAAAATAACTATAAGAATGTTTTCTAATTATGAATGCTATAGTTACATATTCAGGACAACATAAGCATATGACAAGCAGTAAACAACTATTTATTGTTAGTTATAAAATTTAGAAATGAATACAAATTGAATTAAGTATAATATTTTGAATTGTGGATTATAATGTAGGTATGATTTATTAACAAAAATTCACAAAGAAATGGTATGATATACTCAATTAATATTTGTAATCAGAATATCATAATTTTTTTTTTCTCGATTTTCTTATTCCGATTTGTTATTTGAGTGAATCCTTTGTTATCAAAGTGACCTACTTTGGAATAACATTGATAGGTAAAACTTTTCCAAGCACAAGTGACATAGAAAATACTAAAATTCTAGTATTTGAGACAGAATATTGTAGTAGAATGAAAGAATATAAGGGCCTCCATTCAATGGAATCCTGTGGTAATTACGAGACTCAATTCAACTTAACGGGACCTGGGGTTGTTTTATTATCCTGCAAGTCTCTCCAGACTTCATTTCTGCTGGATAACTTCGAAAAATTGCCTTTCAAATCAGTGTTAGATTCTCTAATTATGTATTCATTTTTAATTTTATTTTCAAATGGTAACACTAAATTTGGTGCAGAATTTATTTCGGTCATTTCCTATTATTTCCTATTTTAAATTTTATCATTATCATTTTATCTAATTAAGGTATAAATTTTACTTTACTTTATTATTATTGATTTGAGTATTTTGTTGTTCTATGTATTGATTGCTATTATTTTATTTATTTTTTATAATGTTTTTTATGAGTTTTATAACTACTGCGTTGTAAATAAAAAAATAGTACAACTTGATTTATTATAAAGAAATTAATTTTTTTGAATTATTCAAATGAAACTGTTCGTTGAAAATTCTAAATTATTAGCATAGATAGTTCTGTGGTTTCTAAAAATCAATATCTATGACAGTGGTTCTTGATTTTCTCATCTTTTTCATGCTCCTTAACTTTTTTATTCGGGAAAAACATACATTGTTCCAATTACTTGCGATTTTCCTACTATTGTTGTAATAGTGATTACAATTGTATTGGAAATTGGGAAATGATCTATAACAATTGAAGCGTGGAAATGCAAAAGGGTCTAAGTGCCAAAAAAATAAAACAAAGTTTTTTTTTTTGCCAAATTGTTATATTTGCCAAAGCCAGTCTCTAGAAATGGGTATAACTAATGTTTTGTTGTTAAAAAAGAGTTCATTGAACGTATGAAAGATGGCATAGGTGTCAGCACTGAACGTAGTTCACTCTAGAGGTTATAAGTCACATCATTTCTGTAATCATTTCCTAAGGCACTTATACCCTTATGCATTTCCACGCTTCAATTTTTAGAGCACTCATACCAATGGCCTTGAGGGTGTTAGTTTGTACTATCGTTAGTTTTTAAAGCAACGCCGAGCTATTGATATGAGAGGATAATGTTTGTTTTTTTTTCTTTTATCATATTTATATATATTAATTTATTTTATTGAAACGTTTAATTTGATCATCTTAGGTCGGTAATCTTTGTTTGCCGTGAAGAGGTGTTAAGTACAAAGAAAAAAATATTTTCAAAAATTTATTTATTCATAATTTTCTAGATTTTTTACACTTGGTGAGCTCATTATGAGTACAAAGTGAACTAAAATAACTGATTTTTACGATAGTCAAACTTTTTCGTTCGCCCCCTTTTGGACCCTTTACGCAGCTAACATCGATATATTTTCTGAGTACCATAAATAAAATCCTTTTAATCTGTTAAAATATACTATAGGACAACCTCTAGGTTTTACGCTTATGACTTAAAGCTCCAACAAATGAACTCGTAATTTGGTTGGAAAATGAAATCGGTTCCTGGTCTGCCGATTATGCGAGGATGTGCTTGGCTCGACATCATGCTTAAACACTATTTAATTATGTAAATAATGTATATGGACTATTTAGAAGTCTAATTCATATTAAAGTGAAAGAGTATGTGTAAGAGAAAGGAAAATTTTTGACTCCCTTAGATTCTAATGCATCAATATTTTTTCTTATATTTTAACGATGAAGAAGTCTTTGATTTACTAAAGTGCCGATTTGTATATTACAATTTTTTTTTTCTTGCTAATTTCCTCGATTTGGAAATGTAATTTAACTATAAATTGTGATAAAAAATAATAATAAGGAAAATTGGCAATTCCTCTAACGCTTCATTATTAACTCCTACATCTATCATTTACATACTATATTAAATATATGGCACTTTCATTAATCCCCCTTATTTTTTTTTTAATAAAAAAATTAAAGTGCATCATAGTATGTAGTGTATAAAAAAATAATATGATAAATTGTAATAATAATTTCTGTTTTTCGCAGTTTTGTTCAAATTTTTGAATATATTAACAATTATTTATTTAATGAAGATAGTCCTGATCCGGAGGTAGTAATCGATAAGGGTTTGGAGAGTTCACCAACCTGTCATCCTCAGACCCATCACAAGACACCTGTGTTGTTAATTATTCAACATATTAATTTATTTACAATACCGTTTTATAAATAATTCAGTTTTCAATGTATTATTGAAAACGTGAACTGTAATATTAATATAGCTCAATGGCCATTAAGTTCTTAGTTTAATATGTGATTACTAGTAATGCTATTGTGTTTATTTTATTGAATAAATAACAAGTTTCAATTTTATACATTTAAGTAATTTTAATTCTATCTCATCAAGTACATTTATAAACAAATATTTTGTTCCGGATTTGGCTAGAATGAGTCAATACAATTAAATAAAAATTTAGAAACTTCTTATTTTATTGTTAGTTTACTCACCCAGCATAAATTAACAAAATTTCAATATAATGACAGATAGGTGTAGGTTTTATTTTGTTTATCCTCATGTAAGTTGTATTTGGTTTCAAATTATTTCTTTTTCCTTTTTGATACCACCTAAAGCATTGGTTCCCAGACTGGGGGGCGCGCCCCCCCTAGGGGGCATGAATACGAGTCAAGGGGGCGCGTGTTACTAGTTGAATATTTAAAAAATCTCAAAAAAAACAAAACAAAGTATTGTAACCAACTTGATGTTGCCAGTGACTTACGTTGTGCCCTTACTAAAATTCAAGTGAGAATAGGCATACATGTTAAGAAAATGCAAGCTCATCCATGACACTAACTTATTTTTCTCTTACGAGTAGGAATTTCTTTAACTTAAATTGAAACTTACAATTTTGTATCTTTTGATAGTGAAAATAAATATTTTGTTTTCAATGCAATTTTCAATGTGTTTTTAATATACCCATTGCCAATACAATTTATGTATAAGGGGAGCGTGGGAGGCTTTATTTCAGCAGGAGGGGGCGTGGTTCAAAAAAGTTTGGGAACCGAGCGCCTAAAGTTTTATTTTTTTATTAATAGGACACTTATAAACGGAATTATTTTTCGTTTGGATGCATTAATAATTTTACATCTGTACAACAGTCAGTCATTCTTCGAGTTCGGAATGAAGAAATGCATAATACCGAAGTGTAGGAGTGGCGTATGACGGTCATCTTTTATAGATTAGACGGCACTTGTTAGTGAATGAGCCAACCTCGATACTTGATTCATTAAAAAGATTTGTGGGTCCGAACACGTACTATTACTTCATACCGTGTGATCTATTTTTATTTTTACGACCATGTTTCGCGATTCATTTTATTTTATTTTTTACCTTAAAGGTTGGTAAAAAAAAAAGAAAATAAATTAACATTTTACTTTTAAAACTTCCGCGAAATAATTTTTGCTTTAGTTGTAAGAACTTTGTTGCATGCTGAAATAATGATTTTTTTTTTTTTTTTTGTAATGATGATTTTATTTGATCACTATTTTCATTATTTATGAAATTCAAAAATACAACTTTAATTACTAAAATGATAACAGTTTTTCGTTAGATTGGTCGTTTAGTAAATGATTATTCACGATTTACCTCATTACATCATGACAAATAATAATAATAACGGATCAGTAGCAATAAATATCAATGCTTGTAGAACCGTGGTCTCACTTATAGTTTTGGTTTGATTACTTTACGAGAAAAATACTGCAGTAACATACTCTTTCCATCCTTTGTGGAGGGGCTACGTTGGCTAGTCTCACCCAATTTTTCACTATGACTTGTTTTTATTTTGGGGGCGCTAATTTTTCCAAAACGCGTTCATATTGGCCAGCAATAATAACTAAACTGAGTCTGAAATTTTCAGTTGCCGTAGGTCCATCCAATCTCATGTTTGTTTAACATCTCTTTATGCTACTAAGGCTAATCGGACGATGCTACAGTGGGAGACCTATATTTTGCCTATCTAGGTATAATTAGGATAGGGATCATCAACGAGTACCTGACATCGCAGAGGCTCGGGACCTCCATTTTACATCCTATCCGAGGGATGGCCTATCCATTGTACTTCCATTAAAAAATTTTAGGGCCACCGCGGGACGCGAACCCACGACCTTTAGTATTTTAGGTTGCCATGCTAACTACTACACTACATTGAGGTGACTGATCTCAAGTGAGCGAAGTAGTGGACTACACCCCTTTCGACTTAGACAAGTTATAATTTTTATATTAATCATAAATTTAGTTAAGCTTACCTTTCATTCAGTAAATATTTTTTTCCCATTGAAAACAATTGTTTATTCCAACTATGATATCCAATTAATCATAATTATCACCAGGCATTACGTTTATCAGTACATCATAATTATCATTAGAATAGTGGTGTGGAATTCGAACCTTCGGGCTCGTTTAGCCTTAATTATTATTTTTTAAATCCTAGAGCCACCTATGTAAGGGCTATGAACCAATGACCTTGAGCACATAAGGCGGCTATGCTGACCACTACTCAACAGGTGACGCCTAAAATTTTTTATGTGGTCAAAATGACGCTTTTCGGATAAAATAAAGGGGAAACTGAATATTTACTTTATAAATATAATTTTTTTATGTAAGAAGTAATCACTCATAGCTAAGCAACCATAATTAAATAATCATAAGTTCCAAAGAAAACTGAGGTACCGTAATTTTGTGCATTTATTATTGCCTTGAACTGTCACCGTTATTGTCTTTTTCAAATATTTTAAAATAGAAAAATGTTCTTTCTTATTATTTCGCATTATCATAACACCAAAAATATTTGTATATCATATCAGTATTTTAAATATATTTTTCATGTTTGTTTCTTCTATATATTATTAATATATTAAGTAGAAACTTCTTTATATTATTTCTAAAAGGTGTTTTTTTTTTTTTTTGTCGGTACGTCTTAATTTTTTTTATACATCATTATATTCGTATCATTTAAAAGATTTCCTTCCCTTCCAGATGGGAAAGATAGTCAAACGATAGTTCACAAGAAAACGATGGTATAGGAGCTATGAATAAACTAATACTTTTCTTGCGAATAGCTCAGATACTATCGATTTCCTGTCAATTATCTTAGTACAAAAGTGAACGGTTTTTCCCGTATTCTCAAAATATAATCATGAAAATGGGATTTTTGTTCCTTTAGACAACAGCCACATTATGACTTTAACCATGAAGTACATCTCTGCAGAAATATTTTCCGTTTAGGCTAGACAACTACTTTCCAAAAAATTCTCTGGTCTGCTACGATTTTTAGAGGCAGAGCAGTATTCCAGTATCCATATTATAGATGAATGTATTCCAGTATGTATTGCTTTCAAGAGTTTTTTTTTGTCTGTACGCCTTAAATTTTCTGATAATTGACCATTTTTGTTGATTCAGGTATCATTTTAAGGATTACCTTTCTCTCCAGGTAGGGAAAATAGTCAGGTCTCTGGACAATACCAGGAGAACACTGAATAAAAGAATTAGTTAAAGTGCAAAAGTTTGTTCCCTAGAAATTGCAATAAAAATCATTAAAATCGGTCTATTACTTCAGACGTTATAGCCTTTTTCATCCTGTACATGTATGGTTTACATAGTAAACCAAAATCTTTTCTTTGTACTACGCCGTGTTTTATTATTCTCAAATTAAGGCTATAAGGTCATGGATTAATAATATGGATAACACGAATAAGAGTTATTCGCACGGTACAATAAATTGATGGAATATTTTTTTTACTCTCTCATGTTAACATTTGAATAATATTTTGAATAACTGACTATTGAAACTAGCCACTTACATTAAAGTAACTAAAGAGCCTAATGGGTTTTGATTAATGAGTTTTAGCTACGATAAAAAGCTATAAACACGCAGAATTTCGTTACGTGCACCCAAAATAAAATAACAAAAAATCTGGTGCGGTGCGCGCAACACACATCTTTCTCTTTCTAACTTAGCGTGGAAATAAACTTCTTTTGGTGTGTAAACGCCATTTAGCAACTTCACCGAAAATATCTTTTTCTACAATACTTGATCGATTTATTATTAGGTACTTTTTTTGGAGGGGGGTCAAAATAAAATCGTAATTTCTTCCATAGTCGTCCAGATTTTTTTACAGTTTTCTTTTTTTTAATGTTGCTTTTTGTAAATATCTCTTGAAGATGAATTGATAGAGAAGGTGTATTTACGGCTCATTGATTGTTTTTGGCTCATTAAGTTGATTTTAAAATGTTTGTATCTTATGCCTTTCCGGAAACCGTGATGGAAACTGTTCCTCTAAAACCACTTTCATTCAGAAATCTAATATGGAACTCTAGTTCACAAACTAAAATATAGTTAATTAAACATTATTTTGTTTCATATTTATTTCACACCTTAAATTGATTTAAATAATTTGAGCATCACGTATTTGCTCTCTTAAGTACACAAAATTATTTTATTGTTAGATAAAAGTTTTTATTTGTGATAATACGTGAATGTAAGGAGTATTATCCATCGCGCCTGATTTTATAGTGCTCTATTTTGTTATTGGAACTTCATTTAGTTACCAAGGAAACAAATAATTTCCATTATGTTCCAAAACATGTTGACAACTCTTTCCCTTGAGCAGAACGCATTTACTTATAAGCAATATATTTTAAATTGCTCTTTATAGACTCAACGTATTTTATGAGTTGCCGGAAAATTTTTTTTTTCTCAGATATATGTTTATTCGATTTTTTTTTTTTTATATTGAAGCTAATCTTATTTTTAGGCATAATGAGATTACAGTGAATTTCTTCATATAAAGAAACCTGAGGTACTTTATAGGAAACAAATTTTTTTCCTTTATTTCAGTATCCCTCTGGCGAGGTACCTTGAAGCCTAAGGGCCTTAAAAATAAATTAAAATTCTTAATTAATTAATATTAATTGTTTGGAATGGACTTTTTTTCATGACAAATCTAAGATATGGTAATTAATTCCCTCTCTCTCATGAGATTAAAATTATTTTTAATAAAAATATATTAAATGAAATAACGTATTTATTTAAAAATAACTAGGATATTTATAATAAATACGAGTATCACCAAGTACTAAAATATAATGCAGATTTTTTATCAGTAGGTACTAAAAATAATCATTTGTTTTATCACACTAACTATATATATTTGTTCATCAACTTCTACCCTAATGCTTCTTAGTTGTAGTTTCATTCCAATTCACTATATATTTAATTTAATTTCACAATTTATTTGTATTTAATAGTTTGCGCATAAAGCAAAAGAAGAGAAGTTCATATGGTATTGTAGTTTAAGTATATTTATATTTGATACGGTTCCTCTGTTCACAACTAGAGTCTCAATAAAAAATATAGGTTCCAATCCTGTTCGAAAAATTTACTCTTTATATAAATACATTAAAAACCGAAATTTGTGACGCTTGTCTCCTGTCATATCACCAAAAGCCTTCTTATTGAACTGAAAGGTTGTAAGAATTACACTAAGCAGGGAACGTTCGATAAAAAGACAAAATACAAGATTTTCTGAAAATGCAAGATGCTTTAAAAAATGCAAAATGAGTGGCCCATTAAAAATTCCGGAAACGGCCTACAAAAGAATCGACTTCAACTCTTCCGGCAAATCATAGACGTATGTTCCCTTCATTGTAGGGAGTTTAGTGTGTGGAAATGCAAGGTTGCTTGCATCTCTTTTATAGAGACCTTGAAGCGAACAGTCACTTGTTTTCTAGTGTTTACATTGAAACGTCACAATCTGTGAACAGTTGTTAAACATCTCGCAAAACGTTTTTTATGCCATTTATTAATTTGCTTTCAGTATGATAAACGTTATTACTGTCATGTTATCGTCTAGATAATTTGTTTAATACTTTTGAGCGATTATTATGAAAGATTTGAGCTCTTAACAATGTATGATATTGTAACATTATTCAAAGGAAAATATCATTCTTCCATTACATAGTACGGCACAATAGTCTAGTTGGTTCTTGAATGGTATTGCTTTATTATCTGTTCTGGTCTGCATCCCTATAAGGTATAAGTATAGTTGTAGTCCCAATGATCCACTCAAAAATGCGCTCAGAACGTGGTACATATTTAATGGTGGTGTCGCCGCTTGTGAAATGTCCAAGCCAACGTTGCGCCGTCCTTTCTTACTCATACGCCTCCACCAATTACTACATCGTTATATTAATGCGGCAAAATTAGACCAATATCAATTTCTTTTTTTTTTATTTACATTAAAGGATATCACAGGTATGGTATGAAATAACGATAACTGAGTGAACTATTGACATTGGAAAAGATCTGTTTTTGGTAAGCATTGCTAGTCAAAGATTGACAGCTAATAAAGAACAGGAATGGTACAAAATCCCCCCAAAATAAAAAAATAACATTAGTGTCATTCTCTGTATTTCCTTTTATAAAAGGAATGGTACTAAATCCCAAAAAAATAAAAAAAGTTTTAACACTAAATGAAAGACGTTTTTTAAATATTTAATTTAAAAATAAAACATTTTGTTTGTGGTTGAATTGTTTTTAAAGAGTAATATAATTTTTATATATTGTGTTTTAAATTGAATGAAAAATGTTTTAGATATGTACTTGAAAATGGACAAACAAGTGCGAAACGTTGTACATGTATAAAAAAAAATCAAGAAGACAATTTAAATAAATAAATGTTGGATGTATAAATTTCCTGAAATAAAAATACACATAATAGTAAAAAAATTACATTAGTGTCATTCTCTGTATTTGCATTGAACTTGAAAAAAGATGCAGTATTATTAATTTACATTTTAATTATTACGATTCGGTTACAAAACATCTTTCACATTTTTTTTTCAGTAGATAGCATATTTCCAAACATTTATTGATTGTATGCTTTCATTGTTTAAGAAAAAAAAATTACTATTTAATTGACTAGTTATTTAAATATTAATCTCTTGAAAAGAGATTTTGTATACAGTTGAATCCCCAAAAAACAAAAAACAAAAGAAACTCTTTATAATCGTTTTTAATCTAATCGTGAAATTTGATTGACCTAGACACGCTTTAGTGGCTAGTCTATTTCTAACGATTAAACAATTTATTTAACTCTCCTTTTAAAAGGAACTGTTTATTTTTTAGTCAATCAAACAATAGATTCAGAAGAATCTTTCTTTTTGTTCTCTGGGAACTTTTGAATTGCAATATTCTTATCTTGAGTTACATATTTACATAATAAAAAATTAAAAAAAAATTAATTTTACAAAAAAAAAAGTTCTTAGTCTTTTTTTTTCTGCTATTTTAATTTATTAGAACCCGTTTATCGGGGAAGAACTGGAGATTATAAGTTGCAGATGAAAAATATTTCGTGTCAATTGGCGATTTGTAAGCTACAATGAAGTAATTGATTTAATTACATGTACATGAGAATTATTGTTTATCAGTGGTCTTTCATTTGTCCTCTCAGGTTTTTAATATAAATATTATGTAGTGCATAATGAACTTAATTGTTCTATACTAAAATACATATCTAAAATTATATAATTAACATGTATAATACTTTTCTAGCAAGTATGTCTGTTATTAGAACACTGTCATTTTGTATTTTCAGCCAGTACATGGACCGGATAAAGAATTTTAGTTCCATTTAAAAGTCTTACGTTTACTTATTATTGGTAAACTTAAGACATAAAGTATTTGCATAAGTGATACATTAAAATGTATTCATCATCCATTTTATGACATTTTACGATATGACTAATTAAACTCTCTATTAAATGCGATAGATACAGAATTCCGAATACTTTTCCGATATCAACATTCTCAATTGAAGGTCACATTTACATTATGCCGGACGGGAGGAGCCAATCTTACTCGACCCACACATCGCGGGAGTGACGTAAGTTGTAACGAATATATTGTCAAATGTATTTAAAAAATATAAATAAGTTCACTTATAAAATATCTGATATATGAATTGAAAATATCTGAAATATTGATATAAAATATCTGATACATGATTTGGCTATCTGAAATTTCGAAACAGCAAATAAAGTCATAGAGACTCCCCCACTAACAACAATACTTCTTTTTCATGCCTACTTTAACCGTATTGTCGATTATTATCTCACATGTCCCAGCTAAATTAGTTTTTTAAAAACATAATTATAATATTTATTTATTGCATTGCATCATACCTCTGAGGTAATACGGTTTTTTTGCAACAGTGGTATGATACGCCTGCCTGCATAACCTATCCCTGCTGTAGCAAGATCACATTACATAATTTTTTACCATCTATCACAGCGTGCTCTTCCTTTCATTTGTCAGCCCCCTTCCTCTATTAGCTTCCTCTATCCGGCGGCCTACCTGGAGCCTCTTCTTTTCCATCTACACACAGAATTTTTAGAAATGAGGGTAGTTTTCTTTGGCTAGCAGCTGATGTAGGTCGCTCGCCGACAGAATGTAGAGCCCATTCTCCTTCAACAGTTTGGCCCTTAGTGTCTGATAGGCGGTGAATATAACTTACGACAACGTGCTAGGCTGTTTCTGATACCACACCACTAGGGAATAGGGGATCGATTTTTTTTTCCATGTTTAAAAAGTTTCGCTCTAAATCCCCCATGCTTCGTAAGAATTTGTGACACCCGGTAGTCCGGGAGGACCCAAGTCTAGACGCGATCCGACGGTAGGGAAATAAGTTGGAAAATGGTCTGAATGAGTTCCATGTTATGTTTATTGGGAATATTTCAGAAGATTCGAGACATTAAAAGTTGATAACTTGCTCTGAATGCTTATGATGAGCATTAATGAAGATCACTGGGGATTTATCAACTTCTTCGTAGTGAAGTTCTTAATAGAAAGCTTCTGAAATGATCCCACTATATTTAGGGGACAATATACATCATAGAAGTTTACTAGACATAGAAATTTACAGCTCTCGTATCCATGTACTTTATGGGGGAAAGAACGATAAATATACATTAGCTATATACATATTGAGACAATAAACATAATTCAAGCGGGAAATTTTCCAACTTAACACATTGTTATCGGGACACTTAAAATAATGTTTTGCACAAAATGTGCATAGAAGGCGGATCACGTAGTACGTGAAGTGAAGTGATAAGTCTATGGACAGTTTGCGAAGAACGTAATTTTACGTGCCCCGACTACAATGTTTTAACACTAATATCACAAATATTGACATGAATATCTACAAATATAGAATATAAATTCAATTTATATATATATATATATATATATATATATATATATATATATATATATATATATATATATTATAAAATTAAAAATTATAAAATCCTGAACTTTAGTCACGTTTCGAAGCTAAAAAAGCGTTTCGGTCTTAAGAAAGATGACTAATTAAAAAGAAGGAAGCAAAGTTTCATTTAAGGCGTCTTTTAAAGTGTAATGCCTTTTTAAGAGCACTTTTAAAGTTTAAATTGCATTTTGGAAATGATTTTCAAAGTGGGATGGCTTTTTCGGAATCAAACCTGATTTTCCCGACGATTAAAAAACTTTTCTGGTTCTCCGCCCCCTAACTGGTTTCCCTCCTAAGACTCTCTTTTTCTTTAGAATTATTTTCTTTATTTATTATTTTTCGACATGTGCATTTATTATTACATGTATATTATAAAGGAGCGGTCCCATAATAAGTGGGATGTAGGGGATAAACCCCCTCAAATTTTCGGAAAAAAAAAATTTTTGTTCAATTTATCTATGCACAAATTGCTGTTTGTTCGCTTTAAAAAGTGTTTTGGTTATATTCAGGTCCACATTTTACGTTCCTAATACTATGAAATCTTTAAATCCTTCTGCAGTGCCGTCAAATGACAAATCAATGATGACCAATGTTGACAGTACCACTAATTCCTGTCACAATGACGTTGTTGTCGGTTTAGACGGTGGTCTTCAAGGACTCTTAGTCAGTTCTTAATGATTTAATATTTATTTTAATCACTGTTTAGAGTGTCAAAAAATGGTTACTAAAAATTAGTGGGTTTGGTGTTTTGGATAGTTTGATTTACGTTTATGATTTATGTAAAAACTATTTTTTTTAAAGATTGTTGGAAACACTTTTTTGTGTTTTTTTTTAAATTTCTTATTCATGTATGAAGTACCTAATAATAAGTCATCTGAATTAAGGTATACTTCTTGGTTCCTTGATGGGTACTTAAAATTCAACTCATCGCGGATAGATAAAACTAGTGAGTATAGCTTTCTTTACTTTGTATTACTTTACACTTAAGAGCATTTACTGTTTGCTCTCTAAAGACTCATTCATACTAAATGTAGAGGAAAGTAGGTTAGTATATAATACTATTTCTAAAAATAACTACATGTTCTCAATTAGAAAATCTTAAAAAAAAAAAAAAAATCCCTGTTTTTTCAGTAGAGTGAATCTAAATTTTAATAGTAAAACAAAATGTATTCAGAATAGATATTAACCTTCCATTCGAACTTTTAACATTGCAAAAGATCGGTTTAGATAATAAATGAATTTTTGTTCTCTGTTTAAATAGAAGAATTCGCTTTTGAATTATCAATTACTTTTGATTTTTTTTTTTTTTTTTAAATAAACATAGATGATGGTTGGATTAAGCTAAAAAATTAACGAAACATTCTGAAAATAGTCAATTATAAGTTATATTGGTGAAACGAGTGAACTACATGTGATTTTATTATTATTTTTTAAAATTTTAATTACTGAATTTCGTTTCCTATAAACCTTCATTCAAACCCAACTGTCTTGCTTTGGCTTATACTGGATTATACAGGTAATTATATGGAACGATCATTAGCTATATTGACTGAAATAGATTCCAAAGAACCAACTTTTACGTTTTGTCAATTAATTCCCTCTCTAATGGCAAAATTATATAATTTTCAATTATCGGTACTTTTCTTCCTTAATGTCGAATATTGATACTTTAGGAAAAATATCATATCGATCCATTTTTGGTATAGTAAGACCCTACTGAAGAGTTGTGCGGGATTCATTGACTCCATACACTGATTTAAATAGCCTATCTGTTTACTTACGCTTGTTGTTGATATCTGGTGGTTGGTTGACCTTCACACCCGATTTAAACCTTCTTGTCTGTTTCATAATATCGGGCTGAAATTTAATTTTAAAGTTTGCATATAATAGGTCTTGGCGGAAGTAATCAATGATATAACTTTATCTAATAAAAATCTGAACAAATATAACGTTCGTGGCCTGAGCCGCAAGGGAGGTGCATTATTGGGCCTCAGATATCCAGCAACCATGGCTATTTATGATGGAATGATTCTTGGTATTCTAATGTATGCTTCCCCTGCTTGGTCCCCGTATCTCACTTTAAAGCAGAAACTCAAGTTAGCGACATTTCAAAGGAGGGCTCTGCTGCGGGTACGAAATCGTAACGGACCGTGTCTCATGATTTCTCTATCTACCTCTACTAGTAGAGGAGGGTTTCTCTTGACATCACCTTTCGGGAAGACCCTTTAAAACGGAAGTTCCAAACTAAATGCTCCGCTGGTCTTCCGGAAAATATCAGGGTAAGGGTAGAAGAGGACTTTGGAAAATGGAAGACCTCATCCGGGAGGATACTAATCAGCGTGGAACCAGCGATGTTGTACCTTGAAAAAGTTCATTCCTACCGTGCGGCTGAGCATGTCGTTTTAAATCGCACAGCCTTTGAGGTCTATGCTACTCAGGGATAGTGAGCTTTACGTCCTCACTGAGAACGATTTCCCTGAGTTGATGGAAGAAAGAAGCTACTCGTACTAAATGAGTTTAGTATACGGGTAGAAAAAAGCCATCGGACCATGGGTTTACAACCTCGGAAGAAGGGGACCACCGCAAGATGGTAGACCACCGGACAGAAGGCTACCTACTGAATAGTGGTCAGTACTAATGAGAAATAAATAAGAATTATTAAAGAAGACTGTATAACAATCAAAATAAAGTGTTTTAGGCAAGATAAGAACACTGGTTAGCATTCTTATCTTGTCAACACCCGTGTTGATGAAGGGCAAGGTAGAGAATACATAAACATAATATATAATACCAACGTTTTACACAAATCCGCTCACACAATTACACAAAGACACACATATATATATATATATATATATATATATATATATATATATATATATATATATATATATATATACTAAAACAAGTAACGCAACTATATGAAAGTTTGAAGTTGCTCCATAAACTTTCTTTGTAGATTAATAGATGAAAATCGGAGCCCTTCCTTCATAATTCCCATTTGAAAATAGAATTCGACCCAACGTTTGTCTTTTGATTATGATTTATGACTCATTGAGTCTAATTCAAGTCTTCTCTTCTCTATTGTTGACCCAAATTTAGTTTAATGATCAGATAATTCTGACAACGGAATTAGGGTTAAGCTTATTTAGGTAGCATTTTACTAAAATTTATATTGAATTTATTCAGTGGTTTAATAATTTATTGTTTGGAGCATGATTACAAAAGTGTATTCCAAGCGATTCTCAAAACTGACTCGGAGGAAAGGAGTTATAAAATTAAATTATTGTGGAAAAAGTTGAAGTTACGAGACTTGGTCTGTTATTAACTTTTTTCGATTCCACTATTATTTATGGTATATTTTGTGTGATAAACTTATTATTTATTACTTATCATTTTATTTTTAAATATTCCTTGATGGATTTAATTTCACCGGAAATGTTTAATACAATGTGTCGAATGTCGAAACAAGGTGTTCCGGAATAATTAGACGGAAAACGTCTAATTCATAGGAAGTCATTGGAGGAAAATGATGTCTAACTAGTTCAATAAAGCCCGATGTTTGTACAGAGTATGTTTCAGTAGCAATTTTCCTGACGGTCAGCCTAACTATATTTATTTCAATGAGGCGGGAATTTACAGATTAATGGAAGTAAAGTAATGGATTAAATTCGGAATGGAATGGAAAACAAAATACTTGTTTCTAGTTTCGTTATTATTATTATTACTGGGCGTGGGGGCCGGGATGGCCGAGTGGACAAGGACGCTTGCAATAGGTAATCGAAGTTATGCAACGTCCATCGTGGTTAGTACTTGGATGGGTGACCGCTCCATTCGGGTGACCACCCACCAATGAACGCCACGCAGTCCAAGTCTACCCAGACCCCCGGGTATGTGAGGCCCGTCAGTCTACTGGAGGCGACTCACACCGACCGGGCGTAGTAGTGATGAACCTTCCCCGTGTATTTCATCGAGAATCGGGTGTGGTTTTCCAGGATGTCAGTAACCGCCCGGAGGTTTGGTTCAAGGACGGTATGCTTCGGGGAAATAAATATAGGTCCTCGGGGCCTGCTGACTCTGAGCTACCATAATCCTTGGACCTAGACCAGTTTGTCACTGTCCTTGAACCCGAGAGAGCTGACGCCATCGGTGGGAAGGACACTGCCAAATTGGTCCCAATGGGATTGGTTATGGAGCTATGGGAAGTCTGCCGCTGCACCATGGTGACCATGGTTTGCAGGAACGTGAGGTTTGGACTACCCCCTCTAGGCTGTCTGTTCTCCCGCAAGCGATACAAATGTCTGAAAGAAGACTACACTGCGCGGCCAAAGGTCTCATCAGGCCTATTGCGCCAACCGAAAAAAAAAAAAAAAAAAAAAAGAAAAAAATTACTACTGGGCGTAGACAAGAATATGGTTTAATTAGGCACCGATCTCATCTAAAAAAGGACGAGTTGGGAGTTCGCTTATATTACCTCCTGAAATAGGCCACACCCAGAAGTAACATAAATGGAACTCTACCGAATTTTTATCAAATAATCAATGAGATTATGAATAGTACCACCAATTTTTTTTTTTAATGTTTATTAAACATTATTTAAAGCACCCTCGTTTCCTTCAATGATTGTAGCTTATAATAAATTTGTTGGGGAGATTTAAAAATGTTTAACAATTTTGTTACAGTAAACAGTGTTAATTGGTGGAGGCTACCTTTCGTCGATAAATAATTGATTCAATTGTGGAGCGGTTAGGAACCTAAACGTCCCTGCCTACTATCGGACCCCATTCCCAATTGCGGTGGTCACTGCCAATTAGATTCCACTGTGTAGCTGTTAATTTAGCATCAGCTCTATTGCTCCTGAAAGTTTGGTCGTAGCTAGCTGATTGGTCGTTACTGATCAAATGACTGATTAAATAAATTACATATCCAAACCATTCAGCGGCTTAAAAGAATTTCGTGAAACTGTTTTTTTATCAACTAAGTTTTGTAGCTACAGAATAGTACTAAAAAAGTGTTTGTTTATTTTATTTTATTTTGCAGCCCTACCTTGCCTAATGGGCAAAACGGGTTTTAGCACCAGTTGGATGTTACCCATTACTGGGTAGCAAACAACTGCTGCTTGTAAAACCATATAACAGAAGTAATCTGCTATGATCTGTGCGTTATCTCTTCAATTTGTTCCGTCTTCCCTACGAGCAGTATGGACCTTGCCTAATTTTCCATTTCCATTTTCCATGTTCCGTCCACTTCAAGTTGTTAATCTGGCGGTCTTCCCACTGCTGGTCCTCTTCTTCCGAGATTGAAGTGCTGTGGTCCCACAATAGTTTTCCACCCGTACACGAATTCCACACGTACACGAAAAAAGTGTGTGCTAAACTTAAAAAAAACTAGTTGGTAGATAGAATATTTAACTTGGATTAATAGAAAAATTGTACAGTATACATTTGTTTAACGCCCCTTAATGCTACTAAGGCTAATCGGACAATGTTACAGTGGGAGTCCTAAATTTTTCCTATCCAGGTATAATTAGGATAGGGATCATCAACGAGTACCTGACATCGCATAGGCTCGGGACCTCCATTTTACACCCCGAGTAGCGGCATATCTAAGGTTTTTTACTCCCTTTAAAAAAAGGGACAGCCTATCCATTTTACTCCCATTAAAAAATCCTAGGGCCACCGCGGGACGCGAACCCGCGGCCTTTAGTATTGTAGGTTGCCATGCTAACCACTACACCACAGGTGACCCTGTTTTGATATGATAAATAGTATGTGACTAATAAATTATATAATATTTTTTTATGTCAGAACACTTCGTTAATGATGATTATTTATCAGTTTAGTACTACTTCCCAGAATACCATAAGTGGTTATAACCAATACGACCAATAAGACCTTTCACATGCTGATGTTTATTAATAACCTCTACTTCCGTTGGGGATTTCCGAAGTATTTTTGATACCTACAGGTAACCTATTACAATCCATACTACCGTAGTTTATTGCACATTTTGTAGACAGTTAAAAAAAGTAATAAAATGAAATAAGGTGGCTTTCTCCTTTTAAAAAAGAACTGATAGAAAGTTTTAAAATATTTCTTCCGTAGTAAAACAGCTTACAACTATTTAAAAGGAGATGCTGCCTTGAATACAGAACAGGTGCCTACGCCTTATTCAATCCACACTTCAATTGAATTCCATTCTATGAACGATATTTTAAAAAAATATTATTGATTTTTAAAAGATTTTATGTATTTTTTGTTGTTAAATATTTGATAAATTCAACTTCTTTACTTTCATAGTTGGTTTTTTTCTCTTGATAATGCATTTTTGGATAAGGTTATTGTTTAATTTTATATGTAGCAACACATAATCCATAACATTAGCACACAACAATTTATTTATTACTGACAATAAAACATATGATTTAGCCAAGGCTAATTAACTAATATAAATTAATCTAAACATTTCCTCCCCGAGATGGTCCTTCTTCATCCTCCCTTTTCGGAACTGTCGTAGGCTCTTCTTTAAACTTCCTTATGTGTATGGAGTTTCTCCTGACTGATCTTCTTCCCGGGATCTCTATCAGGTAAGACCTAGGCTCATGTAGCTTCTGCTGAATCACCCCCCGAACCCATTCTTTATTTCTCATATCTTGAATTAAAACCTTTTCCCCTACTTTAAAATATTGCGGTGTCCTTCTCGCAGTTTTATCATAATTAGTTTTACCAATATTTTGGTTTTTCTTAAACTGATCAATTACATCATTGGAAACCAATAGCGGTTTTAATTTTTCCAGTGAAACCGGAAGCTTTGTCTTCAGCATTCGGCTATTCAAAAGTTGAGATGGTGAATAATTTAAATTTGCAACAGGTGAATTTCGGTAATTCAACAAATATAACTCAAAATCATTGTTGCTATTTAATGATTTTTTTAGCATATTTTTTATGATACCCACCGCTTTCTCCACAAGTCCATTACTTCTGGGATAATGAGGGCTGCTTGTTATAATTTCAAAATTCCACTCTTTGGAAAATTGTTTGAATTCAAAACTTTGAAACGGCATATTATCAGCTATAATAGTCTGAGGAATACCAAATCTTCCAAACATTTCTTTTAGTTTGGGTATTATTGCCGAACATGTTTTGTTTGTAAGCTTGAAAGCTTCGATCCAACGGGAGTAGTAATCGACTGCTACTAGATAACTTTTTCCAGCAAATTCAGCTATGTCAACTCCAATTTTATAAAAAGGTACATCAGGAATTTCATGAGGTAGTAATTGATCTTTAATTTTCGATCGCTGAAACTTTTGGCAAATCTGACAAGAAGACACTGTGTTTCGGATGTCAGAATGCATTGCTGGCCAATAGTAATGCTTTTTAGCAAATTTCAGTGTTTTATTCACGCCGAGATGAGTTTCATGTAATAATGATAACATAAATCGTCTCAGACCTGTTGGTATAATCAATCTATCGTCAAGATAAACCAAATCTTCTTCTATTGTCATATCATTCTTTAATTTCTGAAAATGGTTTAAATCACCACAAAGTTGTTTTGGCCATCCCACTTTTAAATATTCCATCACTTTACTTAAAACTTCATCGTTTCTTGTTTTATTTTGAAATATTTTCAACCTTGCGTCACTAAATTTCAATCTACTGGACCCTAAGCAATGAACTACATCTTTTAATATATGTTCTGGGAAAGTGTCAGTGTTCTTCGTAAATCTGGATAAAAAATCTGCTATATACATATTTTTCCCAGGTAAGTGTTTTAGTTTAAATTGGTAGTTGAATAACTTCATTCTTAATCGACGGATTCTATTGTTTTTTATTTTGCAGAGTGGTTTATTCATGATTGAAACCAAGGGAAGATGATCTGTGTTTATAATAACATCAGAGTGGCCGTAAATGAAATAGTGATATTTGTCACAAGCAAAACAAACTGCTAAAAGTTCTTTTTCAATTTGAGCATACTCAGTTTCTGCTGAACTTAGGTTCCTTGAGAAGAAACTTATTGGTTTCCCTTCCTGAAGCATACAACATCCAATTGCATCTTTAGAAGCATCGCATTGAATTTCGATTGGAATAGACGGGTCAAACGATGTTAAAACAATGTCACTGTTTAAAATTGTTTTTATTTTGGTAACAGCTGATGAATGCGTTTCTGACCAGTTCCATGCAACATCCTTTTTTAATAAACCCCTTAACGGAGAAATTATTTGTGCTAGATTTGGAATAAAGTTTCTCAAATAATTAACCATACCCAATAAGCATTGTAACTCTTTTACATTTTGAGGTTCCTTGAAGTTTTGGATGGAGTCTAATTTTGAGGGATCTGGCATCATACCCTTTTAACTGAAAATAAATCCTAGATATTTAACTTCTGTTAGGCAATATTGAAATTTGGAGAAATTGAATTTTATATTAAATTTATTTGCACGTTCAATTACCTTCTTTATTATTTCATCATTTTCCTCAATTGTATTTGTAGCTATACAAAGATCATCAAAATAAATAGATACACCAGGAATATCTCCAAAATATTTGGAAACCAATCTTTGAAAAATCTCTGGCATACAGCTCAGACCAAATGGCGCCCTCAGAAATTTGTAAGTTCCATGCACAGTACTTATGGAACATAACTTGGTTGATTCCTCGTCCAACTTTATGTGGTAGAAACCATCTTTAATGTCTAATACAGAATAATATTTTTTATGGGCCAGACCCGGAGCTAATTCCTTTACTGTTGGAATGGTATACATTTCCCGAACTATATATTTATTTAAATGAGTTGGATCAATACATATCCTAAGCGAGCCATTTGGCTTTTCCACAATCACGACATTGCTGACCCATTCAACCGGTTCCTCAACGGGTTGTAAGATTTCTCTTTGAACCAAAGAATCTAGAGTTTGTTTGAATTTGTCCCTGATCTTTAATGGAATTCGCCTGGCGGGGCTTATATATGGCTGCGCATTGCTAGTTAATTTAATTTTACATTTATCTGGAAAGACCCCAAGACCTTCAAAAACTTGCCTATATTCATTTAAAAAAAATTGCTTTTTAGAATTAGTGAACTGCTCATCTGTTTCTGAGTCAGTTTTATTTTTAATATTATCAATCGATTTATTTTGAATATTATCAATTCTTTTTAGCAAATTCAACTTCACACATGTTTTCAAACCCAATAATGCAATGTTTTCATTCTCAACTACTATAAATTTATTTGAAATAGTTTTAGAATTAGTTTCAATATCTAAATCAATAGAGCCATATGGTTTAATTTCAAAGTCACCAAACGCTATAAGTTTAGTTGAACATTTTTTTATATTATTACATAATTTATTAGTTTTCAACCAAGTGTAGGGTAAAATATCAACTTCACTTCCAGTATCCAACTTGAAATTCAATTGCACTCCTCCAACTATCAAAATCTTATACCAAGCGTTACTATCATTTAACGAACCTACCAATGAAACAGAATCTATACTCACCGAGGAATCGCCATCCTCTGAATTTATGTTGTAAACTCTAGTTTTGTTGGATTTGCAACAAAATGCAAAATGATTTTGCTTTCCGCAGTTCCAGCAAGTACGTCCAAAAGCTGGGCAGCGACCTTTTTCATGTTGTTGAGAACATTTGCTACAGGCTTTCACTCCGATTTTCGTTTCGATTACTTTTCTGGTTTGATTTTTTCGTGCAGCCTGCTGAAAAGAGCTATCCCTTTTAGATTTTACCTGTTCAATTAGATAGGGATCATTGTTGTTAAGTACCTTTAAATTATTTTCAGCCAGTTCAACCGATTTACAAAAATGGAGAGTTTTCTCCAAAGAGAGGTCTTTTCTCAATAAACGTTCCTGTGAACTTTTGGAATTGATTCCCATAATTATCTGGGCCTTCAGTAACTTTTCTTCCTGGCCTTCAAATTCACACGATTGTGCCAAAGACTTTAAGTCTGTATAAAAATGGTCAAATGATTCACCCTCATGTTGCTTCCGATTCAGAAATTTGAATATTTGCATAGTAATGTTGCATTGTGGAATGCATACTTTCTCCAAAACATCAAGGATATTTAGAGTAGACTCATGTGAATCGTCTAATTTGTGAGACTTATATAATTTTAGACCTTCTTTTCCTAGAAGATTTTTCAAGCGTGCAACTTGTACACTATTTGATTTCTTGTTTGTTTCTGTAGCCAGAAAATAATTCGTAACATCTTCTCGGAATGTTCTGAAATTTTCTGCCACATTACCAGTCAGAACTAAAGGTTCGGGTCTATGAAACTCCATGATAAGTAACAGTTACTTTAGATTCCTTTGTAGAACAAATCTATAGTGTTTATACCCAGGGTATTTCACGACTGCGCCATGTTTAATTTTATATGTAGCAACACATAATCCATAACATTAGCACACAACAATTTATTTATTACTGACAATAAAACATATGATTTAGCCAAGGCTAATTAACTAATATAAATTAATCTAAACAGTTATCGGTCAAACCGTTTTCCTACTTTTGTATAAACCGGTTTTAACCTATAGAAAAAAAAATACAAAAAAACCAATAAAGGTTGGAATAACCCGTTATAACAACAATAATAACAATAACAAAACCCCTTAAATTGAATTAAAATATTTATTTATGAAGCAGCAGATTACGAAAGGATTGTACAAAATCTAATTGCTGAGGTAGGCGGGAATTACATGAGTGTTTGATGACTATTATAATGACATTGTTTTGATTGCTTTAAGTAGTTCTTCATCGGGGCTTTCTTCGACATCGGTTTTTAACAGAGCTAGGTATTGCTGAAACTTGGCTTTGATATGAATCGCCGCAACAGAGAAAAATCTGGTGCATACTCGCAACACACAACTTTCACTTACCAACTTACTCAGATTAGAAATTAATGCATTTTGTTAATTGCCACTTCTCAAATGAACAGAACGGCTTTAATTATGAACAATGGTCTGTCATTAAAGGCGTACTCCGCATGCGTAGGCTCAACGAGTTTTATGAGTTGACTGAATATTTTTCTTTTTTTCTCCTCTTTATGTTTTCTTTATTTTTATCATATCTCATATTTAGCCATTTCTTATTTTTAGGCGTAACGAGAGACAGTTAATTTCTCCATGTTAACAAAAACAATGGTACTCTATAAGAAAGAAAGAAAAAACAAAAAAAGCCCCCCCAGAACATTTTAATAATGATAAAGCTTACCTGATATCGAAGAAAACCTAATTTTCATTAAACATGACGAATTTGATAAAAATCGTGAAAGCCGTTTTTGAGATACTCGAAAAAAAGGTAAAAATTGGAAAAAAAGTCATGAAATAAAGTGCCCCCTCAGTTGGACCAATTTTGATGAAATGTTGGCTTTTACATATTTGGTATATACATACATCAAATACCCAGTTTCTTCAAAATCGTTAAAGCCGTTTTTGAGTAAATAAAAAATATGTACACGTGAAATTGGTACAAAATTTATTAAGTAAAGTCCCCCCTCCGGTTGATCAATTTTGATGAAATTTTTACAGTCGTATCTCGGGCATATAAATACATCATATACCCAGTTTGATCAAAATCCTTAAAGCCGTTTTTGAGTAAATAAAAAAAACACGTGAAAATTATACAAAATTTATTAAGTAAAGTCCCCCCTCTGGTTAATTAATTTTAATGAAATTTTTACTGTCATATCTCGGGCATATAAATAGATCAAATACTCAGTTTAATCAAAATCGTTAGAGCCGTTTTTGAGAAAATCGAAAAAAACGTAAAAAGTTATTAAATAAAGTACCCCCTCCCTTTGAGCAATTTTGATGAAATTTTTGCTGTCACATCGCGGGCATATACCTACGCTAAATACCCAATTTCAGGTTCCCACGAATTATAGTTTTTGAGCTAGTCTGTTCACACACACACACACACACACACACACACACAGACACACACACACACACACAGACCATTTCGCGGGACTTGGTTATTTCGACTCAGGGGGTCCCAAAACGTGTATTTCCGTTGAAAACTGGAAGTCGAAATTTTTCACGATCGCAATACTTCCACTTACTATATATTTCATATATAGGTAAGTGAAAGTAAAAATAGGCACTCGTATTACAAAAATGATTCCGTGATTTGAATATGAGGGACACCCAGAACGTGAAGGCATAAAGATATGGATATATTTTCCAAATATATCGCAAATGAAAGACCTGTACCTTGGCGAATTAGTCGATTATATTGTTCCTTATAACAACATATATATTACTCATATACATATCAATATAAAATGTAATAAATATAATGTGTAATGTTATATATAACTCTCTTACTTTTCTTAATAATTCTATTAACAATAGCCCTTATTATCTTACATTCTATTGCATCCTTGAGAGTTCTGCTTATCCTAAAATTATAAAGAGCCCGTTTCTTAGTTTTTACAGCGTCATTACAGTTTTTACTCTACGATAGTACGTCATTACTTTGAGCGTTATATTTGGCTACTGGAACTAATCCAGTAGCCATCTTTCAAGCCATTTAAGCCAGTTAAACTTGGCTTTAACTTTCCCTGGCCACTTGAAGAACTAATCCACAGAAACAATCTAACTTTTCATTTAAATTTTGAAAATGTTGGACGGCTAGCAATATTTGAATAAACAATTTACTAAATGCTTCTCGATCTGGTTTCAATAACCATGGGAATATGATCGTTTCCGTATAAATGGCTCTTTATATACCTATTCCGGACTTTAGTACCTACATCGCAAAAGCTCAGATCTCTTGTATCTATCATAAAAAAAAAATAACTATTTTATATAGTGTCAATATTTTCTGTTGTCATTTTAATAATAATGTTATTTTATTTTTTTCTTTCAGTTTACTGTTACAACAGGCTAGCACTCGATTTGTTTTCGACCGCTTGTAGTACCAGTTGGCTTTTTTTAGCTACTGTAAGTACCAGATCAATGTTTTATGTTATTGAATATTCATTGTGTGCAGTCATAAAATTAAGTGATGTTAATCTGTAGAATTATTTCTTTGATCATATATCATATAAGTCAGCATGATAAAGATTCAAAGTTGTATTTTGAAGGCATTCATTTCATCATTGCTTAAGGAACTTCCTTTTTTTTCGAAGAAAATTTATTATCAATACCTAATGTCATGCAATGTTAATAAATATGACAGAATTATTCTTCTCGCATTCCTTAAATGCTGGACTATTGATTAGGTTATGAATCTGACACCTTCCTTTTTGTGGGATATTTTTATTTGCCATTTATTTCATCTTTTATAAATGGTTTTTAAGAAACAGATGTGTTTTTTCTATAGTTTATACACAGGGATTATTGCTTAAATTACAATCTAAAAATAGATTTATACAGAGGGATCGTTGCTTAAATGTGGGGGATGATTTTATATACTATGTATAATTTTGCTTTTTCTTCTTATTTAGTGAGAATAAATCTTGTTCCACTGTAGACAATGAATTTATTAAAATATTATAATACACTGAAATAAGTAGTTAAGTTTACCTATTAGCTCGGTACCTGTAAACAATGAAAACCGTTTTGAAGCCCTTACTAAAATGATGTTTAAAACATAATTGAATTAACCAACTTCCAAATGCTATTTAATTTTATGAGAATTGAAACGGATGATTATATTAGAAACAGCCTAAAGGTGCGTTTACACGCTCAAACCAATAGCACAAACTGGCTTGCGCAAGCCAGTTTGTGTAAAATGGTTTGAATGAAATATTTTCGTTTACACGCTCAAACCAATAGCACAAACTGGCTTGTGTATGGGATGGTTGACTTTTATTTCGTAAAGGCCCCACGGAATAAATCTCGACCTACCCACCATGGTTAGAATAGTTTGGTTACACCCCTAAAGTAACCCCCCCCCCGGCCATGTGGGGCCAGGAAGGGGTATTGAACAAAAACAAAATTTAGGTAAGTGAAAGTAAAAATGAAAACTGTCTGGTAATACAGCATATTTGTCTCTTTGGCGCTTGATAAAGAGAGATTAGACTTCATGTAAATTTAAAGTTCGAATGTTCAAAACCCTAGTGTATGATGATTTCACCGCTAATAAGACTGAACACAAAAGGTTTGGCCTATTAGATAAGATGAATTATGATGCTGAAGGAAATGTTAAATGATTTGTACGTCGAGGACCTTCAAGACTACCTAACCGTAATTGTTTTCGGCACAATATTCGATCAAAATTTTGGGGTACTACAATAGAATTAGTCTTGAAAAAAATTAAGGCTTTAGAAATAATTTAGAGTTTTGGGAATGTATTTAATCAACTGTACCGCCACTTCTACGTCAAATTAGTGAAAATTGGTACTTTTCTAGAAAGAAAAACCAAGTTTAATATTTAAACAGAATCAGCCTGCCTATTTCCAAATATCCTATGCCTTCGCAAAGTACCGAATTTGAAAAACAAAACAGTTTATCACAATTCGAAGGTTGATGTAGTAGCGACGAATCTTGCGAAATCATAAAAAACCAAACGTCCAGACTTGTGACATTATTATGAATTATTTTATTTTATTATTGCGATAAATTATTGACATAATAACTATAACTGGAAATAACTTTTTTATAATTAACTTTAACATTCATACTCTCTTTAGATCGATAAAAATATTAAAATAAATATCCTTCGGTTAAGCTTAATATACATGTTTAATACTTAGAAATAAAGTATGCTAACAAACACCAATACATTTATTTATCGCAATAGATTCAGTAAAAATATAACTGCTGTGTGCAGAATATACCTTCCACAAACTTGGGAAGGACTTATATACTTCAATAAATTCTGAAATAAATTGTTTTCCATTAACCATTTTGATGAAGGCAACAAGTGATAGCGGTCGAAGTAACACATGTTTACGGGTTTCGGTCAATGCGCATGCCTGAAATTGGAACAATGGCTTGAGCATCGTTTACACGCTCAAGCCAATGCACCAACCTCAAACCAATTTTCTGTCCGGACAGATTTAGCGCAAGCCAGTTTGAGCAAATGGTTCGAGCGTGTAAACGCACCTTAAAACACAGATTTATACCTACGCTCCTCAAGTCTCGAACAAGGTTAGAGAGAATCTGTCTGCAAGACGGATTTAAAATGAATCGAATAAACAGGGAGATAGTTATTAAACGGTATCAACTCTCTGCTGTGAAAGAAGTTTGCTTCCTTACGTCTTCTACCACAATCTACTTCATATATAGAATTTGAAACTCTTCTGATAACTCGGAATGAACCGCTTCTAACTATCTAGTTTATTTATATTCAATTTGTTCCCATTTTCAACTTAGACCAGCTCGCTTTCGGCAAATTCAAGGTGTATTCTTTTTTATCTATTCTTTCCTTGTTCTACTCAAAACTTTTGATAGTGTACAAAAATGCTTCTTTTCTATCTTCCTCAAGAACACGTTCTTTCTGAAGACCTCCAGGCAAAATCTATGATCTCTCGCCAAATAATAAATATGCCGGGGAGAACTTAGTCACACTATGGACTGTGCTATTATATTCTTGGACATGCTCCGCTGCTACTACATGCTATGTTCTCTTAGCAGTACTACTATTTATCTTACAGCGAATTCTATTTTCTAGTGTTTGATTTAGTCTCTGGTTTAACTCGTATTTTAACTACCATTTTAGTAGCTAAGTTGCGCCTCTCGATAAATCATTGGCTATTCGCCAATTATTTCCACAGCCTGCTGGTAGGCTAAAATTTTATAGTTTAGCACCAATTCTGCACTAAATGAGTTAGTAAACCTTGCAAATGGAGTGTGGGTTTATTGAGGGATTGGTTGACATACATCCTACTATGAACACTAGTGCTATTATTTGTTGTTGGTGAAACATGTTGTAATGACCGAACTCTGGCAATGAATCATAAAGTTCTAAACAAATAAAAAATAAATTACAGAGCGTTTTAGTGATGCCCTTCTTTTAGAAGATATTTCATTTTTTTTTGTTTTTGCAATCTTTCGCTAATAACTCCCGATATAGTTAGGCCAATACTAATCTTATTGTACCATTTGTATTTAGAAAATGTTTTAAAATAAACAGATATTTTATTAATTTATATTGGAACGATATTGATAGAAAAAAACCTCATGTTTTTAGAGGAATTGCTTGATACTAAGATTTATTTTTACAGTATTTTTATATCGTATATTTATTTTTCTGTAGTTAGGTATATCAGTTCGTATTTTTAGCAATATGTATGAACCAATTAACAAGAGAACCAATCAATCCCAGTCAATATATTTATTGAAAATACTGAACCGGGGTTACCATTTAATCTTGGAAGATGGTCGGTAGCATTAGGTGGGGAAGGCTGAGTAATCAGTCAATTGGTTAGCGACACTGACATTGTGAATGTTAGAACTTTAATTTAGCAAAGTGGGTCCTACCTCCTTCTATCTCATGGCTGAATTGTCGTTTTTCTTCTTCCTCCAACAGGTATAGATACAACCTTTTGTTTGTGATCTTTTTTTAGCAATTCAATTTTTCGCTTGAACATAAATTTCAGATTTAGTAAATAGCTCTATTATACGGAATAATAAAAAGATTTAATCATGAACATATTAAAACCGTTTTTAAGCAGAATAGAATAGAATAAAATAAGGCTTAACGGACCCGAAGGCCCGACGCCGACACCACTAATCGGTCCCTACATACCTCCATCCACCTCCTCCCGTCCAATCCCAAATTCACAAGATCTGCTTTCTCCGAATCATCCCACCTTCGCCTCGGTCTATACCTCGGTCGTCTTCCAGTCGGCAAAGCGTTTATCAATCTTTTAGGAATTCGTTCGCTACTAAGACTCGCAATTTTGCATGCCCACTTTAACCGACGCGCAGCTATAGCCTCGATTACTTTTACCGGGTAAAGTTCACTCAATTCCGTGAAGTCAAGTCTTCGGCCCGAATATTCTACGCAGTACTTTATTTTCAAAAACCTTAAGGCGTTTCTCATCCGTAAAGAACCTTCTTCTTCGTCGGATATCCATTTTTAAGGAAACTTTTAAAAATAATTAATTATAAATACAAAAAATTATATCCACTAAACTCATTTTCAGTTGATTTAGATCTTTTAGGGCTTCGCATACAAGCAAATAACGGAGTTGTAAGGACCATAGTCACTGTTAGGTTCTGAACTCTTTGTTGATCTGTCATTTTTTAATTATTGTGTAAAAGTAATAACTACAAAGAAATATTTAATTAATTAATAATATAATATTTAGCGAAGCCGATACTATCAATTGCTTTCTCTATATTTCGATCAACCGATTTTCGTCAAAAATCCAAAACCCTCTAGATTAGTCTTATCGTAATACTACTTCGTTTGTCACTGTTTACCTTTCGGAAGATTACCAGTCGGCTTTGCTCTTATTAACTTTTTAGGAATTTCGCTAATCGACTCGTCCATCATCTTTCCTAGTATTTTGTAAAACTCAAAATAATTATAAAATTTATGTTATGTTAACATTTATTTTTTTATTATTATTAATGGTGGTATTTAGTTGATTGTAGAAAATAATGAAGTGGGAATATTTAGGGATGTGCTAAAAAAATAACACATGTATATAGATGTTACATTAGACTGCACCCACCAACCAATTCCACTTAATTTATAATTTTTGTTTCCCTCCTTCCTTGCTTTCTCAGTTATAAGGAAAATGGTAGAAAGAAGTTGCTCTTCTCTGTTACTTGCTCATATTACTATTAATTGCTCATGCAATAATTTTTTTTTTTTATATTACACTCAATGGGAGGTAAGGTGTGATTATAGACTTCATGAGTTTTTATCGCCTATTTCTGGGATTATGACCATTTTTGGAAAGGTGGACTCATTCCCGATAAGCATACCGTATTCTCGTATTCTGCAAAATGGAGCTTCAACCATCTAACTAAATAAACAAATATACCAGTTGCGTACCAATGAAAAATGGCCAGTTTTGAAATAATCTCTAATATTAAACATCTGTACCATTAAGACCAGACCATTAAGACAAAAATTAATATTCTTCATTAATTTTTCCATCGGCTTTTCCTTTTGATTCTAATTATTTCTCGAAATTTAAGGAGAAAGTATTCTACAAAATGATGGCTTCGGTCATCGAATTGATACCATATTAATATGTGGCGTACCGACAAAATAGCAACTCTACTTTTGCATTTACACAATTGACAAAAAATGAACGGTTTCCATTTACGGGCATATTAAGTTTTATTTTCTTCATAACTTTTTATTTGGCTATTTCTTGGGGATATGACTATTCTGATTGTGTTTACGACTCACAGAGCTGCCAACACTATCGCCCTTTTTTTATGGATCGGTATAAACTAACTTGAAATGGCTATATTTTTCCACTAATTTTAAAAAGGATGACTGAAGTAAGTTTTGATAACCTCAGCCATTGATCTATTGATTATTGGCCTAACACTACTTCAACTTGGTATTGTTAGTTCAACAACGGGTTTAATTTTGCTCAGGGTCATGCCAATCTTGGTTAACGCGTCATATATGTCCTTTTCATAGGCGTTTTTCTCAATTTCTTTGAGACCTCGATTTCCCGACCCGGCAAATAAGTGTTCGGTAGGAGGGTGGTGTGTTGAAGCTTTTAATTTGGCAATATATTTGAGTGATAAGAAATCTCTTCTTAAAGAGGTTTTTACATAATACAATTAAGAATTTTTATTTATTGAGGTACTAATTTGTTCAAAATGTTTTGGGTTAACCTGTTTTTTTTTTGTTTTTTTAACACAAACCAAAGATTTGATGGTTTCCATACACGTGAGAATAAGAATAATTAAACTTCGTCTCTTACTTTTTATTAATGTTATACTTCGAAAATGGGATTAAATTATTAATTCATTTCATTATAGTATCTACATTTTAAAATTATCGTTCCTCGTGATTTTTAACTGAAAGTCAAAATTTTCATGATTGAATGAATTATTTAGTAACCAGTCAGGATCATTTCGTTTTGAATAGCAGACAATGAGCTTGCTGCTTTTGGAATGGGTTGAAAACCTTTGGCCGCCCCTCATCCTGGAGTAACTCAAGGGCTGCTCTCCAGTCCTTCTCCATTTCCTCTCATGTATACCTCAAGTGGCTACCAGCACTGTGTTTCTCTGTGAATTCCGTGAAAGAAATTTTCATTATTTTAAAGTGAAATGTATTTTTTAATGAAATTATTCTTTTTTTCGAATCATAAAATATACTTCTCTTTTTTATTTTATTAAATATAACAATTAAATTTTAAAGTTTAACGAATATGAGTGATTCAGTTATTGTTTTTTTTTTTTTAAATATTTAAAATATCCAAGAGATGGTCACTATTATTTTTTTACATTCAAAATTCCTACACTTCAATCCATTATTTCAAAACGGGCCTATTACCTACTTGTTACCTTTGTCCATTTTCTATTCGCTTCAATTTTTTTTTTCTCACTCTTTTGTGAAGATTTATTATTGTTCAGTATTTATTATTGTTCAGGTGCTCTACGGTCCTGCAAAGATACTAGCCTCTTCCTGTAGAGTAAACCAATTTTCAGGATCTAGGGGTTTCTCTCCCTGAATCTTCGAATAACAGAGGGGTCTTTTAAGGCAGCAGCAACACTGGTATATATTGCTCCATGTAATTTCAAGAATCGTTGGCTCTCTTGAATACATCTTTAAGTAAACTTTTTTATTCAAAGATCCAATAGTCAATAAAAATCAATAGTCTTGTTTGACTGTCCATTTTTATTAGAATTTGATTTTCCATTCAGTGTCAACTATTTCTTGTTAAGGTTCCCTATGATTACCCAAAATATCCCTCATAGCTTCTTCTTCTAGTTCTTCAACGGCAGGTATCCCCATTAGCTTCTGCCTAGGAACTTTCTGGTTAAATAGATTGTTTTCTTGTGTAAATTTAAAAAACAAGGTTCTTTGTCTAATCAAATGGTTTAAGAAATTTGACATAAATGATGGTTTATTTTTAAATCTATAGATTTTATATCTTCAGTTTCGTCTATTTTATAGTTTGCACACTGGAAGTTGCAATGATGTGTTTAAAGCAGTGGCTGCAATATTTTATTTTATTCGTATCCATTGACTTATTCATCTTAATTAAGCAGTATTTAATTATGTGCCCGGCTTTCATGCAATAGTTCAAAGTCCCACCCGCTGATCTAGCTGATGCTACATTTCCGACCATCCGCTTCTCTACGGCGCACAGTGGTTGAAAGGCGGAAAAAACCCATTTTTTGAAGGTATTGGAATATTCTTTTTCTTTTCAATATTAATTATTAGAATAGTTACCTGACACATTCCATCAATTTATTCGGATATATTCTGATTTTTAACCTTGTTAGGACCCTTTGAAAATCGATCATTGAAAAGATTTATTTTTCAACGGAAAATTTATAGCACTATAATAATTTCTACAACTCGCATTTTTGTTTCTTAGAGCGATTTTCCTTCTTAATCATGAAAAGCGATCTCACATATTACACTAGCAGAAAAATGATGCTATTTGGTCTATGTTTTAACCCAGAAATAAAATCCCGATTAAATGCAATAAAATTAAGACAAAATTTTTTTTTGGTAATCCATATTTTAAAAGCGCAGCCGAGCGCAGTTTTAAAATCCATTTTTTTAAGAAGAAGATACATTCAAGGAAATATTAAAACATATTCTAGCTGCGTCCACCTGCGTCTGTAAATGTGGGATTTTTTTTTTATTGAAATATCAAAGCTATTTCGTGCAGTTTATTCGCTATGGAGCTTGTGCTTCGAATTAGGATATTACTAATCGTTTAGTAAAACATCATGCCTTACTTACCAGGTCTGTAGCATCATTTATAAAGTCAGTCTGAATCGTTGTTAGGTCGATAATAAATCAACTTTATCACCTACCGTGATTTTAGAATGAATTTGGAAATTATTAATAATAAGTTTATTAATATGACCTCCGATAACTTAAAGGCTTCGGCACTTTTAATTTTTAAGCATCCATTTGTTTTTAGAAGATTGGTATTAAAAAAAAAGGTTCAGCTATTATTTAGCGTGAATAAGGGAACTACATTTTCACAGATAGAGTTGCAGTTATTAAACCTACATTGAACAGTCAATCACACCATCTCCTATCAAAATTATATTAAAGTAGGATGATCCCAATCTTATATTTTCATATGATATACATTTAATAGTTAAGAATTAAAACATAACGACAAAAATAATTTATAGTTCCTATGTATGATTTTTTTTTTTTTTTTTACCTAACTTGAGTGTTTTCATGAAATAAAATTATATTGCAAGTACTATCAATGATATTACTAGCATAAAACAGCAAAAGTGTTTAAACTAGCCGATTTTGAGTCGAAAATTGATGTATAATTTTTTTTCTATTTTCCTTACACTGCCGGTTAATCCGAATAGCCGGTTAAGCGGGGCTCGAACCTATACATTTTATAGGAAATTCAATCGTGGTTATGATAATATCAACTTTATTTTTTTGCGGCTCACAGATCGGGTTTGACAAGGTTTTTTCCGAAAATAGTCGATTTTCAACCACTGTGCGGCGCACAGTGCGGCGGTCATACAGTTGAAGACGACAAAAGTTGTTTTTTACTGGTTTTTAAAATGAAACACTTAGCTGATCACTAATAAATATATACCAAGTTTCTTTGAATAAAAAATAAGTATTTTTAGAGTATTACAACATGAAAATTTAATTTTATTTTATTACTTTCACTTACCTATATATGAAATATATAGTAAGTGGAAGTATTGCGATCGTGAAAATTTTCGACTTCCGGTTTTCAACGGAAATACACCTTTTGGAATCCCCTGAGTCAAAATAACCAAGTCCCGCGAAATGGTCTGTGTGTGTGTGTGTGTCTGTGTGTCTGTGTGTCTGTGTGTGTGTGTGTGAACAGACTAGCTCAAAAACTATAAACCGTGCGAACCTGAAATTGGGTATTTAGAGTATGTATAAGCCCGCGATGATGACAGCAAAAATTTCATCAAATTTTCTCAAAGGGAGGGGGTACTTTATTTAATAACTTTTTAAGTTTTCTTCGATTTTCTCAAAAACGGCTCTAACGATTTTGATTAAACTGAGTATTTGATCTATTTATATGCCTGAAATATGACTGTAAAAATTTCATCAAAATTGATCAACCGGAGGGGGGACTTTACTTAATAAATTTTGTATCATTTTCACATGGTTTTTTTTATTTACTCAAAAACGGTTTTAACGATTTTGATCAAACTTCGTATTTGATGTATTTATATGCCAAAGATGTGATAACCAACATTTCATCAAAATTGATCAACCGGAGGGGGGACTTTACTTAATAAATTTTGTATCATTTTCACATGGTTTTTTTTATTTACTCAAAAACGGTTTTAACGATTTTGATCAAACTTCGTATTTGATGTATTTATATGCCAAAGATGTGATAACCAACATTTCATCACAATTGATCAACCGGAGGGGGGACTTTACTCAATAAATTTTGTATCATTTTCACGTGTTTTTTTTATTTACTCAAAAACGGTTTTAACGATTTCGATCAAACTTGGTATTTGATGTATTTATATGCCCGAGATATGACTGTACAAATTTCATCAAAATTGATTGACCGGAGGGGGGACTTTACTTAATAAATTTTGTATCATTTTCACATGGTTTTTTTATTTACTCAAAAACGGTTTTAACGATTTTGATCAAACTTCGTATTTGATGTATTTATATGCCAAAGATGTGATAACCAACATTTCATCACAATTGATCAACCGGAGGGGGGACTTTACTCAATAAATTTTGTATCATTTTCACGTGTTTTTTTTATTTACTCAAAAACGGTTTTAACGATTTCGATCAAACTTGGTATTTGATGTATTTATATGCCCGAGATATGACTGTACAAATTTCATCAAAATTGATTGACCGGAGGGGGGACTTTACTTAATAAATTTTGTATCATTTTCACATGGTTTTTTTATTTACTCAAAAACGGTTTTAACGATTTTGATCAAACTTCGTATTTGATGTATTTATATGCCAAAGATGTGATAACCAACATTTCATCACAATTGATCAACCGGAGGGGGGACTTTACTCAATAAATTTTGTATCATTTTCACGTGTTTTTTTCATTTACTCAAAAAAGGTTTTAACGATTTCGATCAAACTTGGTATTTGATGTATTTATATGCCCGAGATATGACTGTAAAAAATTCATCAAAATTGATCTACGGGAGGGGGGACTTTACTTAATAAATTTTGTATCATTTTCACGTTTTTTTTTTTATTTACTCAAAAACGGCTTTAACGATTAACAAAAATAAGGTATGGATGTAGAAAAATGTGTGACTTTGGGAAATGATATTTAGCAAAACACGTCAAGTTCTAATCTAAGTAAGTTGGTAAGTGAAAGTTGTGTGTTGCGCGCACGCACCAGATTTTTTTTATTTCTTTTATGAATTTACATAATAAAATTATATTTGGTCCCTGCTTAATGACGTTCCGGTTGGAATAAGATGTAAGATTCCGATTTATAACTTCGTAATTGTGAAAGAAAACTTCATGACACTAATGATGCGGCATATAATTCTATTCATAGTTCTCCAAATACAATTTTAATGTATTTTTCAATAAATCTTCAACCTATGGATAAAACATATAACAACACGTCAGAGGAAAAATTACTCAGATTCACTTGAAATTTATTTATTTCAATCGTTTTATGAACCAATAATGGTTTGTTTACAGTAAGGGATATGTAAGTGCGATTAAAAGCTCTCTTGAATTATTTTGTAATTATTAATTATTTTTGTAAAATATTCAACTTTAACTTACAATTTATTTGAAAGGAAGTCTGTATGAAATATGTAGTAGATATTCCAAAAACCGAATCTAAAAATGGTGTCTGGACAATCTCGAAATAGTACAGTCTCCGTCAGGAATTCTTCCCAATTCTTTTTTCGTATTAATCACCTTCCAAGTATTAATGCATATGTAGCACTTTGAACTTGATTTTGTTCCTGATAATCACGTTTGATGTTATTCCTGTTTGAGGTAACAAATGCTAATTCGGCCGACGGCTTTGAAAGCAGATCTTTACCTCGTCGATTTTTAGTTTATTTGAGATGCTTCATCTGATCGAACATGAGGCCTTTCAAAGCTATAAGACCTAATAAAGCTGGATTCCCGATTGGGAAGTATTATTGACAGCTCTGAAGTATTATTGTTGGGTTAAGTCAATATTCGAATACTTTGGAGTTGCATTGCAACTCAATATTATAACAATTACTGCATGGATATTATATTTATAGCTTAACTGATGGATTAGTTGCAACTGTTGTGTGTCCTCTGAATATCATTGGCACACAAGTAAAGTCACGAATCTGATTTTTATGATTAAATCTTACACTTAGAGCCTATAGTATACTGTGGTGCTCTTAATGATATGAATGCTGCTAATGTATAAATCGCGATGTAAACTTGCGTAGCCGGTTGTCTGATTTAAAGTATTTAATAATTGTACTATTTACTCTCCAGAAAAATTTAATTTCCACAGATTCACGACTTTACTATTGTGTCGACGATATACTGCTTTGTGTCGTCGATTCACATTCTTCCAGATCTCCTCCCGCTTCGCCATTTCTGAACTCCCTCCATGCTCTCCGTGATCTCACTCCTAGTTTTTCTCAAGAACTCCACTCACTGCACTCTCTCCAAGAACTCTACTCCTTTTTATCTTATATCTGTATTTTTTTTTATATATATCCTTCACAACAGTCCCTACTCTCTCATTGTCGAGACATTCCGAAGTACCCTCTCCTTTCTTGTTTCGCCAACTTTTACTACAATTTGTTCGTTACCTTTAACTACGTTTATGATATCAATTAATTTTAAGGTTGTGTTTTTAAAATCTTACCACTCTTTTTCGGACCTCAACGCTTTTCCAAGTAACTTCCTAACAACAATATGTAAGCCATATCCGAGTCCATTACTTTATTTTGATTTTTAATGGATCCAAGATAATCCACGATGCACATAGCTCTATGAAGTTATAAAAATGCCGAAAACCCTTTAAGTTTAAGAGGTATTTGTATCTAAATTTCTGTGGAGTGTTCATTGATTAGTTGTACTAGGTTCCAGAATTGTTAGTTTTCCGAAGACACTATCAAAGATATCCTCCGTCTTTAGATTGAAATGCATTACGGAACCGGAGTGGCTATGAATAGAAAGCTATGAAGCTCACCAAACGGCCTCGAAGGCGCTAATGTGCCCATCACAACTTTGTTTTCAGGTCACGTCAGCTACACAATAACAGCTATAACTTATTCTGGCCGATGTTTGTTGCTATTTCTCAGCTAGTCTTAGGGCGGATTTAATCAGTTGCATGTTCACATGGGCTCTCCTAGGTTATTGTTAATATTACAATTAATGTTACATCCTTTATTGTATTTTTTTTTTTTTTTATGAAAGTAATTATTAAAAGCATTTTCCTCGGTTTGACTGATCCGCTTTCTGAAACTTCATTAATCTAAGGACTGTTTCTCATTACTTTATAATAATAATGAATCTTGGCTTATGTGAATGGAAGAAATCTTTTTCTTTCTGTATCCGAATTTATTATTACACATTTCTGTTTACGATGCATAACAATATAGATCACCATAGAACTGGTGATTCATGGGTTATTTTGTTTTATATTTCCGTCCTAATGTTGATGATTGTCCTTTTCCTTTCCAAAAGGTATCCGTGTTTATTAAGGGGGAAAATGAATGTTAATAAATATCTTTAATCTTAATTAACATTAAACAAACTATTAATATAAGTATTAAGGGAGGGTCACCTGTGTTATAGTGGTTAGCATGGCAACCTATCATACTAAAGGTCGCAGGTTCGCGTCCCGTGGTGGCCCTAGGATATTTTAAAGGGGGTCAAAAATCCTTGGCAATGCCGTCCCTCGGATAGGACGTAAAATGGAGGTCCCGAGCATGTACGATGTCAGGCATTCCGTACTACTACTACCGTAACTACCATACTCGTTAAAGATCCCTATACTATTAAAGCATCGTCCGATTAGCCTTAGTGGCATGAAGGGACGTTGAACGACCGAACGAATAACAAGTATTAAGGTTAAGTGTGTCGTTAATGTTTATAACGCAATGTTCACTTATAAATAACAAATTTTATTTCAAATTTTTGGAAACTTCTTTAAACACATTAGTTCATATAAATTATGCTTATTTCCCGTTGGATGTTCGACTTTTTTATCTGTTACCCTAAAACGGGATGGTTTACTAATTATATTTTTCACCCTGGTCGGCCTATCCATTTCACTACTAACCTCCACTCCAACCTGACATGGTGATTTGATTGGCCAAGTAACTCAGCAACTTCAAAAGATGTTTATATGCGTGCATGGTTATGGGATTTATGATTATATGCGGACATTCCAGACCAGGAACTTTAGAATAATCATTTAATGAAGAATATCCACTTTATAGCGGCTGAGTGTGCCTAAGTAGGATCTTATTCTTTCGTGTACAATACACGGCTATTGTAACTTTTATATTGTCACAACAGCCTTGTATCGAATTCAATAGTCACACGCACTCATACTCATATACATTTTTAATTTTGTTATTTTGAATGTAACTTTTATTTTACTGCTCTGCCTTGTGAACGCAAAATATACATTACCAATTCAAGATATCTTAATACATTTAGACACTTTCAGAAGCATTCTTCGGATCAAATTATTTTTAAAAATAATCCATGTGTAAAATTTATGAAAAAATAGTTATTTAATGTTTTTAAAGCAGGTTGTAATTTTTTTTTCTTTTTCTGAAACACACATTATTCTTGAAATCTACTAAATTTAGAAAGCTGATCAAGCAACGGAAAAAGCAAACAGCAACAAATCAGGAGATAATAGAAACAAAGTCGAAAGAAAACAGGCCTCGCCTGTGCAGAGTTGAGCCTTTTTTCCAACCCGCCTAGCACAGAACGGATTTTCTCGAGCCCATTGGGAATTTTCTTGTTACTTCATCCTCCCGAAGAAGTCTTTCTTTAGTGACTTGAGTTTTTTAGCGTTCAATTTTCGCTTACGTGCTTTGAAAATCAATTGGGTAAATCATTATTAAATAAGTGTTGGAGGAAAATAATTGTTATTTTACAAGTTGTATAAAGTGAGATGATTTCTGCTGGTACCATGAAATAAATTAATTAACCGCTTAAGGCTTTCTCATCTTATTGATTGGTATATGATGTCTGTTGCATTCTTCATACTTTTGCTGAATATGTATTGTGCTACTTTTCATCATAATATATCTTATCATTAGTTGCAAAAATATTTATTTTGGGTTAATTAATTACCGTTTATTGTCAATGAATGATTGAATTGTTATAGAAATGATCTATAACAATTGAAGCGTGGAAATGCATAAGGGTATAAGTCCTTAGAAAATTTTTACAGGAATGATGTGACTTATACCCTCTAGGGTGAACTATGTTCAGTGTTGACACCCATGCCATCTTTCATACGTTCAATGAACTCTTTTCTAACAAAAAAACATTACTTATGCCCATTTCTGAAATATGGCTTTGGCACATATAACAATTTGGCAAAGAAAAAACTTAGTTTTATTTTTTTGGCACTTAGACCCTTTTGCATTTCCACGCTTCAATTGTTATAGATCATTTCCCAATTTCCAATACAATTGTAATCACTATTACAACAATAGTAGGAAAATCGCAAGTAATTGGAACAATGTATGTTTTTCCCGAATGAAAAAGTTAAGGAGCATGAAAAAGATAAGAAAATCAAGAACCACTGTCATAGATATTGATTTTTAGAAACCACAGAACTATCTATGCTAATAATTTAGAATTATCAACGAACAGTTTCATTTGAATAATTCAAAAAAATTAATTTCTTTATAATAAATCAAGTTGTACTATTTTTTTATTTACAACGCATACATATATGAACATTTCTACGCTATTATTTTATTTACTTACTTAGGTTATTACGTATGAACATTTTTACGTTATTATTATTTTTACGTACATGGACATTTCTAAAACGAATGCACCGGTTTGTCTATTATCATTAATAGGTAGTGAAGAATTTAATTATAAATTTAATTCATTGTTAAAATGTTACCTGGGTAATTTTAATAGGGTTTCTCCCTTCGCAAGTATTTTATGAAAAATTCTAAAAGTGATGGTGTATGATGCTGCTTTTTATATAAAAACCTTATACCACTTTCCGATATTGATTAAAAAAAGAAGACATAAGGGCAGGACCATTATTGTGATTGTGTTGGGGGATGCTTAAAGCTTCTACTACTAAGTGGCAATCTCGGAGACGATATACTTAAGTATTTTTTAGTCGAATGAAATATTTATAAAACGACGGTCCGTGGAACATAAAATCTATATCCGTTTACGATATGACTCAAATTTAATTTTATCGAAATTCATATTTTCATTTTTATTTTTTCGATCTTTTTAAAGATAACTATGTTCTCCTGAAAGCTTTCGAGACTCCCCTAATTAACGAAGTCTGAATAAAAAGTACAGTAGTGTACTTAATATTTTTAGTAGTAGTATCTAATGATTTTTTATCCTTATTTTATTATTATGTTTATAGAATAGAATAGAATAGAATAGAATAGAGTAGAATAGAAGTTTATTTGCATTCCGGGTTTTTCCCCATACAAATAGAGTTGGCCATTATTGAAAATATGCAACCTACAATAGATATACATACATACACATAAATTCATTGAAAATATCTTACAAAGGTACAATATATACACCATTTTAGATTATTAAAATAATAGCCTCTAGCATACATAACAAATTATACTCGTAAAACCATATCACAGATATCATAAATTACCTACGTTTGTTTCTATATCATAATATATAAATGAAAGCAATAAAAAGGTTCTTCATCAAGGTTTCATTGATTGTAACATAAAAAAAACAAAAATAAATCTAATCTAAAATAAATTTGCAACTTAACTTCTTCTTAACTATTGTAAATAAACACATATTAGACAATATTATATATTTATATAAATATATATATTATATATTTATGTACAGAAGCGATCAATAATTTGTATATATAATTTATATATATATAAGACGAAAGAATAACAAAAAAAAAATTTAAAATAATAATTGTCTGAATTAATATTAATTATTCGCCTATTATAAATTGTCGTAATTTGAGCGAGTTTACAGAGTAGTAATACAGGTTAGTTAAGGTCTGGTAATCATCAATCGTCAACAGCGCGGTAATACTATTTTCTTCCATGTAATCAGGTAAATATTTTTCCCTATTGGTTAGGTATGTTGGACAATGAAAGTAAAAGTGCTCTAATGACTCTATTTCTCCTCGATTACAGATTAAACATTTTTTATTTGTTTCAATTACAAATTTTTTCCCTTTATGAAAAACAATAATTTTATTCGAGTTACTCATTCTGATTTGAGCTGCTATACGTATTTTATGGATAGTAAACCTGTGTTGAAGATAATTTTGATATTTTTTAAAATCAACGATATTTCTATAAAGAGGATTGTAGGAACTGTTGTAAACTTTATTAATATTGATACCTAGATAGTGATTTTAGAGGGATTCTATAATTTCATGTTTATTTTTAACTATTGTCGCTAGGTCTTGATCTGCTGTTTGCCCTATTACTTCAAGATTACTTATTAGAATACTGACCCAGTTAACATTTAATTTGTCCTCTTTCTTGTAAGACACGGCTTTTAACATTTGGTAACAAACCCTTGGTAATCTTGTGTCTGACATTGAAAATATTTTTCTAGGTAGTTAACGGCTCTTTTTAAAACTGATAATCTTAGAGGGCTTAGGCCAGTTTCTATATAAATATAATGATTTGGTGTGTTTCTTGGTAACAAGAGCAACTGTTTAACATATTGTATTAAAATTGAATCTATGTTATCTAGATATCGTAATGCCCAAATTTCCGATGAATACAGAACTGTAGCCGAGACAACTGGTTGAAATAATTTAGTTTTAGTGTCCCAACTGTCGGATTTACTTTTAGTTAAAATATTTTTAACAATGCCCATAGCTCTTTTTCCTTTTGTAACGAAATTAGCGGCAGCATTCAGAAACCTTCCCGTCGAGCTAAACACTACATCTAGATAACAGTAACTATTTACAATCTCTATCGGGGAACCGTTGAACAAAAATGGCCTCAATGTTTTTAATTTTGGTGATTTTCAAAATACAACTATTTTAGTTTTGTTACTATTGATATCTATTTTGTTATCTTCGGAATATTTTTGCAATATTTTTAATTTTAATTGGGTGTAGAGCCAAGAGTTCCCGAACAAAATGCAGTCGTCAGCAAATAAGAGGCTTAAAACGTCCGTCCTGTTATCAACATCAACTCCTTGGACCCCTCTCTCCCTGAAGTATTCCACGAAATCCGACATGAATAGAGAAAAAGCTATCGGAGACACAGATTCGCCTTGGATTACACCCCTTTTGAGGTCGACTTCCCATTCGCTCAACATGTTATTATGTTTAAGACGCAGTACGGCATTATCGTATAAAGTAATTAGGAGGGCTTGTTGGCGCCCTGGGTTGACTTTTATTTCGTGACGGACCCACGGAATAAATCTCGACCTTCCCACCATTGTTGGAATAGGTTGGTTCATCATGCACAGAGTAACTCTCTGTATACCACATAGGGCCAGGAAGGAGTACTAAAAAGTAAATAAAAAATGTGGAATTGAGTCCAAAAGTGAAAACATAGTTCTTAAAAGGTTTGTTTCTCCAAACTAGTCATCTTAAATGATTGCCCCACCAAATAAAAGGAAATTAAAGTAATTACTACTGATAAAAAAAATATTTAACCTAATTTTTATTTGAAGTTACAGTTGATACCATATGAGAAAAGTTTTGCTGAAATATGAGTCTAAATATTACTCCTATATACTGTCTTTTTTATCAATGAATGTGTTAAATTGATTAATTGTGATTAATGAATTTCAGACAACATTGTTGATTTATAAAACACTTTAAGAATCAGACAATTTTCATAACAAAGATACCTTAAATAAATTGTAAGAAAAAACTTCATTTCTAACAATCACTGATTACATTTATTAAAAAAATATACAAATTAATATTTATACTGCCAAGTTTACGACATCTTCAATAATATTAACAATGGAATTAATTGGTACATAATAAAAATAAAAATAGTCCTTTCTTTGATATGTAAACTACATATATTCTTGGTTCATATATTTTTAATTTTACTAGCCATTCTTTAAGTAGCTTCTCATTTTTTGTAAATAATGAAATGGCACCTCTTTTGAAAATCGTAGAACACTGAGGTACCTAGCAATACCTATTAGACATTATTTAAATCACGTTTTGCTCCTTTGAGCTTTAATTATGTACAAATAAATTAAAAACGCCTAAGATTCCATTAAACAATATATATTTGCCCTGATTTCTATTCCTATTCCGTAAGTTCAAGGCAAGCAGCAGCACCGTCGCTTGCGACCGCGAATAGCATGAGAAAATCCGTAAATGAAAATTCATCGATTTTATAAGAAGAATATATTGTTTACAATCTTGCGAATCCATATGAAAAGGTAGATTTTAATTTCTTTTACTTTATAGCATCTAATTGCGGCTAAAACTGGAATAAAATCAACAACGAGAACAAAGCAATATTTCTACACAAGAAAAAGACGTGTTTTATAAATTTTAATATTTTTTAAATAAAAAAAAAAAATAGTACAAGGAAATACTCTTACGCTTACTCCTTTCAACAACGCCGCACAGTGGTCCTGATTTGCCCATCATGGTGCAAAAAATACTTACAGTTGACGGATCTTGTTCAAACTTTGTATTATTTTTAATCCACTATTGTACAGTTGTTTTATATTTGTTAGGTGAGGAGGGTAAGAGTTGCATAGTTGGTGAGTAAGAGGAGGGATGGGAGAATTTCTTATTAATATTATAACTTTTAGTGGACGAAACTTGTTCAAAGTTTGTATTGTGTTTATTAGTGGATTGCAGAGTTGTTTTATATAGGTTTCATAAAAATAGGTAAGGATGGTGGTAAGAGGGAGGGGTGGGGGAATTTCTTACTAATATTAGTGGACAAAACTTTTTCAAACTTTGTATTGTGTTTATTAGTGGATTGTAGAGTTGTTTTATATCGGTTTCATGAAAATAGGTAAGGGTGGGAGTGGGGATAAGAGGGAGGGGTGGGAGAATTTGTGTTTATTAGTGGATTGTACTGTTGTTTTATATAGATTCATACTTCATTTTATATTAACTTATCAAGTAAAGTGTTTAATTTATCACAAAAAGATGAACATTAATTATAACAAAGAACGTTACAAAGAACTCTTTTAATGCTCTTCAGAATTACTCATACTAAGTAATCATTTACTAAGTCATCACTAGAGAATTTGTATTAGGTACATTATTTTTTTTATAATTTAATAAAAACGATATTTTAAAACACGAACAAAAAACATATGTGCAAATTTACAAAGAATATAATAAGAATGTTCACTGGGAATAATTCGAAGTGTATACGGGCGATTCTCATTTAATTTGACCATTTAACTTTTTTAAAAATTAATTTTTGGGTTTAAAAAAATTCAACTTATGAATAAAATTTGATCTGAATATCATCAATAAGATACTCAAGAAAACAAAGTTGAACAAAGTTTGTCAGTTCGTTCAGTCTTAGTATTTTTTATTATTTTTTCAACTTAAAAATGAGTTTAGTGAGGAGCGTTTCTGTATTTTTATTTACTTATTTTTTGGTGTTGGTCAAATTCAATGACTGAGCAGTATTTTCGCAAGCTGATTAGACTGAATAGTTTAACAAGCTGCTAGTTTGCTAATTTTCTTTCTCTTGACCAACATCTCTTTTTTATGAAGAATATATTTTTCATTATGTTCTTAGTCTATTTTTTCTGTTGCCTATTGCTTCTTTCTACAGCTTGTTAAAATGGCTGTACAAAAGAAATGAATCATGTAGGCATTAAAACATAACAATAACGACACTTCCTCACAATTCTTTTTCCGTCATGAGTGTTACGTAACACTCGTGACATTTTCACAGAAAATCTCCATCCTTAGCTAACCCAAGTGTCGGACATAAATGAGAGGATGACCTGGAATAAATGACCCTAACCAACATCTTTTGCACGAATAATTCACATTTTCAAATGAACACTGATACATACAATTAACGTAACACTCGTGACCAATATTTTTTAGACGACATACATGATTTTACATAGGATATCAAATAGCTGCCTATAAGATACTTTCTTCTCCAAGTTTGCACATTGAATGATAGCGGGTATAATAAACAAAAGTTATCATGGCTATTCCCAACATTTTCAAAGAACAGCGTTGCCCAGAACAGCCGACAACACTCACCATGAATTTTTCAACTAACCTTGGGGACAGATTCATTTACATTCGAAGTATTACAGGTAACTAATAATATCATTAATACCTTGAAACACCAACGTATTACAATATAATACCTCATCATTGTTCAAATTTAATCAATTGTCAGGGGTTCATTTCAGGATGTTTTGAACTAAGCATAACCAGCTTGGGGACTGTAACACTCGTGACATTTTTAAATTTCACATTGAGATATTTTGTTTTTTATGGTGCCTAGATTAATTTAAATGTATCGTATGTAAAATATAATCGTATTGATATAACAGAAATCTATAACATAAATATCCAACAATACTTTTTGGATATGAAAAAATATCAGAAAAACGAATGTTAAGACCGGGGACGCTAAATGGTCAATTCATATGAGAATCACCCATACAACAGTGGAATAAAAAGAACACGTTTTAAAAAGCACATATTGAATTTCAATTATATAAGTTTAGAATTTTAATATTATAAATAAAAATTAAACACAGAACATTTTATTTCCCTGTAATTAGTTATTTATTAACTAACTCAACAGAAATTAGGACCACAAATATCAAATTAAGCGAGCCGGCCGGCCGTGACTCATGCTTTATCTCTAAAAACTCCCTTTTTCCTAATGTTGAGGTGTCGTGATGGACGTGAAACTTATACAAATTGAAACTCAGATAGTTTCTGTAACGTGTAGTGGCACAAAAATCGCAGACAATTGCGGACAAAATTATTCAGACATTCCCCAATATGAAGAATAGGCGACCAAAATTGTTTACTTTAAAAAATAGTTCATTCGTTTAAATCAATGGATACAGAAATCATTTAGATGGCTGTATATTGTATATGGAATACACATTCAAGGTGGCATAAGTAAAAATTGATAGAAATTAACTAGCGAATGTTGCAAAGATTGTTTAACGGGCTGCAAAAAGGGCGCGGGTGGAGATGCCAGAAACATACAAATTTGAAATGTATATATTCTTTTGGTCCAGCATTCATATAAAATAAAGAAAAATTATTAGATCTAGAAAAAGTTAAGTTGGTTTTTGGGATTTTCTGCATCATACCGCATGAATCGGGACCACTGTGCGCCGTATCACGAAAAACATGATTTTTCTTCAGGAGAGTAAAACTAAAGTTTGTATGTTGATAAAATTTATTTAGAACGGATATTAAGGCTAGGCGCACATTGAGACACTAGCGCCGCAGAGCAGAGTAGGGCAGTTTTTGTAATACGTGTGGTAGATAGGAAACTGCGCTGCCGTGCTCTACCTCCCAATGTGCGCGGTTCCTATCTATTTCATGTTTCACAAATCTGTTCTGCTCTGCACTGCGTCGCGAGTGTCTCAATGTGCGCTTAGCCTAAGCTTCCCATTGGACTCATATTATACAACGCAACAGCAGATAATAGCGGTCTTTACAACCTTCATTCTTTCCCACACGCTTGAATCGCGAAGGATTTTGCGCGCTCAAAGAAGAAATATTTGGGAACCAAACAAGTCATAACGCGTTTCCCTCAAGATCAGATCTTGAGTGCAGATAAAAATAAAAACGTGAAAATATCCTTACTTCGTGCTGACACCTTTTGATGCACAAAAATAAAAATTAAAGTAAATAAAAATAAATGAAAGTACGGTTTTTAAAAGTGGGATTACAATAATGGCATAATCGTTGATGTGTGATTATATATATATATATATATATATATATATATATATATATATATATATATATATAAAATTTTATTTATTGAAAATTAAATGTAATGGCGATTTTAGCCGTCATCGTAGATTATGTCATTTATTATTTTTTTTTATTCTTATTCTCTCTTCCACGTTGAAGTACATCAGCCTCTGGTTCAAATATTTACAATAAAGGGACTCATCACCCTCTTCATTACTCTTCTCAGAGCTGCTGAAATCACGCAATGCCTAAAAACAAAATAAAAATATTAATAATTATGGGTTATTATATTGAACATATTGAAAGACAGCTCTACTTACAGAGGACATCGTTAACAGCGATTGCCCAATAACCTTCGCATATTCTCCTAATTCATTTTTCTTTTTACTTTTCGGTTTTCTAAATAAGTATTTTTTATAGAAATAGATGGGTGTCGCTCCCAATCCACTTCTCCCGTTTTCCATCTTTTGGGAGATTTTCTGCAGAATGGTGGCGGCTCACTTTCAGCACGATCCTCTCCCACTAAAATTCCCGGAGGGCTAACTATAAAACTCCCCTCTAATTCAATATCCTCCGGTGGATTATATGTAGAAGAAGAATTGCGGGATTCCATGGAATTTTGCAAGAAATGCATATGATTAAAATAATAAAGCGATGAATAATAAATCTGAAAATAAATTACAAAATTAAATAAATAATTAGAACACGGCAACCAAAACCAAATACTTTTAATTTAAAACCGTAATTGCACCTGCGCCACTTCTTTTTGAATTATCAATTTTTTTCCTCTCTGACAAGAATGTCTCCCTTAGGTCAGTCCACTTTTTTTTTTTATATCGTCAATTGAAACATGTTCTATACATAATACAGAATTAAATATGGAGGAGAATCACTGAAAGGTACTCTGAAAATTGTTGATCTTGAGGAGTTCATATTGAGATCAAAAATTAAAAACCTACATATTTCGCCAAAATGGGTAATGAGGTCTATTGGGTAGTGCTAATAAACCTCTTTCATTTACATACTCATACTGGGTTAAGTAACTAGAAATTAAATATTTGTTCCGTATATCCTTTTAATTTCCAAGAGATTTTTTTATTTCATTAATCATCAGTCAATTATTTGTAAAAATATCAAGAGATAGTTACAACCTTTTTAGAATATGTTGTACCATTATTTTTTATATATCATTCATGTTTGGACAAAAGGGGTTAAGTCATAAAAATTGTTTTTGTCTCGTCTTTTTAAAATTCATAATTGACTATAATTTATTCGTTATTCATAATTTATTACAGTCTCCGTTAAAAGAATATAGTTTCATTTATTAATTCGGGATAAAGAAATGCAATAGGAAAGAATTTATAATGATTTTCAATGGCTTGGCAAATCGTTGTTTAAGCTTCACATTTAATGACTTAACCTCCAAACACCAGTGATATATATATACACAGTAATAAAAATAAACACCCACTCTGACGAAATGAGTTAGGGAAAGTAAATAAAATTGCTTTAAAATCTTTCTTTGCTTGTGATGGATTAGCAATGACATTGAAATTAAAGAAACTCCACTAGTGGCTCAATTTAAATATGGATTCACTGTTGTTTCTCATAACCTCTAAATCAAGAAAGACTGCTATTACCTCTAAAATCAAAATGTAACCATTTCACCAAACTCAGATTATCCCCCTAATTTCGATTTTGACATCTGAACTATTTTTTTTAGTACTTGAATTAGGATAAAGAACTCATTTAAAAAAGAAAATATTAATACCAGCCACTACAGTAAACTAAATACACATAATGTAATTACATATATAGTCTTTACTTCAAAAGAAATAGTATTAAAGCATGTTTCTTTACCTTATGGACTGAAGTGCTTCTTTAACACATAACTTCACTGCTTTAACATCCCTAATCTAACATTTCTTGACCTGTAAGATTTATGTTTTGTATCGTAGAACGCAGGTCTGTCCTTTACGAGTTCTATCAATTTTAATACCTGGTCATTCGTTCATGAGTTCATTTTAAAACTAAGGGAACTGTAAAGAACCTAAAAAATTCCAATTTAGAGATAATGGCGTCTTCAACGCTAGTTTTGGGAGAATAGTATGTTTCCTGAACGCCAGGAGCGTTGATATACTTTGATCCAATGCTTCGAACATGTTCCAATGGATCGTTTGAACAGTAATGACAGATTAGCATTGAATGTTCAATGATAGTAACCACATATATTTTTGAGTAAATTAGATATTTTCTTTTCTTTAATTTAATTAATCTTGATGATATCGAAATGTATTTAATTATATACAAACAGAATACTTTTTTCTATAAATATTTAAATTTATACTATATTATGCAATTATATATAGTCATATTCCCACATAATTATGGAATACATAATTAAATATATACATAATAGTACCAGCCACTACAATAAACTAAGTACACATACTGTAATTACATATATAGTCTTTACTTCAAACTGGATATAACTAACTACTGTATCAATCGATCATTGTAGAGGCTTCCAAAAGTTACAAAGATCGAATGATACAGTAGTTAGTATATAATGTAGTCCGCTGATGGACGGGACTACTACTCCCGGTTGCTGTGCGTCAGCGAGACGGACGGCTCACAGACCGTCTTATTTACTTTAGATTCACAATGCACCAGATTTTTTTATAAAATAAGTAGTACTCACATCTTGTTCAGTTACTTCTAATCTATGCAGTTATCCTCTATTTCTTCATTGGCCAATCTATTTCTAGTAATTGTGTAATCCAAGCTGGAAATAATGGCTGTTGGTACCTCTTGGTCTTTTGTGGAGTATTATAACAATGACATGTATATTTCACTCGACCACTTAGTTCGCTCTCTTGCATTTTTTTAACGTTCCTCTCTGAAGGAACCACGAACATTAAATTTTTTATGTCGCGAAATCTTTGGGAAGCAGCGTACCGTACGTTTTTGTTCTTATAATTTTCACTTTTACTTTTTCACAATCATGGGGAAGATTTGTATAATGCAAAATCTAATTAGATCTTTGGACCAGAATCGAACGTCCATGTTAGCGTTATATGAGTGAGTAAACAACATGTAAGGTAAACAGATGTTTAAATTACATCTGGCTGGCGAGAGGAGGCTGCCATGGTTATTGACACTTGTAAAATGCATCTCGGCTTACTTTTTTGTATTTAATGAAATTATTTATGAATTCTTATACTATTGCTTTGTATTTTTTAGAACATTAATTTTTATGTATTTTTTTTTTTTGTATTTTTTTGTATATATTGTTCTACATACACTTTTCAATTTATACTATTATTCGAATCAGGAACGAAGGCAATCAGGGGCCTCCCTAAATTTTCATATTTTTTTTTCTTTGTTTAAGAAATCACCGTCATTGTAAATGTAATATACAAATATTAAATAAATAAATTTACAACTAAGTATATAAAATCATACAGTTACGTGGAGTGTCGTTTGTCTGAACTAATGTTGTCTAGAATGGTTCAGATAATCGAAATTCTCTAAAACAGTGGGAGGATAATAAGGAATAGAAAGGAATTGTCGGGAAAAAACAGGTTTCGTATTGGGTATCGAATTGTTTTAAAATTATGATCAGTTTATCGTTTTTGTGGTTTCTTTTTCTCAAAAATTTGTATTTTAGCTGTCATTTATAACTATTTTAATTAGCCTCTTATGTGTCCTGTTCATTAATAACCTGGTCCGCAAAAGTCTTCTGTCATCGTTTAATGTCACACAATTCTTAAGAAATGTTTACTGTATAAATAAGTTATAAACATTTCTTACATTCAAAGTCCGTTTAAATTTTTTTTTGTCACAAATTTGTACGTATTGCAGTTAATATAATTCAAAAGTATATAAAAAATGCTTCTTCATTGCCCGAAATATAAAACATATCTCGTATTCATTTTAGAATAAACCGAATACCACAACATTCAAGCCATCCTAAATAATGACAGTGTTGAAAAATTAAATTAGTTGTGTTACTGCTATATTAAGGATTTTTGTAAAGTGCTAAATTACCACGCGTAATGCATGGCAACCTACAATACTAAAGGTCGCGGGTTTGCGTCACGCGGTGGCCCTAGGATCTTTCAAACGTAGTAAAAAATCCTTAGCTATGCCGTCCCTCAGATAGGACGTAAAATGGATGTCCTGAGCCTGTGCGATGTGAGGTACTCGTTAAAGACCCATATCCTAATTAAAATTGGATAAGCAAAATTTAGGACTCCCACTGTAGCATCGTCCGATTAGCCTTAGCAGCATAAAGGGAAATAAAACAAACAACCACGTGTAATATTCCAAATTATCAAAAACATATCAATCCAGTAGTTACTTCTTAATTGAACGGTTCAGTGGATAAATTTGAGAAGTGTATATTGATATATTTTCACTATTTCTTTTTTCAAAGTGTTCTATGTTTGGTTATAAGCTAATTGGTAAGGTGCCTATTGACGATAGGCCTGTCCGTATTATAGTGAATAAAGCTGATTCGAATTTAGTTTTTTCAAGACTTACACTAATATCGCTTATCGTCATCCCTTGTCCCTTAAATTTTATTCATAATTTCTTATGCCTTATTCTTTTTTTTTTTTATTAAAAGCACACTGGAATCATACTATTGACCAACTGTTTCTCTTATCTAGTTGTTATATTTTGTTTAAGGTGTTCTATTTCACTATATGTGTTAGTCTATATGCAATTTTTCACAGGATTAACACTTAGAGCGCCTTATCCGAGCATGATGTTAGTCGTGGAAGACCTACACCGCTGTGGGATGCGGCCCTGCTGTTTAGTATTCAGAGCATGGCTATGTCAGCGCGTGACGGGTTGGGCCGATAGTAGTACTTCCGCTTTGTTTAACCTTATCAGCAGCGTAGGAGCGATAAATTGGGGAGTGCAGCTTGTCTGGGCTACTAGTTACTATTTTGTCTGAAAGAATCTTGTCTATTGCTGTATATACACCTACCTTCTCGTGTTTTCCCTTTCGGTAGCTGCGTTGAAGTGAAGATGCATTTTTTAGCCCCATTTATCAGGAGATAATTGGCTTCAGGCCCATAGATGTCAAGGATCTGTTTTATGTTTAGTCTATTTTAGATTATGAAACAATATGCACATAGACCGCCTCTGTTGCCGCTATTTCATATTATTTGTTATATGATTACATATGTTGACTAGCAATTGTCGTTTGGTTAATATCATATCCATTCCGTGTTTCTTACTATGATAACATGGTCACAGGTAATAAGTAGGAACTTTGGTAAATCTTATTTGACTCCAATCCTAAAAAACAACGAAAGCGTATTAGAATTGGTTCTAAAATATTTTAAATATAATAACTTGATACCGGAAGAATGAAGTCAAATGTAAATTTAAAACTGTAACGAGTGAGTAAGAAACAAACAAAAGATATATGATTGAGATTGGAACTATAAGGTGTCGATGACCATTGCAGTTTTACGCCCAACTAGAAAATACGAACTTGGTAAGTTTGAATATAGGTTTCGTGATTTTAAAACTTCTTTTCTGTTTTTAATTAGATATACCTTTTGCACGATTCCCAAAAACTAGGTTATCTACTTTTTATTTTTATATTATTTTATTACTTGATATATGGGGAAATGTGAAATAGAAGGCCATTTTCTCGATCTAACACTCGAAAAATAGAAAGATGAAAGAAGAAAGAGTGTTTTCTACCGGAGCCTGTCTAAGTCAATCCCAGGCCGTTTTCAACCAAGAACACTTCAGAACGTGCTTTATCTCCAAGACCCATTTATAGAACACATCCTTCACGGCGACACTGGAACAAGCCTCTATGACAAATATAAAAAAAATATATATATATTTTTTTAATTAAAATTAGAAGATATTTAATTTTTAGTTAAAAAACAACTAAATAAAAATTTCTAAATTCGTTTGAGTTTTAAATAAAATTACAAAATAGAGAAAAAAAAATTAACGGCATTCAATTAAATGAATGATTAGATATTCAATTTTGTCATTTTAAGCAGAATTTTATACTCAACTACTTCCATTTGTGGCATTTTCCATTTGGCGAAATCGATATCGTGTTTGAGGCACAGGAGCGTAATTCATTTTTCTGACTTAAAAATAAAAATTGTTCGATAATCGTTTTTTGCGAAACGATAAAACCTATTTCAATTCGGCCCCTAGACGCGAAGTTCTGTGTTCTTTTCATTTTTTTTTGGCTTGGTACTCCTTCCTCACCATGTGTGGCATAAAGGGGGGAGGGGGGATTAATCTAGATGTGAAAACAACCTATTCTAACCATGGTGATAGGGTCTAGATTTATTACGTGAATTATCAAAGAAATAAAATTTAACCCGCTCAGAGCGGGGTATGACGGTAATGTTTTTACGGTTTGACAACTTAACTTAAAAGAGCTAACTAGAGCTCACGGGGACAGAGTCGGGGCAGTGATAGTCTGGGGGGGGGGGGGGTGGAAAGGACCTCTCGCCCAACCCCCACTACTACACCAACCAAAAAAAGACTTTTTGAATATTTACCTATGCGAGAGGTAACTAGTTAGGACAAAAATACACCATAATAATGACGATTTGAAAATTTACGTGTGCGAGAGCTAACTAGCTAGAGCTCGTCGGGACACAGTTGGGGCTGTGCTGGTCAAGGGGTGGGGTTTAAATTCGAATCGCCAACGGTTCGGCTCCAGAATGCCTAAGCAGGTCATTCTGAGAGACGCTCGGCTATCCGTACTATATTTAAATGTTTTGACTTTGATTCGTTTCCGAATGAAAATAAAAAAAAATGAGAGAAAAGTTCTACCTCTTCCCCCATCCCCTTTTAAAACCAGAAAGTGGATTCCTAAGAACTTTGTACCAGTTATTACAGTAAGGGTAATAAATAATTTCAGTTTTTATTTTTTTTTTATGTTGCGGTTAATCCTAATTTTACAGTACTATAACAAGTAGAAGCATTGAAGGTAATAAATAAATAAAAAATAGCACAAAGACTTATAGCATTATTATTATTTTTTTTTAATTATTTAATATAGTTTTTTTTCAATTACTTAGAGATAACATTAACAAGATCTTAATGAATGAATGAATAACTGCGGAAGGATGACGCGCAAAATCGTGAAGCGTTCTACATTTTTAAAAAGGAAAAAAAAAAAAACAAGATCTTAATAACATGTATCCAATATGTATTTAATTAATAATCTGTTGATAATTTAAAGCAATGACTGAATTTTCTGATGTTAATCGTTTCTTCTAAATTCGTCTGAATAAAATTGTGAACAACTAATTCATTCATTTGATGTGATTAGTGTGGTTTGGTCACAATCGGAGGTCTACCTTTTATTTTTATTTTTACTCCTATCACAGTTCTTTAAATAATTTGGTCCTTGATTTGACTTTGTCTCGAAAGCTTTGAGTTCAATTCGGTATCACATTATTCGAAGACTGATCCCCTTTGACGCCTGCTTTCAAGGATATCGTGTTTAATGGATCTAGAATTAACCAACTAGTGAGCGGTGGTGCCTCTCTTCATTTCCTCAATGATGGAGGAGTATCATTGGCTTCCTCTTGCCCATCTTCATCGAGTAAATAAAAGGCTGTTGTATGATTAACAACTTGTGGACTAAAATAATCTTTTGTAATCTTTACCTTCAGGTATCACGGCAGGCGGTGGATGGAGGTATGCTGGGAGCAATTGATGGTGTTCGGATTTATCAAGCAGTTATATTCTAATTTATTATAATAATAGTGTTTTGAAAATGTCCCTGGATCTTTGAATTATAATTCTTGGAATATAACAAAAGAACAAAGTTGCGCAGTGGAAGCGTTAATGTCTCTTTTTTTTAATATTATATACACATAATGGTTCCAAATATAAAGTATAACAAATATTACATAACAGGCCTTATACGAGTAGAGTGAGGTCGGCCGGGAGCAGTGTTTGGTCGGGGTATATCCATATGACTGCTACTTTTAGAATTTGTTGTTTCTGGAGTGGGGTTTTCTTAGTATTAGGACAGGTAAGGAGGGCTCTAAAGTCAAAGTTGGGCCCATATTATTTTTTAACAAATTATTTATATATACGTACATATTCAATGGTTTATCCAAGCCATATTAGAAGTATAATTACAATAATTAAAAATAATCAGACTCATCAATTAAGAATATAATATTCTCATCATACTTATCAATCACTTAATATATAGCCCTTTTTATAGTATAGAGTACATTTAGCCCTCATAGAATGATAATAAATAACATAATAATTAGGTATATTTGGATCACCACAAATCCTTTATTATATCAATCTTAATCTGTAATCTTGTAATCTCAGGCAGATCTGTGATCCTTAGCCTCTTCGAAATTCTGCGGCATTTCGAGTATAATTGATAGCACCGTTAGCCACCGTATGCTAAAATAATGTGTATATATGTAATGGAAATTACGTAAAAACAGAACTTTTTCAAGATTATATTTTGAGAATTGAAAGCTTTTTTATTTTCCATTGCATACAAATTTATATCTCAGAGACCATTAGTCCGAAAAGTCTGAAATTTGGTGTATTTCTTTACAGTGAGGCATGTGATGAATAATCCGAAAAATATCAAAGTCTGTATGTTCCAGACTCCTCGTTGATTTATATGGAAAAACCAGTAAGATTTTTTTTAATCCACCTTTTTCTTACGTAATATTTAACTTGCACCATTTCAAGGATTTCCAGCACCATTAATTTTAGTGGAGATTTAAGATCTACTTTGTGTGCATTAAAGGTTTTAAATGAATAAACCATTACACTTAAAAAAAATAAACTTACATAATAAATGTTATTTTAAATAAGTTATAAGTCCGTCAATTTATTCTATTTTTTTCTCCATTATATATATATATATATATATATATATATATATATATATATATATATATATATATATAGCTTTTACTCCTCTGATATTAGATGATATCTGGATGAAATAAAATATCTTTTTGAACAGGGAATGGTTGGAGGTGCGGACAAAATAATTAGCACAAATATGTGATATTTACATATTGTATTGTAGCCGACGTTTCGACACAAATTTTAGGTCATCAACAGGGCTAAATGTGAAAAAACAAAACACAACCAATCAGAGAAATAATATGAACAGGTATAAATGTATGTGAAACATTAAACAAAATTAAATAAGTTAGATAAAATAAACAAACTTTTTTTGTAGAATTTAAAAATTATACCTATTAAAGTAAGGCCATGCAAAAAAAAATGAAAATGAGATATAACTTAAAATAGCATATCTGAGGTAGTGTAGGGAAATATTAAACTATAGGTGAACATATAATAAGGTTACAATGGTCTGTAGCAATGAAGCCTAAGTAAATAACCCCGCAACCATTTCCATTGACCGCACCCCCAACCATTTCCTGTTCATTAAATCTACGGTAAACTATCTTCCACCATCAAATATCTTTTTAGTTATCTATTTGTTAATGTAGTAAATTTAATTGTTATGATAAGCGCAAGTAGTTGGTGCTGAACATGACTTGTTTGTGTTTAAATAATTGGCATCGTTTCAAGGAAAATAATGAAAAAATAATAATATTGCAGCATAGCTGATTTCTTTGCATCGAAGATGAAATATCAATTATCTCTTAACAGTTTATTTTATCAATACAAATATTATGTTATACATATAAATATTTGTATAAATATATAATAATAATAATATTTTTATAGCGTTGCCATATTACAGTAAAAGATGGAATATAAAGCTCTTCATTTCTAGTTATCAATTTTGTTTGGATTATTGTGTACTTAAATGTTGCCATATTGAGAAAAACATTTAAAAGCAGACTCATTAAATGGATAAAACAGAACGCATAATAAAAAAAAAGAACTCTAAAAATTATCTTGAAATATACAGATATAATTAATAAATTTTGCAAAATATAATATCTAACTTTTTTTTTTTTATATATCTAGCCAGTCGTTTTAAACACATTTTGTTTTGTCAGCCCACTCGACATATCACCTGACAATTACTTGTTCAGTTTTTAACAAATCCAAAGCACTCAACTCTTCCCCTCCAAATAAGTGTATTATCTTGATCTTTTTGTTGAAAGCCTTTCATTGAATAAAATCTAATAATATCTAAATAAATGTTAAAATCTGTATAGTTAAATTTATACCAAACTATCGTGAAATTGTTTCTGCTATGTAAAAGTAAATTCTTTTTATATTAAACTGGAAACTTTGTGGACTACCTAATACTCTATAAGATCTATTTGAGAGAGCTCGTTTCAACATGTTATGATTAAACCAACTTTACTAAATTGCCAAGTAAATGCAGTCGGAAATTTAAATTTCGAACCAGTAATTATCTGATTGACTATAGATAGATGTCTGACCATTCATATTTTCGATAATATTGATTGGAAATTATCGATTAAATAAGTTATTAATAATTTATTTTGTGATTATAAATGGGGTGGGGGGATTAAACTCATGGTGAAAGAAATTTCCGTAAAAAAAATTTATCGAAAAAAAAAAACTCAATAAAATTATTTAAGTGAGGCATATTATTTAACCTTGTTAATTATTTTATCTTAAATGTGGTCCCAAAATTAGAAAAAATAAATAAACAAATCTAATCCAGTCATACATGTCCCCTACCGAAAAACTTATATTTTGTCTTCTGCATACGTGATTTTAAAGATTAATAGCATTTCAGCTAATCTAAAAACCTACGTGATTGAGAATAGGACTTAGTACCAAATTTTAAAGTGTTCGATAAACAATTTAGGAGAGCTAAAGGTTTTATTTTTTACATCTTATATTTGACTATGACTCATTCATTAATACTTAACAAAACATATAAATTGAAATATAAAGTTGAATTTTATGAATGAGGTCGATAATTTATGACTATTAATAATAATTTACATGTTTTGTTTTTAATTATTTCAGTTCATAATTCCTATTTTTTGGCGTATGCACAATGTTTTTGGTCAACCTGTCTTTTGCTAACATGAATATATTTGAGTTCTCTCACAAAGATTAGAAATGAATGCGTCTATGGCTTTTTTCTTGAGCCATTATTTATTTTAATGGTTAAATGGGAAATTAACGGTAATCATTCTATCAAGAAATAATCAAAATATATGCGTTTTAGGCCGAGAGAACAGTTATAATCTAATTTCCCAAATGGTTGTTTGAAATGAGGCCTAAAATACTCTCTCTCTCTCTCTCTCTCTTGTCGGTAGGAGATACGTCTTATCAACGCCGCCTCCTGATAAGCCTTAATTAGAATTAAGTGTTTGTCAACAGATCTTTTATCGCCTTCGATTCCACCCGCTTCGAGTGTTTTTTTACGTTAACCAGGTGCGTTATCTTGCCCAGAATTGGTATTATTGTTTCGTTCTTTAGCAATTGTTTCTCTTGAAAGAGCTGTCTTTTACCTTGAAGCAAGAAGGTTTTAATTAGACGCTTCTAAGAAGCCGTACAATAATGGTTGGCATGCTCTTTGAAGAAAAAAAATGATGAAAATATGAGACACGAAATTTTTACGAAAGAATTTAATAACATCCTTCTACTGTTCAGGATTAATAAGCGAGTCTAAGGGTTTTGTGTATATTTTTGTAGTAGTCTCATCAAGAGTTCCGGCGGAGAATTGAATACTTGAATATATATTAAATTTAATATTAATTAAAATTTAATGCCAAGATAATGCCATGTTTCAATTACGTTGCCATGTTTAGTTTTCAATAAATTATTTAATATTATCACCCTGAAATAGCAACTAATTTTCGGGAGTAACGAGCTGCGAATATAATATAATACGCCTACATATAATGCGATATACCATACATAAATAAAAATTAAATGTTTAAATATTACATTAGCGAATCTTTTTTATGTGCTGTATTTGTGAACAATTCAACTTAGGAATTGAAATTCATCTTGAAATTTAATCGGTTGACTGAAAATATCAGACATTTTACAATACGTATTTCTTTTTTTTTTGTTATTATCTTATCATTATCAAATTTATTGCCATATAACCCCTTTAAATTTTTTCCCTACTAATTATTTTAAGTGTTTTGAAATTATGTTATTTATGTTTAGCTTCGCGTTGTAATTATTTAATTAATTTATTTATTTATCTTCCTTAATCAATTCATCCAAAAACCGTAACATAACCGTCACACAACCATTCTCTTAGCTGTATTACTATTATTTGGATCCATGAAGTTCTTTATTTTTGGGGGGGGGGGTCGAGTTATTTTTTAGCATAATCTTCATACTTAAAATTGGGCCGTGGATTAGGTACAGTAAAAAAAATGAACGTTGGGGCCAAAAAATAAAAGAAAGTCTTTGAAATGGTACTTGGCAAGTTGCAACTCTAAAAAGGAAAAAGGTTGTTCGGTGAGGGTCGCTCTGTGTTGGGCATTGTGAATTTTCGCACGGTTACCTCCTAAAAGCCTAGGAGTCCCCCCTGTGAGCTGATGTCATCACAAGTCTCAAGCATATCTTCTAAGAATGTTCATAACTTCCTTCAAGCTGCATAAATCCGAGAATAAAAGTGTCTTGTTGTAAAAAAAAAATAATAAAAATAAAAATAAATAAAAAAAACAATAGATCTAAAATATTAGATGGTGATTGACAATAAGAAAAAATAATTTTTAAATAAACGATTTGATTTTATAGTGTAGCCTAAAACCTAGTGTACCTAAGTATTACATTGGCGAGTATCCTTAAATGAAGAAGGTTTAATATGGAGCTGTTTTGCTAAACCATATCATTAAAAATATTGTTTGAAAATCACCTGATAAAAAATCTTTTTATGCTAATGAGTGTAAGTACTAATGTATGATTTGATTATTTAGAACAGTATTTTTTTAACATTATTTTTCGGTTAATTTAGAGTTTTTAGTTTTTAGTTTAACTACTTTGATTTAGAGTTCAGGTTTAAGAGAGATGTGTTTGTATGGGTATTTGCCGAATGCAAATAAATCTATTATTAATATCGAAAAGATCCAAGGAGGAGTTCTTGTATAAAAATAAACAAAAGTAAAAATAATTTAAAATCTTAATCGAAAGAAGCCAGGCTGAAGAAAGTTTAACTGTTTTAAACTAAAGTTTAACTGGATTTTCCCCGTTTCGCTTCGTTATTATATTCTTTTCAGTATTTTCTGAATTATTATTAGTTCTAAATTATTTTTAAAATGCAAAAGATGGTTTAATTTTTGTTAACTTGAAACTTCACACTTCAGAAATATGTAATTAAAGTCCGCATACTAAATTATTGTTGTTTCGAGAATATCATGAAAAATGAATTTTTAATATCTTTTAAAATTATTTGTATTTCTAATCATGATTAAATGAATGTAATAATAATAATAATTTTAAAAAGTGGGGCTTCACATTCACCTTTTGCCCTTAATGCTGTAGGTGCTTTTCCGCAGGAGTTCTCGAAGGAAAATAATTTTTAAATTAGCGGATCAAATAACATAGGTTATATTTATTTACATAACAACATAGGTATATTTAAATAGAAATTGACAGAAACACCAAAAAATCATATTATTTATACCCTTGGGAAGAAATGGGTTATTGGTTGTATTGGAGTCTTGCCTTGGTGGGTTAAACTTCGTTTCGTTGTATAAATGAGAATGAATCTCGCTGACCTTCTCGTCTGATTGGATTAGATTGATTATTTGTAGGATAATCCGGTTTTCCTGTCATAGTTGGAGTAAATGAAAACTGGTTCAATACCGGAAATACACTTCCTTTTTATACTGCCTATTGTAACATTAGTTTTGCCATACCGAAACCTATGCTAACCTTGATGTGAGAGCAAAAGTTGTGAACTTGACCTCATTATTTAGAGCTGCATTGAGAACTGTTAAAAGAGTCAATGACATTTGGCAGCTAGCTCATTGACTTGGATTGGGCAATGACTAAGCCGTGAAGAGCGGATCGGTCCAGGTTAACACGCCCCCTTCTGGAATCCACTCAAGGCCGGATCGGCGCCAACGCTGCTGCTTCCTCTTCCTCCATCAACCTTAACCTCATCTGCCCTCCTTCCTTTTTCTCCTTCTGTCACATCCTTTTCTAGCTCTATACTCTATTTATCCTCCGAAAAATTATCTAATTATATTATATTGATAAATTATAACATTTATAAATTATTTTCAGGAATGTAATTTATTATAATCTTTTTTTTTTTTTTTTTTTTTTTTTTTGAGCTTATTTCCCCTATGCTGCTTCTGGACGTGATCAATATGGCTTTGTTTAGTAAGGCTCCAATGTCAACTGAAAAAGAACCAGTTTGAGGGGTTATCTCTTAGGAGTGTGCATAGCGAGAGTGAGTAAAAAGCTGGGATCTAACAAAGCTTTTAATGGCACTTCTTAAATAAAAAGGAAGCGATGGAAGTTCGCTTTTATTACGGTCACATAACCTCACGAATTAAAGAATTTTACCGATAAAATTTTCGGATATCTTGGTTCCATTATTGAATAACCTTATTATGGCCTGTTTACAAAACTACATTTTTGGAACGATTTGTTCGAATTAAATGTTCAAGTGCGATTAGATGTCAATTAATTGTTAATTGATATTTCAGTTCGTTTTATTGAGAGTTTCGTAAAAAATACAAAGTTTGCAATCCCCTTGTAATCAAACTGATAGAAAAACCTTTGGTTTGTGTATATCTGCTTTGGATATTGTTTGTGTGCGTTCCGTTTCCTTACAACATGATCTTTTTGCGCATAACATCATTGTGAAGTAACGAGTTTTTCTCCATCTCCAGTGATGAACTGTTTAAAAATGACTTACCTTCATTTTATGTGATCTATCTCACGAGCAATCTCACGATTGGGGAATACAAGATCTTCGTTGATAATTTCCAGACCAAATTTCGAGAATCTATTCAAATAACTTTCTGTTTGCTTGATTTTTTTAATTTACGAAAAAAAAGGAGAACCCTGAGAATATGACGAAAATGTTTCCATCAATGTAAAAAATAAGCTAAAGATCCGATATGTACCTACTCAATGGAAATATAAGGGAGATATAAAAAGTTGACACTACTATAAATGGATTGCATTATCAATAATTAAAAAGGGTATATATAGGTATTAAAATCATCCAATTTTAAAATCCGCAATTAGCTAATTGCGAAACCAAACAAAAACATTAATTAAAATGTTATTAATCATCCACGATATTTTATATTCCCCCCCATTAATTTTATTAATGAAGTGTGTCCCAATCAAACTTAGATGCAACATTTGTTTGTTGTTAATTTTTAACAAATTTCCTCTATTATTTATGAATATTTAATTTATTATTTATAAATAAAACACAATATTTCATTTTGATAAAATACCGTGTATTTACAGATAAGTTGATATATTATCCGATTGCATCGGGGTCACTTATGTATTTTTGTCGATTATATTTTTCTTAGGGTTCTATTATATTTGTAAATATTTTAGTTGTACGAATAGTTTCTCATTAATATATGCTATTTTAATATGCTATTTTAAATTTAATTTAGATGTTTTGATTTATTGACCCTAGGAGTTTTCTTAATAGAATTTTTGGAGTGGCCGGTCTCCTCATACTTTTTTTGTCCGATACCTTGGATTTATATTACCTAGATTAAAAAAATAAAATAATTTTTATTTCAGTTATGATATACCTATGATCAAGTCAATACTGTAGAATAGGAATATGACAGTCAAAATCATACAAATACTTATATAATTTTATTATCCTGCAGCAGAGACCATGGGTGGCAATCTTCGCTAGGAACTGCTTTTGCGGAACTTGGACTACTTAGTACCAGCGGTAGCCATTCACAGAACAGATAAAGACATGGACGGAACAAAATAAGATAAATGGGGGAAGTAGAAAAAAAAAACATTCTGGAAGAGATTTTAAAAATAAGGCTTAAGCGAGCAAAAAGAATACTTAAAAAAAGTGAGCATCTGAAAAGAATACTGTCAAGAGAACTCACTTGTGGAAAATAGATGACTCAAGAAGCGTTGTAGACCAAGAAAAACTTGGAATATCGAAGTGAAGGAGTCTTTAATAGTAAATAGTCTACGAGAGGAATGGGCCTTGAATAGAGAACGCTGTAGAAATTTATCTTCAATGATAAAGCTCGGTGCTTCCAGGGAATGTCAATTTCTTTTTCAAGATATTAAAGTTAATATTTGCGTGGCTATGTGCAATTTATTGACGGTTAATAATTTATAATCAGTAAGTCGGCATCGAACCTTCGGGTTCATTAAGCCTTTATAATTATTATTATAAGTACGTCTTGCCGGATATTTTAGTACGAAAATGAAGGATTAACAGTTTTATCCATTCTGAAGATTACTCCTATCATTTAAGCTTCTTTATTTCCTTTTATGTTTTCGAACATACGGTTTTTAAAAAATCGTTCCACTGATATTCTATGCGATTTCAAACTTGTACCTGACCCCCGCCCCCTGATGAAATTAAAGCCTCCACTTTACAAATATAACAAATTGTTCGTCCAATGCAAGTTATTGTTCTAACTAATAACCAGGTTTTTTTTTTTTTAGGAGAACCAATTATAGTTTCTTCCGTTCCTTTACTTTCATGTACAATTGTTGTAATATTATAAGAATCATCACTAATGGCGGTATATAACCAATCTTATACAGTGATAGGAGAGGAAAATTGGAAGATGATTCGTAGAAAAAAAAATGCGGTTTTGAGTTATATTTGAGGTTTTAGTATTGAACGGGCGATATAACTTTCGAAAACTAAAATAAGCGAAATAATTAATTATATATATTAAATAAAATACATAAATAAAGTTAAAAAGGTAATCAGTTGCAAAAAAAAAAAAAAGCTTTAACGTTTTATAGAAAGTGGATGTAATTTATTAAATTTGCAACCTTCCGTAATAAAACAGAAGTGACGAATCAAGCTATTTCAAACTTTCTTACGTATATGATAGTGATATGGAATTGAAGGAATACAGAAAGCGACTGCCAAAAATTGATAAGGTCTTTAATCCAGAAATATTGCAAGGCTGTGTAGTAATTTGGCAAGGGTCCATATGGTTTCCTGATTCCGTTTGGATTTTAGGTAATTCTTTCAAATAAGTAATTTGTCTTAGAATTATAAAATCTTATCCGGTGTTGACCATCCGGTCAAATCATTTATTTTATTTCGGGCGTGATTCTATTTAAAATAATTATAGTATTGACGTTACTAATTAGATGACCAATTTAGTTATAATTTATGAACTTTATTTCCACTGAAAACATAATAGTAGTAAAATGGAATAAACTTTGTTATTAAGTTTTTTTATTTGATGTTGTTTAAGGTCGCTTCGACTGCCCAGGCCATTAGCGAAAACTGCTCCCCTTAAATGTAGGACATTAATTTTGTGCTCCTGAGGTACTTCAGTGTTTTTTCAATTCCGTTGTTTGCTTTGTATGGATATGAAGTTGTAATATTGAAGTCGCGGCGTTCCTTCCAGTATTTTTGACATTGAAAAAGGTGTTCCACTGTAAGAAGGGTATTATCGCAAAGTTGACAAGTAGGCCGGTGAAGTCCAATAAGCAGGTAGATATGAGCTAGCTTCGTGTGACCAATTCTCAGCCTGGTTATTATGGCTGCTTCCTTTCTAGTTAAGTTCTTTGGTGGTAGCCAAGCATGGTTATCTTCTTTGATCAGACGAAGGTGATTAAGTGTATTTTGCCACTCTTCGTTCCATTTTTCCTTTACTTTGGTTTTCACCTGTTTTGCCCACTCGGGAGGAAATATTAATTTTAGATCAGGAGGGTCTGAGCTCTTGGCTGCTTCTTTTGCCACTTGGTCTGCTTGTTCATTTCCTTTAATCCCGACATGAGAAGGAACCCACAGCATCGACACTTCCCTCCCGCTCTTTACTTGTTCGAAATTTAGTTTCAGAATTTTTTTATGTAAATCATTGTTGCTCTATAAATTTTGTAGTCCCTTAATTACCGAAAGAGAGTCAGTCACAATAACTGATTTTGGAATACGTTTGTTATTAACATATTCATATGCTTTTAGTATTGCTACTGATTCGCTGGTGAAAATCGAATTTATATTGCTTAGCTTCCATTTGTCTTTACTTGTTCTAGCTACCATGCTACATCCCTCACCGTTTTCATCCTTAGACCCATCGGTGAAAATCAATTCGTGGTTAGCGTATAAGTTTTCGGTCATTTCATGATATATGAATCTTAGTGTTTCGTGTGGGTTATTCTTTGTAAGCCTGGTTAGCTCGAGCTCAGTCTTAATTAATGGGATTGTCCATGGCGGAGTATCTCCTATTTTCTGGGGAACAAGATCTGTGGGTAAGGGGAAGTGTAACTCGTTGAGGTATTGTGTGATTCTGTCCTTCAGTGACTCCGATCTGTGAGGTTCAATGTTATTGGTATTGTCATTCTGTAGGATGTTAAAAATGTTGTGGTCTGGCATACTGTAAATTTTCACCGCGTAGCGGAGCACCAGCACTTCCCTTCTCTGTTGCAGTGGCAATTCCCCCGTTTCGCTTAGTATGGCTGATATGGGACTTGTTCTAAACGCCCCGGTAGAAAGCCTCAGTGCCAAATTCTGAACGGAGTCCAGTTTGCTTAGGAGGCTGTTACATGCTGAGGAATACACGATGCATCCATGGTTGCAAGCATTATTTTTCTATCAGCTCCTTGATGGAAGAGGATTTTTAAAAAGTTCAGTCTTCTATTGCAATCCTCTTTCAATTTTTCTATTTGGTTTTTCCATTTCAGTTTTCGATCCAGAAGTATGCCTACAATTTTTATTTCATTGCAAAATTCAATTTCGAGAATATTTCTAATCCTCTGCAATTTCTTTTTCCTGGAGAAAATAATGTTTTGTGATTTTTCTGCAGAAAATTTGAATCCTGTTTCTCTCCCCCATTGTCCTACTTGGGATATTGTTGCCTGCATTATTTGTCTTGTGAGGTTTAGATCTTTTCCTTTGGAACACAACAATAAATCGTCGGCATAAAGAAATCCTTTTACCAGTAAGTTAATGCGATCGGCTATAGAATCGTTTAGAGAACAGTGTTAGACTAATAACTGAGCCTTGCGGAACTCCATTTTCAAGTTCAACCTCGTCGGAGTAGACTTCATTTATCCTTACTTCCATAACCCTATTGTTCAGAAAATTCCTAATGAAATTGAGAATATTTCCCCTTACACCACTTTCGTGTAGGTTTGCAATAATTCTTGGTCGGTATACCATATGTCGTATGCTTTCTGTATGTCAAGACTAACCGCTATTAGGCTCATGTTATCTGAAAAAGCTGTTAGTATTTCATTAATGATGTTAACTAGGTGGTCAGTTGTTGAATAATTTCGTCTGAAACCTGCTTGGTTTTTGTTGAAGAAATTTTTATTCTCAAGGTACCATAGGAGCCTTTTGTTGATTATCTTTTCCATTAGCTTGCACATTGTACATCTCAACGATATCGGTTTATAGCTTTGAGGGTCTTGTTTATTTTTATTTGGTTTTAGCAGTGGGATCACAATAGATTTTAGCCATTTGGTAGGGAAAACATTTTGATACCATATCACGTTGTATAAAGAAAGAAGATATTTTTTGCCTGTTTCTGGCAATTTCGTCGGGGCCTGCGGAAGAGTTTTTCATATTTTTGAGACAGTCATCTAGTTCTCTTTCAAGTATCTGATTGTTCAAAAAGTGTCCATTTTCAAGAGGGTCCGTCAAGTGTTCGGTTTTGGCGGTGTTACATAGTTAGAGCTCGACGATTGAAGGGAAAATTATTTGCTAAATATATTACTTATTTCTTTGCTATCGGTTATTACTTCATTCTAGTTATTTTTAAAGAAGTTATTTTATTGTGTTTGTATATTCCTTGAATTTTTCTAATTTTCTCCTAAGTATCTTTAATTGAGGTCGATTCGTTAAGGCTATTAAGGTATTCTTCCCAACTAGCTCTTTTAGATTTTTTTAAAATTCTTCGGCAAATGGCCCATTTCCTTTTAAAATCGATTAAGTTTTCATTAGTTTTATGTCTCCGAAATTTGTAGAATGATTTTTTTGCTGTTTTTACCGCATCCCTACACTCATTATTCCACCAGGGAACAAGAGAGTTTTTGCATGTTGTTCTTGTTTTTCCTACCGTCTCTGAAACAGCATTAGTAATCTGCTAGGATCTTTTTCCTCGCTTAGAGGGGAAGAGTGCTGTAATTTGTAGGATTTTCTTTAATGAAGGAGCTCTTCCGCCATAAAATGCAATAGACAAAAGTATTTTTATACTGTTAAAAAGAGAAGTTGACAAATGGCTTGTATGGAAATGTAGCAACTAAACATAAGATACAGAGGATGAGACACAAGCTCGAAACGTCGGGAAAAAATAATAAAAAAATATTAAACACGGAAGAGCTTCTTCATTAAAGAAGCATTAGTAATGATTTCTGTGAAATCTGTTATTAGCATATATATGTTTGCCATTTCAAGAATAGGAGGCTTTGTTGTTAAAATGTTGTCTATATGTTGAGCATACTTCTTAAGTTTTTTATTTTTAATCATTTTCAATAATATTATTTTTTCTGTTCCGATTGAACGATTGAACTTTCGGATAACAGAAGCTTCACTGTAGATATATCAACGATTTATATGGAAGAAATAATTTTAAATTGGAATTCAATTATGCTTCTTTTTTTTAGAACGTCTATCAGTTATTCTTCCTTTCTTTTTTCATAAAAGTCCCTAATCTTCTAAGGTCATATTTTGTTAGTACTTTTTTCATCCTCTGCACAGGACTTAGGAATTATTTAGAATGTGAACACAAGCAAAAGGCTTTGTACTTGAGGCAATCTATTACAATACAATAAGGCTTAACGGACCCGAAGGCCCGACGCCGACACCACCAATCGGTCCCTACATACCTCCATCCACCTACCAATCCCAAATTCACAAGATCTGCTTTCACCGAATCTTCCCACCTTCGCCTAGGCCTACCCCTCGGCCTAGGTTGATATAATCTTTAATAGATTGCCTCGACGGTGAGGCAATCTATTAAAGATTTTATTCACCATGATATTTTCTGCAAACGCTGGCTGACTCCCATTTCCACCAAACATTATGTCAGCTAAAATTTAAATAGAGCTAAGTTGTGGGAAACTACTCTCTTTTTATTATATTTTTCAATTGTTTTCCAGTAATTCATTGGATCCTATTTTAAGCTTTCTTTGATTTGATTTTTTTTTAATTCTTTCACTGTCATAGGTATTGATTTTTAGAAACCTCAGAACTATCTATGCTAATAATTTAGAATTATCAACGAACAGTTTCATTTGAATAATTCTTGAAAAAAAAATTAATTTCTTTATAATAAATCAAGTTGTACTATTTTCTTATTTACAACGCATACATATATGAACATTTCTACGCTATTATTTTATTTACTTACTTAGGTTATTTGTGACAACTTTAATAAAAAGGTTTTTTTAAATCATAATTCTTAAAGTATTGTGATATTTGTCTTTTAAATGAATAAATTCTTTATTTGTTCCGGGACGAGCACCTTAAGAATTATAAGGGTGCCTAGCGTGCGGGAATTATATGGGAATATTAGTGGGCGGAAATCATACCGGAATTTTTAGATTTGAACTAACTCGCGTTGGAAAAGGCTAGAATTTTATTCAAATATTTTTTTAATATCAAATAAAATTAATAAATCAAATAAAATTAATGTACATTACTGCCAACGGTTAAGTCATATTGTAGTTTTATAGGCTCTTTCAAAGAATGGAATTCGAAGTACGATTGGGACGCAATACGAATTGACGTATGGATGGGCATCGATACCACAAACATTGTTTTTTGAGGATTTTTAGTCATTAAAAATAGTTTTGGTTGATATACTACGGAAGAAAAAAAATAGACGTTTCGAACCATTTGAACACATTTAAACAATGTTTTATTTTTTTTTAATCGGGCATAAATTAAGGTTTCTCTTGTGTTATAACTATTAAAAAATATATCTTACGAGGTATTTCACCTAATTACGACGCATGAATATATTTTATTTTTTTTTGTAGCGAATTTCATCAATACTTCTCTTGCAGTAATCTTAAAAATACAATTGATCGAAATGACTATAACACTATTTTGTTGGTGACTGATTATTTTGAACAAGCCAGGCCATATTCTTGTTCAAAATAATCAACTATATACGTTAAAAGTTAAGAGCGCTGCAACGTAGATGGAGAGGACCTGGGTTCGACTCGACCAGCCGTGGTCGAATCTTTTATCTTCTAATTAAATAGCTTAGAAATTATGTACGTTAAATAAATTCACCCCTTCATCCATCAGTATCCCATCGATATTAAGAGTTCGATATCAATACTATCAAAAATGACAAACGTGAGCCTAAATATATCTGTTAAAAAAAAGGAAATATGGGCCCTAATTATAATATAGAAATTAATATGAGATAACTTTGCTTTAATCTTGTATTTTGAGTTACCTCTCATTATATTAATTCTTAAGTTATTTTTTTCTCATAATTACGATAATTGTTGGAATTTTATCTTATATAATAATAAGGCAAAACTTCCAACATTTCTGGAGTCCAAGTTGAAGGATTGATTTATCTTCACTTCTTTCCTACAATTAAACTTATCATCTATAATCATGTCTTTTCGTAATTAGATTTTAATTAAATGTTTCAAGATGTCTTGAATATTGTATGTAAAAAAAAAAAAAAAAGTTCTTTATTTATTTGCCAACCATCATATTTGGAAAAAACAAAGAAAAAAACTATTATAATATATTTTTGTAATTAGAATTGACTTCTCATTTTAATATAATTATAAATATGTTATCATCAATATTGGCTTTCGCAACACAATATTTAGAACGTTAGATATTGCATACATATATATTATATATATGTATACAATATCTAACCTTCTAAACGTAACACGTATGCGTGATCTAATATTACTTACCTTATTCTTGTATTGAGGTGGTTCTCCTTTGAAATCACGATTCCTTTTGTGAATTCCCCTGAGAAAAACTCTTTTTGAGCCCCAGTTTTCCAATAAATCCTGGGTGAAAGGTGTCATATTACGTGACCCGACTGAGGAATCAGGTTTTATTTTCGTCCAATATTTTTATTGTACTGGGGTGATGTAGAATGCTTTACCTATCCACGTCGTGTCAAAATTAGTTTATTTTTACTTTCACTTACCTATACATAAAATATATAGTAAGGGAAAGAATTGAGATCGTGAAAAATTTCGACTTCCGGTTTTCAAAGGAAATACACGTTTTGGGGTGCCCCGAGTTCAAATAACCAAGTCCCGCGAAATGGTCTGTCTGTGTATGTGTGAGTGTGTGTGTGTGTGTGTGTGTTTGTGTGCATGTGTTTGTGTGAAAGTGTGTTTGAACTGACTCGCTCAGAAACTATAAACTGTACGAAACTGAAATTGGTTATTTGAAGTATGTATATGTGATGTGACAGCAAAAATTTCATCAAAATTGGTCAAAGGGAGTGGGTATTTTATTTAATGAATTTTGTCTAATTTTTACGATGTTATTGATTTTCTCAAAAACGGCTCTAACGATTTTGATTATACTCGGTATTGGATGTATGTATATGCCCGCGATGTGACATTCAAAATTTCATCAAAATTGATCAGTTGGAGGGGGCACTTTACTTAATAATTTTTTGTCTCATTTTCACGTGGTTTTTATAGTTACTCAAAAACGGATTTTGATCAAACTGGGTATTTGATGTGCGTAAATGCCCGCTATGCGTCAGCCGAAATTTCAACAAAATTGGTCAAACAGAGGGGGCACTTTATTTAGTAAATTTTGTCTCACTTTCAGATGTTTCTTTCATTTACTTATAAACGGCTTTAACGATTTTGATCAAACTGGGTATTTGATGTATTTATATCCGCGCGATATAAAATTTTATCTCATAAAAATTGAAAAAACAATAAAAAAATGTATTTTACTTTAGAGAGTAAATGCGTGATGCTCAAATTATTTAAGGTGTGAAACATATGAGATAATCTTTAATTAATTATATTTTACTTTTGAAACTTTAGTTCCATAATAAATATCTGAAGGCAAAACGAAGTGATTTTAGAGGAACAGTAATCGTTCTAGATTTCCAGAAAGGCGTAAGAGACAAACTTTACAACGTGACGTAAATACACCTTCTATCGATTCACCTTCACGATATACTTACAAAAGCAACTGGCAGTAAAAAACAAGCAATGACAAAAAAAACTTGACTATAGATGAAATTAGGTCCCTTAAAAAAAGAAATAAGTGATATTAAATCGAAAAGTACAGAGAACTTCCAAGTTTTGCAATACACATATTCTATAACCAATGGAGATATACAAATATAAGCATATAAATGTGGGAAAATGTGTGAAGTTAAGAAATGGCGTTTAAATATTATTGAAACACGTCGATTTCCAATCTAAGTAAGTTCGTAAGTGAATGCTGTGTGATGCGCACTTCGCACCAGATTGTTTTTAATCAAATCGTAAAAAAGGAGTAAGAAAAAATACAAATCCCTTATTGTATAAAATACATATCCCTTATATTGTTGGTAAAAATTACGAGGGCCTTCTAATAGAGAATAAAATTTGTCCTCTATACTAAATGTTAGTACCTACATTCAAATATTGAGTTTAGTTGTCTTTATAAGAAGGCCCACTTAATTTTTACAAACAGTATGATTCTCTAGAAAATACATTTTTTTTCTATGATTGGTCTAGTTTTCCTGGAGTAAAACTGGAATCGTCAAAACTATATAGTTCTAACTAGATTTATTATTATTTTTTTTGCTCTCTATAAGTTTGTTTATTTATTACATCCCTCTCTTTCTTGTTATTTCTAGTTTAAATTTGATTTATTATTTCCAATATCCAGTTAGTAGATTTTAAAATTCAGTGTTAAAATTTAGACCAATCAGTGTGTCTTAAGTCGGTTTTAGGATTTGAGTCAAATCGAATTTTAGCCCTAAATCATTGATCTGTTTGAAATCAGGATAGCAATTTTTAAATCATGAAATTAATATAATATTTTATAGTTGAATTCCTGGTCCATCATCCCCTGTTTCACGGTAAAAATACTCATTTGCAAAGAATTGGAAAACTAAAAGTCGAAGATTTGAGGATTATTATAATGATTTGTATTAAATATGACAATGAAATGTATAAGTAGGATTTCCACTTATCCTATCATCTGTTCCGAATCAAATATAAAAGACTAAGGAATATTTTTCGATATATTTTCTGTATAGAAAATATCATACATAAAAATACTACATAAGTATAACTATATTTTACTTAAGAAGATTGATTTTAATTGAAACTAAAAATGGTCAAAAAGAAGAAAAAAACTGTAATTGAAAATTTAACGTGTGTTAATATCCTGGCAGGGATATTTATAAAAAATATTGTATTTCATTTACATCAATATAAATATATAAAATTACTAAGAGTTTATTTTTATTTAAATCAATAATTTTTTATTGTTATTTTCAGGTACTGGAAGAAGAGAATCACCAGGTAAGCAATGACACCAATTACAATAAGGATTATGTGAGAAAATCATAAATAATTTTGATAATTGCTTCACAAATGTTTACTAGTTGTCTAAACATTAAACTCTAATTAAGCTATTCGATAGAAAATATCCCGAGTTATAAAACATAGAAGGAGACATAATTTTCACTCTTATTTCATAAAACTATATAAAAATTTGGTTTACTAAATTTTGTAATTTATTAAGCCTATAAATGTATATGTTTGTAAAAAAGATTGTAAAATTATAATAGTTAATTAGTGAGTCTGAGAAATACCCCCATAGAAAATCTCCTTTTTCCAACAGTAAGATGGAAGATAACATTCGCTTCTTATCTATGCTTCCTCTAAGAATAATGTTTCCACTGTCGGCAAGCCATTCATACCCTTTAAGTGATTCTATTGTCTAAGAGTCCAAGGACTTCAATTTCGGCAACATTAACTGCAAATGGTATTCCTGCTTTTTTGCATGATCTAATATATATCACTGGTGTTTGGTCAAAAGGGTTTAAGTCATCGAATGTGAAGCTTAAACAAGGATATACCAAGCTATTGAAAATCATTATAAATTCTTTCTGATTGTATTTCTTTATTCCAGAATAACAGATTAAACCATATTCTTTCAATAGAGACTGTAATAAATTATGAATAACGAATAAATTATATTCAATTATGAATTTTAAGATGAGGAGACAAAAAAACATTTTTTATGACCTAAGCCCTTCTGCCCAAACATGAATGGTATATGTTAGATAATATATTACTTAAGTGTATAAATTTAAATTATTTAATTTAGCATCTTTTATAATTAGGAGTGTAAATTAATTATGGTTTTAAAATCATGATATTAATCTACTTGTTTTTTTTGTTTTTTTTAAAAGGTTTGGATTTCTAAACTCTTTTCTTCGTATTAACAATTCGTCGTTTTTAAATTATAAAATAATTTATTTTTTAAAACCATGTGTAGCCCTGAAATCCAAATTTGAACTGGTAAAAAAATAAAAACAGTGGACCTGTACTATACATATAACACCATTGACTAGAATTAAAGGTATAAAATAGATAAATAATGAACAGTGTAGAATAAAATTTTCCCTTTAATCGGTTTAAAATTATGAAATCTATCGCTTAATAGTATGAAATTGTAGTGGTAAATAACATTTCTTCCGTTTTAGCAGAGGTTATTTAAAAAATCTAGTTTGGCGTTGAATGGTTATTTCATTTATAGATTATACTTTCTCAGATAAAAGGAAATAAGGCGATAAACGTGTTCTTTTATTTTTTACATGAATGTCCTACTTCAAGATTTGTCACCAAGTTTTCTTTTGTAATTTTTCATTCCTCTATTAGACAATGACATCAAGAAGATAGATAAATTCATTTTATTTTAAAATTAATTTGCGTTTGATTAACGACTCACTATATTCTGAACTGAATCAATGTGATAAAATTATTATTAGTCATAATCTTTTTTTTTGAACATCATTCATCTGACAATTTACATATTTCACAATACCTGTCTTTTTCAGTCTTCTAAAAGTGCATCTTTTTCTTTGAACCTCTGATTATTCCAAGTTTTTTTATTTGCGCTAAATCTCATCTACTTATTAATAATAATAGTGATATAGTGTACCCTCTAATAATCTTTTATAATAAACCTTTATTTACAAATAGGTTTGTTTACTTTCAGCTAAATAAATGAAACCAGCTTTTTGTGCAAAGCAGGTACCTATTCGCTAAGTTATGCTACCGTATTATTAGAGGAATCTCGTCGCGTCCTTTAAGTGCCGGTATCAGCTTTATTAGATCCCAGCTTTCGACTTCCGTTCACTACGTTTAATTCACTACGTTCCGTCACATTTACTTTATCCTTCTTGATATCGCAAAACCATTAAATTTACACAAAATATAATTTTTATTGTTACTTTATTTGTACCTACACATAAATGAAAAGGAAGATTAATATATTATAAGAGTCAAATATTTAGAGTTCATTCAAGTGGTAAGTGAATGTATATATATATATTTCTATTTCTTAGAATATTATAATATTAAAATATTATATATATATATATCATATTCATTCTATTTCTATTATACTCTAACCTTTTTCGTGTACATATATATATATACATATATATATATATATATATTAACCACGAAAGAGATTAGGGGATAATAGAAATAGATTAAATATGAAAAATATAAGAATATATATATATATATATATATATATATATATATATATATATATTAACCACGAAAGAGATTAGTGTATAATAGAAATAGATTAAATATGAAAAATATAAGAATATATATATATATATATATATATATATATATATATATATATATATATATTAACCACGAAAGAGATTAGTGTATAATAGAAATAGATTAAATATGAAAAATATAAGAATATTCACCCTCGAAGGTGTACTTACTTAATATTGAAAAATATAAAATTTAATTTTTTTTCCAATCCCCATCATATTTCGATCGAAGCCAATGGACCCGAGTTGATTGAATAATCACTAGTGAATTGAGGACGGCGAAGATTTGGGACTTTGCAGTTTAATCCCCAATCCATTCCTCTGACCACTCCAATAAACTCTGATTGCTACATTTATTTCTCTCTTTAGTTTGTCATTAGATTATTTCATAGCGGTCCTTCTGCTTTAAGTTGACAATAGTGATCAAAAGTTTATTAAAATGTAAGTTGTATAATTTTTTTAATTAAAATATTGAATATAAAGGTTTTTTATTTAAATGTATGTTTTACACATTTTATAGTTTATTTGGTGGAGGGGGTTTGAACTTGTGACTAATGGCAAGAAAACTAGCAGCTTAAGACTCTATATATGTACTATGTCATGTTACATTACTTTTCACATCTATGGCTGTAATTACATAATGGATTTCTGTTTAATTGTTTTATTTTATTTTGACGTAAAATTTTGTAACTAAGTACCCAATAAAAGTTGGTTTTATAGGCATCCTGTTACGTTAAGCTTTCAAAAAAACCTCTTAACATTTCAAAGCTTGATATTAATAAATTAATTTTAGACCTCCACTTAGTGGAATTAAGCAAATTACCAATCGCAATTCGCAAGATAAAATTTAACCATGACATCAGTGGTTAGGTCGAATTTAACTAAAAATGGTTTAAGTGGCTAAAAAAAAGCATGGAGGCGGTTTATGTCATAACGGTCGTTGTGAAAAAATGGTATTAGTCAGGCTTATGCAATTATATAATTGTATACTTATATAATTTAGTAATTATAATTTGCTTTGAATCTGTTGTCATTGACCATTTATATCTATTCAGTTGGTTTAGTAGCCATAATCAGTAGCTGCTATTTTGGAATTTTGACGCAATTTCAACGCAATTAAAGGGCAAATTAAGGGTTATTTGATTTAACCCACTGATTCATCGGTATGGCAGATATATTAACGTCGTTATTTATAAGAAATAAGTAAAAATGGACCCCCCCCCCCTTCGTCGCCTCCTCCCCCATTAATTTTTATTCCATCTTTATTCCAACTTTTATCCCATTTTTTTTTATTTTTTGTTCAAAACATAACATCTGCACATCGATTTGTATGACTTGGATTAATTTCAGACAAAGAAGGCTTAAATATACAAAGTGTGCTTAAATTGGTCGTTGCGCAGCTTTTCTTTAACTTCCTTTTCTTTCTTTTTTTTGGTGCCGGTTGAAGAGATATTATTAGTTCTATAGAATTTTCTTCTTTTGTTTACAACTTTGAAAAAATGTTTTATATGTACTGAGTTTTTTATTGTATTGTTTTTTTTAATATCCAATACTGGGAATATAATTAGGTAAAGATTACTGAAAAGAGATGTTATAAATACGTTCGAAAAACCAGATGTTTCGAATCATCAGGAGATGAATTAGGCCTTCTTATTATTTCTCAATAGGTATTGGTATTCTGCCAATCGTAAGCCTAAAATCTCGCTCATATTTGATGTTCAAACATGAGTATTTTTAAGGATAGTTTATTGTAATATTTGTCTAAAATTTTTATGTGTTTTGTTTTATTTCACGAAGATTTCGAATCGTTGAATAATGACTTTATGTTTCATGAAGTAACAGGGATTTACTAGTACTATAATTATGAATCTGAGGTCTTCTTCCTCAATAAGCATCAGTTGGTTTCTGAAATCTGCAATGTGAGTAAAACACTGAAGTCCTGTAGTACTCATAGAGTATAGAATCAGATAGAGGAGGCACGGCTACTGTGGCTGTCTCCTGAAAGTGTGCTCCCTGCGTGCGACCTGGAGGTCCCGTAGTCCACACCTCACTGCTATCATCTTAAACAGTTATTCGGCTCTATTTCTGTTTTTAAATAAAGTGGGGTATCAATACACTAACAATTAATCTATTACCATTATAAGATTCATTTTTATAACATTAAAAAACCATCATGGAAGATTATGTCTGAAGACTTAATGGCTTTTAAATGGATCAATTTAGTTAGTTTATGACGGATTTAATTTTTTTTCTATTGATTGATTCTTGTCAGAAGTCAGTTTTTTTAATTTTTATATTAAAATAAGATGACCGTATAATCTGGATTAATAACTTTAAATCCAATGTTCTTAAATAAGTCTGAATCCAATGTTCAGAAAAAATGAAAAAGTTCTTGTTTAAACATTGAGCCAGTAATTTGTTAACATAGCGATTTTCTGATATGAATTCCATAAAAATTCGCTTAAAAAATTTGCAAATTATTGTAACATCATAAGCTGGTTGAAATAACCCTCCACGATTTTTGATTACCAGCAGACTTTGTTGTATTTAATGGCGAATCACTAATTACCGTCAAGCACTCTTTGCATGATATTTCGGATGAGAGTCTTTTTACTATTAATCCGAAATAATATACTATTATTCATTTTTGGTTGATCTCATTAGGTTGCTGCGTAACTTTTAATTTAAATGTAATTTTGAAATAAAAAATCACAATACATGAAATGAAAATTACAATAAAATTTACTAGCAATCTATTCAACTACATCAACTAATACCCAATATATTAATTCGATAGTTTGTCATTGCTTATAATGTTGAAGTTTTCGGATTTCGAAGGTTCTAACATTTAAATATGACTGTGTAACTCGACCATTGAATGAGAAGATAATTAATGTAGACAAAATAAAAGAAATTTAAATTAAGTGATTGGGAAAACAAAAATTACAAATTTAAGTATCTGTGTTTTCATTTTCTTCCACCACGATGTCCTTAGGATTTGAGACTTATTTAAACTACTACTAAAATATTGATTTTATCCAAAGGGGTAGCATTTCCTCCACTTGAATAAAGACTCATGAAGCTCTTTGTGTACAATGATTTTTCTAAAAAAAAAATGCAAAACTCAAGACCACTGGGATTATTATTATGTCCTCCACTTCTAATGTAACTAATTATCCACTAATAATGTAACTAATAATCTTTCCAAGTGGTCTTGGGTTATTTTGTATGAGGGAATATACTTAAACAGTTTATCTTTCTTGACCAATGAGCAGTACATAAATTTTGAACTAATTATCCAGACAAGGAAGCCCAAGAATCCTGTTTTCTAGAACCACTGATGACCGTTGAAACCACCTATTCATGCTTTAAATTACTTATATGATTTTATCAAAGTATTTCGAAAGAATCAATTTTTTTTTTTCTTTTTTTCAAATATATTTTTGAAGTTGGCAATTTTTCGATCAATTCTTCAATTTCGTGTTCCTCAATGGTTTTTAGTTTGAATCAATTTGTTTGATAAATTTATTCTAAATTTTCCTCTAATCTTGGGATTTTTCCTTTGTTGTTGTTCGGCACAAATTCTTTGTTGGTTTCCGTTTCAAACACCTCCGTGGATATATGAAAAAAAATCATGGTATCACATAAAAATTCAGAAAAGAATTTCTATAATTCAGAATTATCCAAGTTCTAAACAGTGATGTTCCATCGAAATCGTCTTCCTTAAAATGTTCACTACAAATGAAGCTATTTTTTCTAGGTCCCCAATTTTCTCTCCTTATTGCTTTTACCTATTTGTCTTTTAATTAAGTATTGACCGGAAATCTAAAATAGAAGAACTAAAATTTGAACAAAGAGTAAAACATTATCCTATCAATTGAGGAAAAAATTTAATTAAAACACCCGTGAGAAGTTAATTTAGATGTGTGAGAACATGCTTTTGCATCCAAATGCTATCCCATTTTGGACATTTTATAAACTTTAACTATCACAAAAAACATACAAAATACTCCAAAAGAGCTCTGATAAATAAAAATAAAAATGCATGATCAATTAATCAAGATATTACATTCAGGGCCGTATAGGCGGGGGAGCTCTGAGACCTCAAGGAGTGGGGAAGCGGTGCACACTTCCAACCACGTGGTGACTCCTCTATGTTATTCTATACTCTATGGTAGTACTCAAGACCCCGAGTAGAACTTTAGTCTGCTGAGATGAGCCAAAATCGGGTCTAATCATAAAATCTGTACTTTAAAGAGAAAATACAAACAAAAATAAAAAATGACTGTGGAAAAATGTGTGACTTTGAGAAACGGCAATTAACAAAACACGTCAATTTCTGATGTAAGTAAGTTGGTAATTTAAAGTTGTGTGTTGCGCGCATTGCACCAGATTTTCGGTTAGTTTGCCTACGGTATCTTTGTTTAACCCTAATGTTATGTTTACATTAGAATCAGGCGATTACGATCAATTAGTTTATTACGATCAAAGAATCGTAATAAACTAGTAACATACTTTAAAAAAAATATATATACAATATAAATATATACAATTACCATGGTCAAATAATTGTTAACTATTTGGTAGGAAAATATCGCCCTGAAAACTACGTATACCGTATTGTTAACGAATTTTTTTTTTACGTTTAACAATTGACATGTATCGTTCTTATATTCTAATCCTAAGCCTCTTTCCATGACTAACCAAGATTTCTCTCGATGGTTTTCGGGATGTTAACATTTTCCTTCTCTTTTTCATAACCACTTTATTAGATATGTGTTGGAGTTTGGAAATACCGCAGCTATGACTCCAAGAGTCCGTCTTCTTTTCCTGAAGTCTGTTTCTTTGCTGATTTGCATGCGTTTTATAACCATATATAATGCAACGAACTCTTGCAACGAAAACTGTTTTCGCCTAATATTATAAATCCATATTTCGACTATGTATAAAGAGCTCCCAAACATTAAGAAATAAAAAATTCAGATTTTACTACATATTATCCCCCGAACCTTAGTGAGTGAGTGACACCACGGTAGCTGCAGAACATCCCACGATTAAAATCAATAGATTGTTCGTGCATGTAGGGTCTTGATGCAGTATTACCTGCCCTTGCCCGTACGGCACCTATTAAACCTAGAGCAGTAAAGTTTTCCGTATTGTAAAATAATTCTTGAATTCTATGTTTTCGTATTAAAAAAAGAACTAACCTTTTTATTTTAAAAACATAATAAGGTTTACAAATAGATCCTCAACTATTGTTATGTATCATTTATTATTAAATGAGAATTTAAGGAGCAAGATCCTCGTTAGGTACAAATCCTTGGTTGTCAATCAACAACTTCATTGATGATTGTTGCGAGAGGAAAAAAATGACAAATGCTAAACACACAGGCTATCTTTCTGAAAGATGCGACTGTTAGGACTCACTCTCTAGTATTGAAGACACAAGGAATAATGACCATTCTGTAGAATAATAGGAGTAATTAAATTCTTACTAAGTTGGTAAGGTTCGGGAGAAGATTTAGTGATAATCCATTTCGATTATTTGAGAAGTAGGGTGACCATTGCCCAACTGTGGACTAAGTTTTATTGGTGGTACTTTGTGAGGCCTCAGGTTCCCGAGAACGATTGAATGTCTACGATGAATTTGTTCTGGGTATGCTGATGTAAGCTTCGCCATTCAGAGAATGACTATGCTGCGAGTTACTAAATCCTATAAAATTGTTACTTACGAGGAGGTATATGTCTTAACACGATACCTCTAGACCTTCTCCTGCACGAATATAATAAAACATATTTTTTTAGGAAAGATATCAGATCGGAAAGATAGTATAGCAGAAAAGATTGAATAGTAGGAAAGATAAGAATGAATGATCTGAAAAAGATATCCTCAGGCGGTCTTCTGGCATGAGTCTATGGAATGATTTCGCAAGAACCAGCCAAACGGAGAAACGGTATGACACCATCGAAGTAAAATAGATGGGTTGCTACCTAGAAAGGTTCTACCTTTAGGGAATACTTCCCTGCATTTATTAGCGATTGGAAATCATATGGAACCTCCTATCCCTTGTGGGGCATGATGGATTCCGAGTTTAACTCCTTTCCTTGTGGAATTGATCCTTTAACTCAAATCTTCCTACTTTGGTGTTCCGCAAACGGCTGCTGAGCTTCTCTTTATGACCTGTTCTGCTTTCGAAACTATGATGGCCATGCTGCTGAGATAGATAGGACTATTTGTCATCATTTGCTTTGAAACGTTGTTTATTTGAACATAACTACTGATCATTATGAACCAACATGAGAAGTGCATTTACCAAATCATGCTCCTTTTTGTGTTTTGGACTACAATATTTAAATTAAAGTGATATCATGGTTGCTCGTTCTCTGTGAATGTTTTTTTCAACTTTGACTCAGTGAGAAATGTCGTACTTTAGTCCTTATTAATTGTGCAGAAAAACACAAGTTGTACTAGCTGGAGATAATTTTTTTGTTCACGAACTACTTGCTTTTTTAGAACGCATGTAAGCTAAAAAAAAGAATAAGCTTGCATTTTGCAGATAATTAAAAAATGGTTTCTTTAGTTATTTATCGTATTTAATACAGATTATTATTTTTGATAATATTTTATTCACAACGTATAAACATTTCTTTTCTTAACCTATATTTAGCTATTATTAGTTAAAAAATTAATTAATGGTTTATAAAAGTAGAAAAAAAAATTTCATCGGTGAGTCTTCCTTAACCTTTTATTAAATTTAATGATTTCCGGAATTTGTTCTTCTTCCGTCCAAAAAAGTAATCATAACTTCTCAGAAAAAAATATTAATTATGCGCAATGGGAAAGTTTATTTACTAGCAACACAGATGTATGAGTATGGTGATATCAAAGAAAAAAAAATAGAACCGATGGTATACAGGTTTTTTATAAGAATGACTTGGTGAATTCTTGAATCTTTGTTCAAAATGATGTTTTTCTTTTCCCTCTTCCCACGGTTTTTGTTTATCTAAAAATTCTTTGAGAATTTATTCTTTATGTTTTATACACATTTATAAACCCTATTTATTGTTTGCATAGATCATTCCATTCATTTCTAACGTTAATTATATATAATATAATGATTTATAAACTTCATTCTGAGCCCTTTATAAACTTGTATAAGACGAAACCACCGTGAAGGTATATTGTCGGTGAATGCCTTGTTACAGATAAAGGGCCTTGAGGACTATTGGAAGTTTCCATGGTAACGTCTAATTATACCCATGGTATTAGTGGCTTCGCTGCCTCAGAACCCCATTGGAAATTTCAATGGAGATAAATCTTTTGCCGTATATTCAGGTGAGCTTCTTCCCAAAACGATTTTAGCGTGGTGATTTTAATTGGCGTAAAGATAAGTCGGGTATTCAAGTAATAAATTACCGCAGTCGTTGTATTATTATAATTTTAAAATGGCTCGGCTTAAGATCCACGAGGAAACTTATTAAAAATGTTGACTGAAATTTTTAAATTTAGAAGACGTGGAATTCTATATACAGTTAATTCGTCTTTTATTTTTAACTAGTTTGGTATTACATTATAATACAGTACCGTAATGCTTTACAAGTTTTTAAAAGGGATTTATAATTCGGCACCTCAGAGGCACACTGTCCTATATCTATTTTTTATTGATTTCGATCTTCATTATATCGAACACGCTGAATCCATTGAAACATAAAAGTAATGTCCACACTGCCCTAAGTCCATAGTTAATTGTGGGCCTAATATTTGTAACTCGATTTCGACCAATGAGATGTCCGGCAACCTAAATGAAACGGCTCTTAAATCAAAATGGGTAGAAATGGTCTTAAAAAATTGATAGTTCCGGCTTAAAATTTTTTCTGACAATATGCTTTAATTAGTCATTAGGAATATGGATAAAAAAAAACTTTTGTTGTGATAATATTTTTCCCCGACGGCGCTTATGCATATTCACCTTTAATACACGCCTAGCCTTACATTAATATTCAATTATACATTTTGTGGTTTTTTAATGGCGACATTACTTTAACACCCATCAAATTTTCGCTTTTATTAAACTAACTTGTTTAATATATTATGACGTTAAACGAATAAAACAGGTGCTAAAAGAGTTCTTAACTTTTTTGGAACTGTTACATTCATCTATTGTACCTAATCACACGTAGGTATGATCTAGACCTTCCTGGATTGTTTCATTTTGGAATAAATAAAAGGAGCGATAAAATTGGGGCTTAGTCTCGAAACAAATGGTTACTTTTAAGTCTCTGTTCCGTCACTGATATTATAAGAATTCACTGTTACTATTTTGATTTTAATTGCTTGTTCATAATTTTAAATTTTACTCTAATAAAATTATTTAAACCCACATTTGAGTGACAATATCATGCCTTTTCCAGATCTCTTTTGTTACTTTACTACTTGATACACTGTGATAGATCGTAGATAGTATTAAGCTACTTACTTTGTTGTACTTTCAAGAGTGGGAAAATTCAATTGAAATTTCATTTTTTGATTACAATAATAAAAAATCTTCTGCGATGCGCACAACACACAACTTTCACTTACCATCTTACTTTGATAAGAAATGTTTTGTTAAATGCCATTTCTCAAAGCCACACTATTTTCCACATTCATATACTTATTTTTGTTTGTACTTGCTCTTTAAAGTACACTAGTTTTTTGTATTATTGAATAAAAGTTTTTACTTGTGATAATTCGGCAATGCAAGCATAATATTCCAAATCGTCTGATTTTATAATTCTCTTTGTAGTTGTTGAAAACTTCATATACTTCCCGTGAAAAAAATAATTTCCATTAAATAAACGAAACATCTTTATTAATAAAGCATTGGTCTGTCATTAAAGGCGTACTGTGGGCATGCGTGAGCTCAGCGTGTTGTATGAGTTGACGGAATATTTTTCTTTTTTTCTCCTGTATATGTTTACTTGATTTGTTGATATCTCATTTTTAGCCGTTTATTCATTCATTATTTGTTCAAATTTTTAAGCGAAACGAGAGACATATAATTTCTCCATATAAACAAAAACAAAGGTAAGTACTTTATAGGAAAACAAAAAAGGCCCTTCCCTTCTATAGACTTCAGATGTCTATAGAAAGCTGGTAAGCAGTCTCCGACATAACGGAGCCGACTTCCATACTTACCACCTACCTGCTGATAAAAATATGAGAATTGTGAAAAATTTCAACCACACCACAGTACTCCCGTATCTGAGATAAATAAAGATTTCGAAAAACATGGGCACGAGGTCACCAATGTTTTATATCACGCTTTAATAAAAGATCTCTACCAATGTTTTTTATAGATATCTCCAAGACTACATACAATGACAAAATTTATGAAATTAAGTCAATTTATTATACCTGAATCATCATCGAAGAACCGAGGAAAAAAAAGGTTAATACCACAAAGTATTAGATGCCAACAATATGGGCATACTAAATCCTATTGTAATCATGCACCTCGTTGTGTAAAATGTGGCCAAGGTCACGACAGCTCCTCATGCACCAAGCCGAGGGATAAAGCCGCTAGATGTGCGAATTGCAACGGTGAACATCCAGCGAACTATCGAGGATGTCAGGTCCTTAAGGACCTGAGGACTCAGAAAAAAACACGTATCAATCGCTTCCAGCAGTCTTCGCCTATACCTCCGCCTCCGCCCTCAAGTTCCGAACATTACCCGACTCTCCAGCCTCCCAAGCCTGCACAGCGAGTTCAGAAACGCCATACGGACAATCAACAGGGATCATCTTCACAGCAGATCGGACAGCGAACCGAGCCATCTCGAAATCAAACATATTCGGGTGTGAGTCGGGAATTCACCCAGCAGCCAACTTCAGCTGATAAAAACCCACCAGCCCCTCCTCAATTGGTTCAATTACTTACTGGTCTGAACTCCCTCTTGCAACCCCATTTTACTCTTTAGCTCGCACAGGTGACCCAAGCCATGTATCGTCACTAGAAGACTAAAAAGGCGCTGGATGAGGGATCTGCTCTCTTAGACAGCCAAGGTAATTGAATCAAGCCAAGAAGGGGGTGCTGTTGGGTGCTTTCCTTCCTCATGCCTGACATGTCATTATTTCATTTTACCGCCATCTCATTCGCTGATTGTCCGCACTTTGCAGATAGGTGCGAATTAAGAATTAAAGTAAAAAAAAAAGAAAAAGAATACATTGAGATCAGCTCAGTTAATAGCATGTGGATATGAAAATTATCTGCAGTCAGATTTTTATATGAAAGAAACTAATTGTTAGAAATGGACATGTTCTGTATACTTATCTGCGGGCCACAGAAAAAAACATTTTATTGATTGTTACTCACCCTATTTAGTAAGTATATTTTGAATTTTATAACTTGAAGTAAAAAAGGTATGTTGAAACATTTAAAGTTTTAGTGTAGAAATAAGTCATAGAAGACAACCTAAAAGAAAAAACCTCTGAACATATTTTTTCAATATCAACTGCCGAAACGGTTCTCAATAAAGCCCTTTATTGAAAACCCGCCCCACCAATCGGAGATAGCAATGAAGTGTTGATTGAAGGGATGAAAATGAATGGTATGTTACATATTCGTGTTCGACATATGACTATTTCTTATCTTAATTTATTTGTTTCCATTGTGCAGTTAAAAAAAAAAAATAGATGGACTTAAAAGTTTTACAGTTGCTTGCATTTTAATATTGTAAAACATTGGTTTGACATTATGGATTGAGCAGCGCCTCATGGCTGTTGTATATAAAGCGCTGCGTAGTAAATAAAGTGAGAGAGAGGAATTCTTTTTATCAAAATTAGCGCTGTGTGCACAGATAACTAACTAATAGAACTACTAATGTGGCTATTTCATGATTTTCTAAAATATGTTTATTATTCCAAAAATTAATAAGTCAATGCTATCATCCATTTTCCTACCTGGAGTCAATGCCGTCCTTCTCACAAGGGAAGAGACACGATTAGTCTCTCATGGGGATTTTTTTTTAAGAGGATCCTGAAAAAAACATCTTGCCATTCGCGCCAACTTTCCCTAGAAGCCAAGAAAAAAAAAATAAAATAAAAGAATGACAATCTAATTTTTTAACTCGAATTGAAAAACATCGTCATGATTCTTGCAACGGAATATTTAATTATATGTGCATATTTTAGCAAAGGTGCAAGCTTTCCGTAGATTCTGTTTAAGGTCAAAGAAATTGTAAATTTATGCAAACTACCCCAATGGATTATTTAACGGATAAAGTGGCGTCGGATTTGATTTCAGCGACCTCAAAAACATTGAAAAACATTTATTCAATAACAAGTATCGCTGAAAAAGTTCGCTTGAAGATCTAATTTTTGGAAATTTCATTGACCAACAACAGCATACTTAGAACTGCTGTGTTGTCCCGCATCATAAATAATAAATTTGGTGCAAAAATCTTGTCGATATCTTTTTTTGAAACTGGAGAAATAAAATGCAGTATTTTTGTGTTTTTTTTTTTCCGGCTTCAAAAGAAACTCAAGTCATTTAATTCATTGAATGGGTAAATACCCTTGTGATTCAAGTGAATACGGTTCATTAGTTTAGGTTACTGAAGGGATTAACGAATTCGGTTGATCTAAAGGCCGGAAATACTTTACCGGAACGAACCCAGATCGTTTTAAGTAAAACCGCACTCGGACGTTCGGTTGTTCGTCCGTTTATTGGCAGTTTCAGGTGTGCCTCTATTGTCCCGAACCCTGCCTTAGTTTCCTTATTGATTACGAATTGATAAACTGTTTTAATTATTTTTATATTATTTTAAATGTAAACTATTAAAGTTGGAAAAATGATAAAGAAATTGTTCACGTGGTGTACTGGCTCTTGTATTTTTCAGACAGTTATGTGACATAAGTGTGATTGTTTTTTTTTCTACACAATTTATTTCTGTTTTCAAAATCTTTGCTATTCTATTATTTACAAGTACTTTGAAGAATTCCGCTTTCGCTACAGAATATTGCTATTATATGCTTATTAATTAATTAATGTTATAGATAAATTTGGCAAGTTGAAGTCAACGGTTTCATGTTTACTAACCGAATTCCCTCATCCATCAGATTTTTTTTGGTGTAATAATAAATACAAAAACAAAAGTACAAATACAAAAAAAAAAAAAAAAAAATATGGCGGGTTTTTATTTTTGCATGATTCCAAAATATTGACCGCTTGGTTGGCTTATATGACTTGTAGATTTTTTTATTCAGCTGTATATATGCTTTAAAATTTAAAAGTACGTTAAATGTATTTCTTTTTCTCTTTAAAGTTTCGGGGAACGAAGTTCCAAAACTTCAACGAAAGTTAAAATCTATTTTTTTAAAAAATTTTAATGCTTACAGCAGAGAGTTTATATAATGCTGGTAAGCCAACTAACTGGTTAGTTCATATTTTGGAGTATTGCAATTGTATCCTAACTTATCAATTTTGTCCCTATTTGAATATTTTCGGGTAGATTTAGTAGTAAGTATACAACACTATAGGGTCATTCCGCGTCAAATCAACAATACAATACAATAAGGCTTAACGGACCCGAAGGCCCGACGCCGACACCACCAATCGGTCCCTACATACCTCCATCCACCTCCCCCCGTCCAATCCCAAATTTACAAGATCTGCTTTCACCAAATCTTCCCACCTTCGCCTAGGCCTACCCCTCGGCCGTTTACCAGTCGGCAATGCATTTATCAATCTTTTAGGAATTCGTTCGCTACTAAGACTCGCCATTGTGCATGCCCACTTTAACCGACGCGCAGCTATAGACTCGATTACATTTACCGGGTAAAGCTCACGTAATTCCGCATTGTGTAGCCGTCTAAATTCTCCTGTTGACTCATCTTTCTTCGGCCCGAATATTCTACGCAGCACTTTATTTTCAAACACCATAAGGCGTTTCTCATCCCTTACTGTAAGCGGCATTGTTTCACATCCGTAAAGAACAGTCGGGAGAATTATAGTTTTGTAAATCCTATTTTTAAAATTTCGGGATAGAAGGCGTGACCCAAGTAGTTTTGCAACCATGAAATAACAAGCATTTCCCACCTTTAACCTAGCCTTAATTTCCTCTTCGATTCCGTTTTATCTAGTTACTGTAGATCCTAAATATCTAAATTTCTCAACAGCTTCGAATATTTCCTCTTCTACTTCAATATCGCCAAAATTGTCCCCGTTTCTACAACTAACCATATATTTTGTTTTTTCCGTATTTATTTCTAGCCCTACTTCTTTTCCGGCTTTCATCAATGCTTTCGTGTAAACTTTCAATAATTTCGTGTAAACTTTCTTTTCCAATTGTCGGATAATATATTTGTTCCCTACCCACCTTTGCGTTAGCGTCTCCTAAAACTCTCTTCATATAGTTTTGCGGTAATTTATCGAAAACCCATTCTAGTTTATCGTAAAATTCCGACTTAACTTCGTCATCGCTGTCTTCGGTCGGAGAATGTATGTTTATTAACGCGATTTTTAGCCACCGCCCCTGAAATACAGCCACCGATATCCTATCCCCGAAAAATTGAACGTCCCTCAAAGCGGATATCAACCTATTTCTAATCAGAAACCCAGTGCCTAAACAATAATTTTCGCCATCCGTACCAAACTCGGACGCCCGCATCAAATCAACACAAAAATATATTTATAAAAATATAAAGATTGGTGTCGTTTAAAGGCGCATTCGATGCCGTTTCATATGCTATACAAAAGAGTATAGGTTGGTACTAAAGAAATTGTCTTAAAACCTAGTTTAAAATTTTAATTTTAATTTCCTCGAAAAGGGCATCTTTTAAAATTTTTATATTTTTACTTTCACTTACCTATATATGAAATATATAGTAAGGAAAGTATTGCGATCGTGAAGAATTTCGATTCCGGTTTTCAACGGAAATACACGTTTTGGGGTCCCCATGAGTCAAATTAACGTATAAAGTCCCGCGCCAAATTAAAAAAAGACAATACAGATCCAAATGAATATAATGAAATATTTAATAAAATCATTCATTCATTGTCCGAACACCTATTGATATTCACCGATGGTTCCAAATCTGATACATCAACGGCTTCCGCCTTGATAGCAAAAGAAACTCCACCCAGATGTCCTAAGTGTGATGAAAGATTGACAGTAGCTCACATCTTCGAGGCTTGTACTACGAGTAACTACAAGAGAAGGCTACAAGACCAGGGTATACCAGCAAATATATCCATTGCATTGGGAAATAAAGAAAAGTTCTTAAATAAGGTCATTTCTTATCTCTCCAGGGAAGGATATCTTAAAAGCATTTGATTTTTCTTTCTTTTTTTTCTTCTTCTATCCTTTTTAAATTATCTATCCTTTTCCTCTTTTTAATTAATTTATCTTTAAATTTTTCTAACTCAGATTTATCTCCCTTTCCGTCTCCTATTCTGATCAATCTTGTTCTCAATCTTTATTTTGATTGCTTATTTATTTATTACTAATTCTATTATTTGAAAGCATGCTTCCAATTTAAATAACTAAAAACTTAAAATCAATAAATTTAAACAAAATAATATAGATATAAACAAGGGCGTTTATGACCAAGGGGTTTTACGTCTTCATACTAAAATAACCAACCAACCAAGTCCCGCGAAATGGTCTGTGTGTGTGAACAGACTAGCTCAAAAACTATAAACCGCACAGACCTGAAATTGGGTATTTGGTGTATGTATATGCCCGCGAGTAACAGCAAAAAATTCATCAAAATTGGTCAAACGGAGGGGGTACTTTATTTAAGGAATTTTGTCTAATTTTTAGGTTTTTTTTTTCGATTTCCTCAAAAACGGCTCTAACGATTTTGATTAAACTCGGTATTTGGTGTATGTATATGCCCGCGATGCGACAGTAAAAATTTCATCAAAATTGATTAATTGGAGGGGACACTTTACTTAATAAATGTCCCATTTTCACGTGTTTTTTTTTAATTTACTCAAAAACGATTTTGATCAAACTTGGTATTTGATGTACGAGTATGTATATGACCGTGATGCGACAGCCGAAATTTCATTAAAATTGGTTAAACGGAGGGGGCACTTAACTTTAAATGTTGTCCCATTTTCACGTGTTTTTTTTTCTATTTGCTCAAAAATGGCTTTAACGATTTTGATCAAAGTTGGTATTTGATGTATGTATATGTGACAGCCAAAATTTTACTAACCGTAATATGAAAATAAAAACTTTTATTTATTAATAAAAAGATTAATGTTACTTAAGAGAGTAAATACGTGATGCTCAAATTTTGAAGCATCGCAGGTGTATAAAAATATGATATAAGATAATAATCTATAATTAATATAGGTATATTTTAGTCTAGAAACTTTTGTTCCATAATAAATTTTCGAAAACAATATAAAGCGATTTTAGAGGAACAGTTATCGGTCTTGATTTCCGTGATAAGAGACGTAAATACACCTATCGATTCACCTTCACGATGTATTTGCAAAAAGCAACTCGTAGTAAAAAACAAGCAAGGAGTAAAAAAAAAAATCGAGTGTTGATGCAAATTGTCCCTTCATAAATAAATTAGCAATAATGAATCGAAAAGTGCTAAGAACTACCAAATTTTGCTATACAGATACTCTATAACGAATGGAGATACACAAATATAAGTATGTACTTAAATGTGGAAAAATGTGTGAAGTTGAGGAATGAGATTTTATCGAAACACGTCGATTTCTAATCTGAGTAAGTTGCTAAGTGAAAATTGTGTATTGCGCGTATCGCACCTGATTTTTACTTTCACTTACCTATATATGAAATATATAGTAAGTGGAAGTATTGCGATCGTGAAAAATTTCGACTTCCGGTTTTCAACGGAAATACACGTTTTGGGGTCCCCTGAGTCGAAATGACCAAGTCCCGCGAAATGGTCTGTGTGTGAACAGACTAGCTCAAAAACTATAAACCGTGCGATCCTGAAATTGGGTATTAATGTAGGTATATGCCCGAGATGTGACAGCAAAAATTTCATCAATATTACTTAAATGGAGGGGGTACTTTATTTAATAACTTTTTAGGTTTTTTTCGATTTTCTCAAAAACGGCTCTAACGATTTTGATTAAACTGAGTATTTGATCTATTTATATGCCCGAGATATGACTGTAAAAATTTCATCAAAATTGATTAACCGGAGGGGGGACTATACTTAATAAATTTTGTAACATTTTCACGTGTTTTTTTTTATTTACTCTAAATTGGCTCTAACGATTTTGATCAAACTGGGTATTTGATGTGTGTATATGCCCGAGATATGACCGTTAAAATTTCATCAAAATTTATTAACCGGAGGGGGGACTTCACTCAATAAATTTTGTATCATTTTCACGTGTTTTTTTTATTTACTCAAAAACGGCTTTAAATATTTTGATCAAACTGCTGGGTATTTGATGTATGTATATGCCAAATATGTGATAGCCAACATTTCATCAAAATTGATCAACCGAAGGGGGGACTTTACTTAATAAATTTTGTATCATTTTCATGGGTTTTTTTATTAACACAAAAACGGCTTTAACGATTAACAAAAATAAGATATGAATGTAGAAAAATGTGTGGCTTTTGGAAATGATATTTAGCAAAACATGTCAATTTCTAATCTAAGTAAGTTGGTAAGTGAAAGTTGTGTGTTGCGCGCACGCACCAGATGTTTTTATTATAAAAAAGGTAGTATTATATTCATTTACACAAAAAAAAATATAACAGTGGGATCATAATTTCTTCATTACTAAAAGTATTGTAAACTAGTGATAAAATTTCATAAATCTAGCATTTTATGATTAAAAATAGCTACAGACGCTTTCCAAATTTGACTAGAACTATGAGATTGGTGTCTTTTAACAGCGCATTCCATGCCACTTCATATGATATACAGCAATTTATAGGGTGGTATTTAAGAAATTTTCTTAAAACCTAGTTTAAAATTTTAATTTCAATTTTCTCGAAAAGGGCATCTTTTAAAATGTTTATATTTTTTATAAAATAGGTAGTATTATATCCATTTATCCAAAAAAATATAAAAATCGGATCAAAATTTCTTTATTACCTAAAATATTGAAAACTAGTGATAAAATTTCATAAATCTAGCATTTTATGATTAAAAATAGCTGCAGATGCTTTCCAAATGACTGGGACTATGAGATTGGTGTCGTTTAACGGCGCATTCTATTCCATTTCTTATTATATACAAAAATAAATTAGTGCTAAAGAACTTTTCTTAAAACCAAGTTTAAAATTTTTAATTTCAATTTTCTCAAAAATGGCATTTCTTTTTAAATTGTTATTTTTTTTTTTTTTTAAAGTAGGTCATACTGCTATACATACATACACCTATACATTGTTATATATCATATGAAACGGCATGGAATGCGCTGTTAAACGACACCAATCTCATGGTCCTAGTCAAATTTGGAAAACATCTACAGCTATTTTTAATCATGATTTTTTCTGTTTCTGGACATATTTTTGAGGGCTTTAGAGACCAATAATTCAAAAACGGGCAGACATATCTTAGTAATATTTCACAATTGTTCTAGTACATGCAAGTAGTACACATTCACCAAATTTCAAGAAAAGCTGAGATGTTGAGGCACAAGCCTATGTTAAATTGACCTGGAATGATCCTATAGTTTATTATTTAACTAATTATTGTTATTTAGTTAATCCTCATTCTGGTTTGTAATTTAATTTAAATTTTCAATTATCAAAGATGAAAATCCCATCAATTTTTCAGACAATGGTTTTCCACTTTAGCTCTTACTTAATTGAAAGCTATTCTTAGTTTAGATTATGTGGTCAGCATCACACTTCGACTGCCGTGTTTTACTCTCGGCATCAAGAACGGTCCGGTATCTAATTAATCCCGACTGAATTCACTGTTTAATTAAGGGCCAGCGTAATGCGAAAGACTCCCCTAATTCTGGCATTGTTCGAATAAATTGTTGCTCTTGACTTTTAATTGTTTTATCTCAGAGTGGTATTCTTTGTGAATCATACTTTTACTTAATGCTTTAATCTTTTACCATAATTAATCCTTGAATATTAAAAAAACACAGCTTTTTCGGTTTCTGAATCTAATGTAGGTACAACAATTTTTAATCTAAAAAAATCCATTTTTTTTTCTTCGTTTGTTCATTTAGGCCGAGCGCACCTTAAGACACTCTTGACGCAGAGCAGTTTTTGTGGAAAGTGAATTAGATAAGGCGCACATTGAACTATGCCACGCAGGCGACGCAGAGCAGGCGGCACGAAAACAAAACTGCGTCGCACAGTTGCCTACGCACGTTGGAGAGCAGTTTCGGGAAGGCGGGGGATTTTTTAGTTAAAGTATGTTAGATTTCTTGGATTTAAGATCAGAGTCTGATTCGGATATAGAGTTCAAAACAAAAAAATTTGCATTATCAAAATTCAAGGTAAATATGTTTAATCTATAAATAGGTTTGTGATAAAATGAGAACATGGAGAAAAGACCAACTCTCGAAAGAATTCGCAAACAGAAACAGAAGGTTTCAGTCTGTTTATAGCTTGCTTGCGAAACCCTTATAGCCCTGAATAGGCGAAAATTTGGCATGTATTCTGCATGATTAATTGAATTATTGAAATAATACGAGACTTCGAGGCCTAGCACTATATATATCTGTATTAAATTAATACCCATTCTACAGAAGGAAGTCTTAACAAGTACAAGTTGGTTTTGAGCTCAAGTCGTCATCGGAACTTCAAAAATCTCAAAAGTTGAAATGACCATCTGAAACTACTTTTTGGAATTGGGTAAAAATTGGCATTTTTTCTTATTTCCGTATGTAGTTAATACCTACAAATTTCTATCATAATCTAATGGGGGGAGGTAAAATTTTAAAAAAACTTCGGCTGAATGATTTGACGGGGAATGGCCCTATTTATTATTAAAATAATCATTTCTATTAGATTAAGATATTTATAAAACATCCTTTGAATACCAATTAATTAATTTCGACGAGGTCAGTACTAAATATTGTTTGAAATGTATAAGTCATATCAGCTTTTTCTTTGGCCACAACCACTTTTGCTTATGTTGGGCCCTTAATAGCGCTTGAAAACTGTGAGACTGTGAATACATCTAACTGCATAATATAAAAACGATGAAATATTATAAACACAAAATTACGATTTTTTGTCAGTGCTTTCGTCTTCAAAAATTATATTTTATATTCTTTTTTTCTAAATCTGAAAAAAGATTCAGTAACATTATTATTTTATTTAATTTTTGGTCTATTCCAATCACAGTTCGTCGTGTTTTTTGCAGCCTAATTAACATATAATCCAAAGTTTTATTTGAACTAATATTATAATATAATTTTATTACGTTAGAGAAATTGTCGACATTTCTAGCAAATGTTTGTTGGGACTGTGCAATCAAGGGCGTAAAACTCGGCAAAGTGTTATTTAATGCTTTACAGAAGTTTTGGGCTAACCTGTTGGTATTTATCAGGATTCAGAAAAAGAATGATGCTATGAAAGTGCCAATTGAACAAAGGGTATATTGATGGATTATATAATACTTAAAAGAATAGGAATATAATTGATATATTTGTATTGTAAAATTTAAAAGTCATTGGCATGAAACTTATGCTTTTCTTCTGTAAAGCAACTAAAAAATTTAAAGTAGCAACAAAAACAGTATTCCAAAGCCACAATTAAATCTTTCCATGAGACTAAGGAGTATTATCAAAATAAAAATGTGTAAAAGTGGTCACTTGTGCTGCTGTGGTTAGCATAGCAACCTACAATACTAAGGTCGCGAGTTTGGGCCCTGCGGAGGCTCTAGGAATTTGTTATGGGAATAAAAAATCTTTGGCTCTGCCGTCCCTCGGATAGGACGTTAAATGGAGGTACCGAGCCTGTACTATGTCAGGTATTAGGTAAAAATTCCCATCCTAATTATACCCGGATATGCAAAATTTAGGACTCCCACTAGCATCGTCTGATTAGCCTTCGCGGCGTGAAAGGGACTTTAAACAAACAAACACCAAAATGGGTAAAAAAACCCATGATGCTTAAATTATTTAAAATATTTCTTTTGGGGTGAAAAACATATGGTATAAGATTATATTTAATAATCTTAATAATTAAATTTAATAATATTGTGGTTTACGTCAAGGGGAAAAACACTACGCTAATTCATGATATTCTACAAGAAGCCTTGTCAAATATCACTTCGTGGCTCAACACACGAGGCTTCGAGATATCCGTTAGCAAAACACAGGCAATCGTATTTACGAAAAACCGAAATTTCATCATCAAAAACATCAAAATTAACGGGGAAGATATAACCTAATCAACAAATGTTAAATATCTGGGTGTCACTGTAGATCGCTCTTTAACATGGACACCTTATATTAAAGATCTCGAATTCAAGTCAAAGTCAAATTGTTTACAATCTTTAAATATCCTAAAAACTGTCAGTAACCACAACTGGGGCGCGGATATAAGCAGCATAATTCGGCTTTATGAAACACTCATTATGAGCAAATTAGATTATGCGTGTGTAGCATACGGTTCCGCAAATAACAAAACTTTGGAGATGCTAGAAACGGTCCAAAATACAGCTCTGCGAGTTGCTATTGGAGCATTTCGTTCAAGCCCCATAGTGAGTCTCCAAGTAGAGGTTGTTGTAATGCCATTGGAAATACGAAGGAAGACCTTAGACTTGGCTTACTACATTAAGGTAATATCGCGGCCGGATCGCACTTTAAACGAAATTTTCCGATTGCTCACAATGAACCCTGTCAACATAAATACAAAAGCAAAACGGTCACTACCGGAAAGATGCTCAGCACACATAACCCATCTCGTTCTTGAACCCTTTCCCTCAATTTTGGAATATCGAATATTGCAGATAGCTCCCTGGTTGTTACCGATTCCTAAGATTAGCAAGGTAAAACATAATAAGGGCCTTGGACCAAAGCTGGAGATGTTGGAGTTCGCAGAATTTCAACAAGACCAACCCGAATATTTATACACAGATGGTTCCAAAACAGAGGATGGAGTTGGCGCAGCCGTTGTCTCTAATGAAATATACACTTATTCATTATCATCAATTCGCTCATCATACCACGCGGAACTTTTGGCAATTAATCGTGCAATAAACAAATTAAATACAGTAAACAAAAAGGTATACATATGTTCAGATTCAGAATCGGTTCTTAAGACAATAAAAAATCCATTTTCGACGAACACATTATTAACTGATATCTTAATACACTTGAAATCATTGGAAACGGTTGGGTATAAGGTACAATTTTTGTGGTTACCAGGTCACTGTGGTATCAAAGGCAATGAGCTTGCTGATACTATGGCGAAAAAAGGGATTAAAGAAGGAGAGCCAGTAACACATGCACTTGCCACAGAAGTAATAAGGCGCGTGAGAAATGGCAAGGCGATTGGTTCGGACTGAGAGACAACAAATTAAGAGTGGTTGAACCCAGCGTCGTTCCAAATCGAAAAGAGCTGCAGCCAAACAGAAGAGAGGAAGTACTTCTCAGCCGCCTACGGATAGGGCACACAAGGGTCACTAACGAGTACCTCATGGCAAGGAAATCCCCGCCTCAATGCAACACCTGCGGTGTGCCTCTGACGGTGTCGCATATCCTCACAGAGTGTTTTGCCTACGAAATAGAGCGGAGAGAAGTGGGACATGGAACCGACTAAGGCGAGATACTAAGTAACACCTTGAAGATGGCCGAAAAATTGTTGTTGTTTTTACGAAAAATTAATCTTTATGTCAAACTTTAATGTATTTTTTTCTCTTTATTATCTTTCATTGTCCTTTTGTTTTCCTTTTTTGTATAATATTATCCTTTATTCTCTTCCCAACTTAATCATTTATAATATTATCCTGTATTCTCTTCCCAAGCAACACCTAAATTCTTGTAGCGTTACTACCTTCTTTATTGTTTTCATTCTTTATTGTCACCCATAATTTTTTTGTTACTACTGTATTTATTATTGTTACTTGTTATTTATTATTATTGTTACTACTGTATTTATTATTGTTACTTACTGTACTCTTTTCTTTTCTTTTGCGAATGTTGTATGGGGGCTAAAATGACCCAAGTGGTTGAAAAGCCAATTTTGTTATAAATAAATAAATAAATAAATAATTGTATTTTTATATTAATCGCACCAAATTTATTAATATTTCAGATTATTTTTAAAATAAAGATTGTTACCGAAAAAGAATCGTGTTACCGTGTTTTTTTTTTTTTTTTTATCTTCCCATCTCTCCAACATATCGATTCCCCACAATTCTATCAATAAGTTCAAATTCACCTTCGGCATTTGTCACAAAATTATTTGATGCTGAGGGGGCCTTTATTCCTGCTGGTAACCCATTCTTTTGGTATTTTATTATTCGATGAATTACATGTAAACATTATAAACACTTCAGGACAACCCTTTTCCCTAACATGAGTTAGGGTGTCTTCTACGAATTTGTGCAAGTTTCTAAAAAAGGGAATAGGTTTTATTCCTGTTTTGAAATTTAGTTAGCTGTATTCTTTTTTGAAAGAATGACTTTTTTAATTTGTGATGCCGCCTCTACGCGTGATTAGAGTGTAATGGTAGTTTAAATCCTTTTATGATGCTCTATCCTTTTAAGGAATTTCAATGGAGTGGATGCTCGATCTTTTGTGTTATCCACAATTTCATTTAATGATTCCGTAAGACCAATTTTTTCTCTGTATTTTTCAAATAGCCGGGTGCTTTAGCAACAAGTTTTGGACTGATAGATGGATATTGTCACATTTTTCCAAATATCTAAGGAGATAACCATGTATGAATTGGAAGTGTCCAATCTTTAGCATGACTTCCCCACTCCTTCATTTTCCATTTCCTACAGTCATTTCTTACTTTTGTTGATTTGCAATTTATTCTGTCACAATTTTTCTACCATTCTGTTAATTGGCATCTTTTAGTATGATTCACCTTATCTTCGTGTGCTACTTTATTCAATTCAGCAACATTTATTTCATGTTCATGTCTTGCTAAATGAGCCGCTTGGTCAGATTTTTTGTCGCCTGGAATTCAAATGGTTTTATAGAAGTGTCTATTCATAAATGTTGTATTCTCCAAAGCAAAATCAAACTGGATTTTTTCATATCATCTTTTAGTTGGAGCTTTATTTGAACGAAATTCTTTTTATATGACTTCGTGCTATGAAAAGAATTTAAAAACAGAAATCGTCTGTGATATATTATAAGTATAGTATATATAAGTATAGAACCTCATCTTTTATCAAACCCTTGCTTTTTTGGATTATTTTTCAAACATCAGTTGAATTGTTTTGAACGATTTTTATTTTTTACGCTTTAGGAAGAAGTCATTTGTTTCTAACTTTTATTTGTGTATAAATATTCATTGACATTAAGGAAAATTTAAAAAAATGTTTTTAGGCTAAATAATACGGTATTATGTTCGAAGCTGCTGAATGTCTTCGCTATTAGCTTAGGTGTAATGAGCTCATTAAACAAACTACAAATTTTTGTAAAAAAACAAAAAAAAAAACAAAAAAAAAACGACATACCCAAAAAATTAAAAATCATAGCCATACTATCTTTTTGTAATAGTCGTACATATTTGTGTAATCATTCTATTTATCGTTTATTACTCTTTTAAATTCCTTCATTTTATTTTTTAGTATGTAATTAATATCATTCAACTTTTACGTCATTGAGGAAGTCCAGATGATTTAACTAGATGTTATTTTTATTTATAATATTAATATAACCATTATTGTGGAGTAACCACCCATTTTTTAAATAATTTATTTTTGAAGAGAAAAGATTTGATTCCGCCTGGAATCGAACCCGGGTCTTCCGCGTGACATGCGCGGTATGCTTATGGTGTCAGTGAAGAGGAAGGATTTGGCATCGTTTGGAAGCGACTCCGTGGTGTAATGGATAGCATACCGCGCATGTCAAGCGGAAGGCCCGGGTTCGATTCCCGGCGGAGCTAATTTTTTTTCTCTTCAAAAATAAATTATTTATTTATAATATGTTATTTTTCTCATCTATGTATTCTTTAATTATAATCACCCTCCATTACGTCTCTGAATTTCCGTGTCAGTAGTTATGCTAATAAGTGGGCCGGGATAGCCGAGCGTTTTTGAGCGCGACCCGCTTAAGCCCGCTTGAGCCGAACGGTGGCGGTTCGAATCCACCCTGGGATGGTCGACTTTTATTTTGTGGAGGCCCCACGGAATAAATCTTGACCTACCGACCATGGTTAGAATAGGTTAGTTACACCTCTAGAGTAACCCCCCCCCCCCCGTATGCCACACATGGCCAGGTAGGGGTACCGAACAAAAATAAAAAAGTTATGTTAATAAGTAATGTATACATCCATTGTTATTAGATTAAGCGTTAGCTAAGAGAATTATTCATTTTATTTTTGTTATCATTAAAATTATACAGTTCTTAATTTCCTCTATTCTTGCTTCTCTAATAATAATAGGCCACTTAGTGTGACCTTAACTAATAAAACAAAATAATGCATTAATATTTAGACGGTGATAAAATGTCATAAGTCTTTTTTTTATTTTATTTCTTGAGAAAACCGGCAGAATATTGTAATAATAATAATCTTTTATTATACTCTTTGCATATTAGCTCGTGTGGTATTGGTGATACATCATAGTTGCAGTAGCATATCCAGGGGCGGATCCCTACCCCCCTCCCCCCGATAGGTGAGGATACTTATGAACTTATACTATTTCTATATAAAATGCACAATATTTTGTCATTTTCCTAAGCCCTCGAATTGAAAATGGATTGTATTTAAACATTTAATATCAATTTACAACGAGTATGGGCAACCTTTGACATGTTGTGGGCCAAACTTAAGTGTGCAAATACGTTCGCGGTCTGCTTTCAAAAGTAGTGCATTTTTTGCGCATACGTGTTTTGAACATACGTAAATTATTGTTGTTCAAATGAAGCTGTACCGATACACACTGAAGTTATGATGCCCTTATTAATCTTAATCTTCCCCGTTTGGAGTGAGTATGAGTAATTAGTGTAATATTTTTATTTTAATTACGTTTTCCAAAATATTTCGGTGGCCGGATCAAATGTTACAGCGGGCCGGTTGTTGCCCACATATTTATAATATTGCTATGTTCTAATACATATTTTAAATGAGGTCCTTAATTGCTCATGAAAAGTAGAAAAAATGTTGATTTTTTGTCAATGTTTTCTTTAGCATTGTAGACGTAAATATATTTTTAATCGAGAGGCTAGTATATTTCTCCTTTAAAAATAAAGTTTTGATGTTCAAAAAAAGTACCGACGGTTTGTAAAAAGCGATAATTTACATCTCTCATCACTATCCTTGCGTTATCCGTTTGGCAACGCACATAATTTCATTTTTATTATTAAACTTTCCCCATGTTTTTTTAAAATTATTCAACTTCTTGCGGCAGAGACTAATCCATAGAAAATAGATTATAAAGTCCATCCGTTCTTAATTTATATATGGTCTAACTGTAACTGTGTATAAAATAACTATAATTTTGTTTGGTATAAAATATCAATAGCAAAATTAAAAAATTGGAAATTAATATATATCACACTTTATATAAGAGTGTGACCATTGGATTTTTTCACTTTTGGGCTTTCCATCGATTCAGAGTTTAGTTATTTACTAGAAGGTATAATATGAGTATTTATTCAGCACAAATTCTCAAAAAGACATTCCACACTGTTTTATTGGTTGATTTTAACAGCTGGAACTGGGCGAAAAATAGAAATTTTCATTCTAGATTATAGAGGGTTTCAAAGAAAGTTGGAAACTGGTAGTTTTCTTCGACATTTCCCACTCTTGCACTGAATATGCGATATTGTGTGCTAAATTAAATTTTCTAATACATTTTTAGAATGATCCGAATGTGCTTTAGGTGATTTGTTTTCTATTTATAGATAAATATTTTACGTTCACTATATGATTTTTTAATGTCAGAATATTTTGCTGTTGAAAGTAATTTATTTTTATTTGCAATTGTTTTGAATCGTTATGATTTATAGGTTTGGTTTCTTTATAAGTCACCCTTCTGAATTGTATTCTCGACTTAAGTGCTTTTACGGTCCTCTCTTCCATTTCCGCCACCCTCCCCGCCCCAATGCTCTCTGTCGAATTTCAAAAGAAACGTTGGACGCCCTTCAAGTCTAATTTGGCTGGAAAACCTCTTCAGTGTCCCTTCTCTTAAGAGGTAATTTGCATAATTGTCACGGAATCTCTTGTTAATTAAGTCTCTTACCTTACTTTAGGTTAGTTTGTAATTAAAACAAATGTCAGGATGCTGGGGAGCATAGCAACCTTAATGTTATTTCATGATTTTTTAGTGTTACTTTGGTTGTTTTTTTTTTCAGTAACTACTTTTAAATAAATAAATTAAAGTGGAGGGGCATTCTTCTAATATTAATTGTTTTAAAATTATATTTAAACATTGTTGTTGAACAATAATATTGCGGAGGTTTAATTACAAATTGTAAAAACATCATTTTTAAAACTCCAGTGCTATGAGCGCAACAGAAACTGATGGGGTAAGAAACTGACGTGTTTTGATAATTTCATAAACGCAATATATTAAGCATTCACAGAAAATAGCTTTTTCCACATATATACTTATTTTTGGGTTTTATTCACCGTTAGTATAATAACTGTTATAAAGCCTACAAATGGTCAATATACTTAAGAGTATACACAAACAATTAACGAGCAGAACTTCAAAAGATAATTTACAAACTATAATGACAATTTAAAACCATAAAGACAATTCATGCAGAACATGGAATAGTCAAAAGCTTTTTATTCAGATTCAAACTAACTAACTAACAAACTTAAAACTAAAAAAATTGTATATGTGACGGAAAAAGCGAATGAACGTACGATCATTTGATGTATTAGTGTTCAAAACTGGACAGTTGTGGACACGAATTGGCCTCTACAGTACAATTAAACGGTGACAAATGGCCTCCTTCAAATAAAGATTTAACATGGAAATATCTTTAGGACTTTGATGCATTTATTGACTGGATAGACCTCTATAACATATACACATGCTTATACATGCACATGAGTGTGTATATAAATAAATCTATATACCTATATCCATATACTTTAATTAATCCAATCTTAGATCGTGGCGGACCACCATTTTAAATTATTTAAAAATATATCCATATACATTTACGTAGGGTATATTTATATGACTTATTTATCTTATTCAATTCATAACACTTCTTCAAACTATTCAACTATCTTATTCATACAGAATTTATGTATTGTTAAAATTACTACAAACATTCTTATAGTTATTTATTATTTTTTTGTCCTCCCTACCTCTCCTCGCGGGGACAGAGTTGGGGAAGTGGTAGGCCCGGGTGGGGTCGGAACCCTTCCTCCCCTCCCCAATCAATATACTTACCTATTAAAGATTTTTGGAATAATTACCTATGCGAGAGGTAACTAGCTAGGATAAAAAACACCAAAATAATGACGGTTTGAAAATTGGCGTATGCTACAGCTAACTAGAGCTCGCGGGGACAAAGTCGGGCAGTGATAGTCAAAGAAGGGGGAAAGCCCCTCCCGCCGCTCCCCACCTCTACACCTACCTAATAATGACTTTTTGAAAATTTAGCTATTCGAGAGGTCATTAGCTAGGGGAAAAAACACCATAATATTAAGGTTTTAAAGTAAGAGTATTATAAGTATTGCAGAACCTAAAAGTCGTAGTAATTCATAATGTTTTTTTATGGCGCTTAGTTCACTTTGGCGATACATCGACCATTTCATTCAGAAATCTATTATGGAAATAAAGATTAAAACTAAAATAGAATTATTAAGGATTGAATTGTACCATATGTTTAAAAAAAAAAAAAAAAAAAGAAAGAAGAATTAATTATTTTTAGCATTTCAGCATAGAAACCAGGCTAAAATTTTTAGTAAAGACAGAATAATCGTATGTTTATTACGTATTAGCCAATGGGAATGCCACCTGCCCTGTCACCCTTATATAACCTTCCATATTGTAATTATTATCACTATCTCTGTTGGGTTGTTCTGTTTTCCCTAAAATCGTTTCAGGGACCTACGACGTTTTATTTTTTATTCGAATACTATAAAAAATTGAAGCCTTATTTGGAAGAAATATTTTAAGATATAGGAAAAAATTATACCTAATATGGTAATTACATTCATTCCGCTGAAATTTATGTGAAGGGAGGGTCCTTTTCCTAAATATCTAGTCTATATCTAGTCTAGTCTATATCTGTTTTTTTTTTAGGATTCAGCTATTTTAATAAAAAAATAAAAGCGTGTTATTATTGTTCCATTTTATTTTGTTCCACTTATTTAAATGTATATATGAGGTATTTCAATTTCCATAAATATGAATATGAAAGTAGATGTTATCATTAGGGTGTGTCAGGTTATATACAATGACGCATTAGAGTTCATGCCCGTGGGATAATAAGTATAAACTGAATTTAACTTTTATGTATAATATGTATAATATGTAGATTTTTCATTCGTAAAGTTTTCTTTGATTCTGTGTCTGAAATAACGAAACTAGAAGTACGTTTCCGAGGATATATGGAAGCACGGGCGTCGTCACCAGCACCAAATTATTGGGGAGGATTAGTCAATATTCTCATAGATACATAACAAGAGAATAAAAGTTGAAATAACAAATTCTAAAAACAACTGTTTGGACATTTAATTCCTATTTCAATAAGGTTCAATTAAAGGTATTTATAAAAATTGCCAATTTATAAATTTATAAATGTCACAGTTAGAGTGTAAGTAGTTGCCTCCTCTCAAATTATTGGGGGGGACGCGTCCCCCGTGTCCCCCCCGGCGATGACGCCCATGTATGGTTGTAATCTAGCTGCGAAACATCTGTAAAATAGTTCTCTTCAACCTCGCTTTAGGTTTACATGCACACTTTTTTCCCCTTATTTATTTCCCTTGATTATTACTAATTATTATGACCTTAATTTATACTAATTAATAATAAGCACAATATTCAGAAATATTTTTAATTTTAATATATCCAAGTTCTTATGTCTTGTAACGTGAAACAAAAAAAAAAAAAAAAAAAAAAATATGGTTTAGAGTAGTTCCGGACTTGATGTTGGAAGGAACTAACAGATGGAACAAACTGTTACAGCACATGTTTGTCAATACGATGTTCGAGTACCATCTACACTGGCCTCGAATGTTCCACGTTGTTCCTCTTGCTACTATATATCATCATAGAAATTTTCTGATGGGGCTCAATTGTGAAGGAATTTTATTTTCTCCCCCTAATGTGCCTTAAATATGATTTTGTTTAAATGGAGAAATTACCTGTCTCTCATTATGGCTAGTAATAAAAATGGCTTAAAATGAAACATAAAAGAAGTCTATAATACCTAAAATAGAAAAATATTCCGACAACTCTTAAACACGTTGAACAAACACATGCGCAGCACGCCTTCTGCATGCAAAATTGTTGTCAATGTTTTTTGGAACATACATATTTAGTGGAAATTATTTGATTCTAGCAACTATCAAACTATATATATATGTACGATTTGAATTTTTGATACATGTTCATGACTTCATCAATAAATAAGATATTCATTTCAGATAAACTCTTAAACGATTTGTGTGTAAACTTTACCGATAAACGCCTAAGCTTAAGCTAAGGGCTCCATGACTTGCCTCAACTTGACGTTTGTTAACTTTATTGAGGCAAACTATTACCTATACAACTTTCGTAAGTATCCTTGCCAACCGTCAGATTTGAGACAGCCCTCAGTAAATGGAACCCTTAGTGCATTTTGTTTTCATTGTACCTCTAAGGCTAAAGGATATAATGTAATCATATTTAGATATCGATAAACATGTACATATCTATGCATGAATCATATATATATATATATATATACTATTTTTTTGTAACACCATAAATTAAACTTAATCATTTATTTAACTCGAGCTGTGACAAATTCAATGAAATTCATAAATTATCCAAAACCAGTTTAGAAAAATGAAAATGTCCTATTCAAAAAGTGGATTGATAATATAATAATATTTTAATATTTTTGTTCGGTACCCCTGCCTGGCCAAACCACGGGGGGTTTCTCTATAGGTGTAACCAAACTATTCTAACCATAAAAATAATATTTTATAATATTTATTATTATATTTTATAATATTTATTATTATATTTTATAATATTTATTATTATATTTTATAATATTTATTATTATATTTTATAATATTTATTATTATATTTTATAATATTATAATACTATTTTGATATGTTTAAACAAATAATCAATATTATGTTTATTCTAATGAATGTGAAATTAATGATTCTGAAAATTGTCTTTTTATCAGGAACATGGGTTTTTTATAACTCATACACGCGCGTCTAAATCTAAACTACTAAAACCCTTTTTAGTGGATATTTCTCAGAATTAGAAATATGACATGGAATATATATTTTCGCTCTTATGAATGAATAATAAATATGGAATACTTACTGTTTAACAATGCATAACATAACTGGTTAGTCCGTGTGAGTAATTCGCACATCACATTAATCAATAACCTATTGGTCATAATATGGATGGGAATAAGTTAACAATAATTTTTTTATAAAAAAGTGAAATTTATTTATCTCTAGGACACAACAATGTCTACAAAAGATCTCTAATATAACTTATAAAAAAAGATAACGGAATAAATAAATAAAATAAAAATCCAATTGCAGATTATTGCTGGTAAAAATATCTCTTATCAGGGTTCTTCTGTGTGAATCATTATCTATTCTATAATAGCCAACTTTGTTTCTATATGCTGTATTCCAGACATTTTTCGTATTTGTTCTAGGGCATTTTCATTGAAGGGAAGTAATATTGCACATTATACACAAAAGATGCTATTTTTAAAATTCATTAAAACATCAAATTTTGTACTGGTTTTTTACATGTCATGTCCCCGTGCTGTTGGAAGTAGAAAAGTCGAAGGCAGATTATAGGTTATCGCCTTCCTACTGTAAAACATGGTGGTAGAAGTATAATTTGGGGCTTAATTAGGACTTGGTTTTGGAGGAATGTTTTTTTTGAAAAATATTTGTACCTGATGTCAGAGAAAACATTATTACTGTACGGACCTCGATTCTGTTAGGCACGTAACACTCACTCCTCTCAACAGCCTCACATCTCAAAAATCGGCTATTTTAAGTTCTGATTTATTCTGATTGCGTCGAAAGAATGTTATATCTTGGCAGGTTAGTCAAACTTTTAACTCAATCGATGCTCAATTCAGGAATTTTTAAAAATAAGTTCATTCAACCCTTTGTATGAAATAAACCGGTTTAATTCCATCTTACCGACATTTCGAAATGAGTGAATATTGATTACTCAATTATATTTTATAAGTATAAAATAATAATATTTAAACTTTAAACAAATATTTAGCTAGTGTCAATAAGGAAAATTTGGAAAAACAAATGTGTATTAAGTAAGATGAATAATTTTTTTAGTTTATAGTTTTAGGATTTATTGTAGGAATTTTGAATGTGCAGATAGGCCGAAACGTCGATAAGATGTAATAAAGACGGTTAATTTAATGTAAGGGCTGTTTTCTTGCAACTTGAATTTCATTCAATTATTTTATATTTCCCAGAATGTGAGGAAGAGCTGATAACTAATCATTTTTCTATGTTAGTGAAGGAGCATCTTCCATATTTTATAATTTATTTTTCTCCTATGTTTCTGAATCTAAGGACCAATTTATTGAAACTAAGAGGATTATTTTCATTTCAATAATTAGGCAAATTTCATAATTAGCAGTTTTTTAATTTCATTACTAAAGCAGCAACGCGCCACATACTTTGATTGTATAATTCTAAAGATAACAGTTTTTCGTAAACCACAAAATTATATATTACAAACTTTTTATTCTACTTGAATTTTCCATAGGCTTTAATTATTAAGAATTCACTCCCATTTAGTTAAATGCGCTTGAAATTTCCTCGCAAAAGGGCAATTCACCTTTAAACACTTCATTGAGATTGAGACAAATGAAAAGAAATTAGATTTTCCGCCACTTTCCTTCCTATCTGTCAGTATCAATTTTCTCCTAGTGAACGCCTCTTGCTCTAAAAAGCTTTTCCGCTTTATAAACGAGCATGTCCCTCGCCCATTTTGAGGAAATTGAGCTGTTAATTTAGTTTTAATTAAATATTTTCTTTATGATTAATAATTAACTCGTACACTAGGAATGAAATATAGAAAATTTCTGTTGTATGGCAATTAAAAAAAAATAGAAGTATATAAAAATAAGTCTTTAGTATGTTTCCCTGGTTCGCTTCTTCATTTATGCCTCAAATTAAAGTAATTATTCATAATACTAAACTTAATGTATTATGAATAATTACTTAAATGAGTTGAATAATAATAAACTACTTAACAATATTTAGAATATTATAATAATTTTATTGTTTTTGTTTTGTATTAGCAACAAATATAATAACAGTGCAAAACAACAGGTATTTTATTTATTCTAGTCATAGTAAGGTATATACATGAAAAGGATAGAAAGTGACGACTCGCATATTCAATCCTTAGTTAAGGTAATTTTGTTATAATTCATTCAATTTTAGGGTAAACTTTGGATTTCTACAAATATTTAATTTGCGAAATAGGATTTGTCAACAAATCTTGGTGCCAAAAAAAAAAAAAAAAAAAATTTAATTTTTTACGTTTGAGCAAAGCTGTTGAAGAAATAATAAAGATAAGGATTTTTTTATTATTATTATTTTCTTATTGCAGGGATAATTAATGATTAGATATTGTCTCAAATTTTTTTCTATATGGATCTTTATTAGGGCTGAAATGAAACAAATATATAAGTAAAATTAATTTATCTATATCACATGTCATCACGCCAAGTCATTACTTATTCTTGTATTTCTTTTATTTTATTATTAATGCCCATTTCTTGATTACATTTCGTTCGTTGCATTCTTACTGTCTGCAATGAAACATATTACCAAAAATATCCATTCCATCTCTTATGCATATGCTTCATATTTTTTCTATTATTTATAGATTTGTTTCGTTTTAGCCCTGATGAAGACCACAATTTCGGGTCGAGACGTATGCTGTAAAAATAAGAAAAAGTTTGTGATTGAATTCCTCATCATTAATCATCCCAATAAATCTTATAAAATACCGTTGGTGATCTTATTTTTGTATATTAATGTTTTTAATATTATCCGTGTATTTTCGTCTCAACCTTTTTTTTTTTTTCTAGTGCACATTAGTGGCTTAGCCCAAATAATGTTAATTTGTTTTATAGTCTGTATTTTAAAATTAAATCATTTTAAAAAAAGGTACCCTTGTTTTATTATGTAACTTTTTAAAATAATATTGTTGACATCTTTTAAACAATATGTTAACTAAATATATTTTTTTCCTTTTTTTATAAGGCGTTATGTGGTCGTTGCCTCTGACCTGTTGGGCAACGTGTATCAAAGGTATTCTTATTTATAGGGTGTCTATTATATTTAGAACGATGGCGAGGATGTCTGGGCTATCTTGGAACAGCTTTTTATATGCCTTTATTATGTGTTAATTGATAACCAATAAACAAAATAATAACTCATAGTTATTAAACGATAAGAGAGAAATTAGTTTTAAATTGTAATTAAATTAATTCAACTCCAAAATTTAATCTGAGTTACTGAATACATATATTTATATTGTTAATATATAATTATAAATGTTGATTAATTATTCTTTTTTTTTATATGAATCGTATCTATCATGTTCGGAGCGTATATTCGATTAGTAAATGCATGTCCGATCATCACTCATCTTTTAGTCATTGTAATCTGTTTATAATTGTTTATTTATCTTCATTCATGTTTGCTTTTTATTGCGACTAACGTGCACACTACGTACTGTTAAGAAAGCTAACCGTTAAGTATACCATTTTTTTTATTCTAAGATAATAATAATAAAAAATAAAATTATCTGGCCACTATAATCTGAATCATAAAAATATGTTTCTAAAAAACTAATTTGAATAAATTTGTAATATATATAAATATGATGTTATACCATTCTTAAGGTTCTGTCAATAATAAACAACTGTACTGTAGCGACGTTTCGAGACTACATTGTTCTCATAATCATGACCTACAATGAATAAAAAAGTTGGAGTAAAATTATTTGAGTCATATATATAATTATTTTTTATGAATATATAATATCAGCAAGATATTAAGTATATTCATACACTTTTATAATTTGATTTATATACAGTCCTACAACCAATTTATTTTGTTTATTTATATTACAGTTAACTTTATTAATTTTACATATATGACCCAATAATTGTAGTCCAGCCTGTTTGTTCATTTGTTCAAGGGCATGATTATGTGAACAATATTGATAGTCTTAGTATAATTGTTTATTATTGACTGAACCTCAAGAACCCTATTATAACATTTATATCATGAGTCTAGAAAACATATCTGATATATATATATATATATATATATATATATATATATATATATATATATATATCGGTATAATGTATGTATATACATTCTTAGTTTTTTGTTTGTTTGTTGTCATAGGACAGTAAGACAATATTTTTATTAATTGGGAAATTAATATCATGGTTATTTATATGCCTTTACGATAATAACTTAAAATACCGCTGAATTAAATAAAATTGAAATTCGAGTTAAAAAGTCTTTCTTTGGCAGTTAATCTTGTCTCGCAAATTTTTTGTAGATCTATGATAAAAAAATTGTCAACAAACGTAGTTAGCTTATCACGGCTTTATCTGATAAGAAGTCCCGAGAAGATACTCTTGGGAGTAGCAAACATTTCATCAAGGATATGTATGAACTTGATATTTTTAAATTGTTTATAGGCATTGGATATCGTTAAATGATTAACAATGAAATTATTTCGCAATGAAAGGGGAACATACTAGACGTCTTATTATACCCAGTGATTAATAAAAATATACGTAAGTTTCTTAAAAGTTGTAGATTTTATTACTATTATAATATAATACAATCTTCAGCAATGGTTTCAAGCAAGCTTAAAAATATGAGTTACAGCATAAAACTAAATATCCTGAAAATAGGTCCCTATTTGAATGTTAAGGACTTTTCTAAAATAAAATAAAAAAATGGATGTAAAATTAAAATTTTTAATTTTATGAAAATGTATGAAGGGAAAGTGGTGAAATCAAAATACATTTTAACCAAAACATTAATTATAGAATTTCCGGTTTTTCAAAAGCGAGTATATGTTTTCTTAATAACGTTATTTACCAGTAACCATTAACTCTAATAATTATTATTACGACAAAATATCTCGCATCAAAAATTCGAACTTGATTAATATCTTAATAAATTTTATTTTATTTAACTTACTGTGGGAAAAAAATTGATATCTTTTCATTTCACTATTACCTGCGTTGATGCTCTTGGTAAAACGATATAAAACCTTTGAATTACGAAAGATTTTTCTTTCTTATTAGTTTCACTATTTAGTGATTTAGAAACAGGAAACAAAAACCTGGGCAAAATGTTTGACCTTTTAGAAGATATCTAGAATGATTTTGCATTGGTTCCAATTTTATAATTTTCGCAGTTTCTTATTAATGGGATTAAGGGGGTAGAAGATTTTCGATATTTTTCCAATAACTTTTTGAATTCTTAGTATATGGAATTAATATTATCATCAAGCATTTACTTTCCCCCCGTTATGTACAAAACATTTCATTTATCTTTACTCATAGATTCCTTAGGTAACTTTTTATTCATACATTTGGTTGTTGATAGTTACGCGATGTTACATCTAGGCGAATATCGTGATCGATATTCAGAAATAAGTTAATCCCCAAACGGGTTCTTTTCAGTGGTGATCAGGGTCACATTTAACTGCATCATTTTGGCTTTGCCCAGAAGTAACATTGGGGAACTAGAACCCTTTTCTGTTTCATTTTAGCCCTGATGAATACCCACATCCTTGGTCAAAACATAGGCTATTTAAATAAAGAAAAAAGAAAATGTGCTTAAAATCCTGACTATTTCATTCATATTTTAAAAGTAATACATCTAACTTCAAGCAAGAGATTTGAGTTATTCTTTACTCTGTTATGAGAAAAGATTACTATAACTGAATTACCAGACCATTTTCAAACTGTTTACCAGGCCGGTTATGTGATTTTAGGAATTCATGAATTTTCTTCTACACAAACGAGCACCTCATAAATAATCATTAACTTGAATAACCTTTATTTTTCGACTCGAAAGCATAGTGCTATTTGACCTCCTACCAACAAATATTCGCAACTATTTTCTCGAAAATAACCTCACAAAAAGAAAAAAGTAGGGAAATATATTAATCTGTATAAACAATGTAATATATAAATATATATCCATTCATCGCATGCGATTGGTTAATTTAGTAATGTGTAATATACGCTGTATACGCATATATAATATACATTGTATATACTTATTAACGACTAGGTAAATGTGATACTTTATAAGTATCACGTTTATTTATATATTTATTTATATATTTATAATTTATAATGTACCATTTTGATAAAGTGTTCATAGTGATCGGTTCGATAGCACGCTAAGAAAACAGCAAAGTCTTTTATATTATTCTTTCTACTACTTGTAGTTATGTTTAAAACGCCGCAAATACAATCTATTATCAATTTCTAGCTGTGTGCCCAATACGTGCCCCCTATCGCCTTGCAGTTTTTGGAGAAAAGCTTTTATCATTTGAATTCATTATTGAACT